>JARHVA010000847.1:3305000-3622500 GCA_037957365.1 Torreya grandis | reverse complement strand
ATTCCATTCCAAGTATTATTTAATCCTCCATCAGTGTTATCAAAAACATAAAACAAGATAATTAGTGTTGTGTTGTAATGTAATTTTTAATGTCTCAATATTTATGTCATAGACATGTCAAAAAAAATTCCACACATTGTTCATTTACTCCATCATCCTCTTATGAGGGTCACTAGAATCATTAAACTTCCATAGAATCATCACTACAATTAATCATTAGAAACCTAAACAAGAAAATATTGCACATAGTGAAAGAATAAGGATGATCAATCTTTCTACACTCACATACTCAAGAGTATTCTCATGATTACATCTCTATATTATTTTTATTACTACCTTCAACATGTAAAAATGATCTCTTCTCCTTAATATATTATTGCATGTTTCATCTTATTAGTATTTTAGGTGAATTTCCATTAAAACAATTATCAATGTAAAAACATAATTACAAAAGGTGGATCTAACCTTTAGCAATGTAAAAACATAATTCTATATCTAAATAGTGGCTTAAAATAGTAAACATGCAAAATGGAAGTTTTGAATTGATATTTTAATTTGAAAAGGGGGTAAAAATGGAACTCTCACACCTTACTAGTTTCTAGATATTTAAATGTGGATCTAATCTATGCAAGGATGTAGTTGAGTATGTGTAAAATTTTAAAATCTAACTACAAAGATATGGGATCAATCCCTATGTCATTTATGCCCAATGTGATATCAATGTTGACCTATTTAGACCATCATTTGTGTCTACTTGCACCATTCATGTCCTATGATCACTTTTAGATTCTAATTTTTTGTCACTTTGTAGTTGGATGTCGTGCCTATTTGTACTTGATTTCCTCTAATCTAATTGGAATAAATGTAGAAATGATGTCTTTTCCTTATTTTAAACCTAGCTTTCCACTGATCCATAATGAAATAAACTTCTGGATTAGGAAATCCTTGTGGAAGTTTCACTATATATCTATATCTTGTAATTAGACCTTTCATAGTTCTATGTATTATGAATAAAAATATCGAGTAAGGGATTGAAACTCATGTTCCCTAAATGTGAATATGAAAATACATAAAACTCACTTAATAATTTATGTTGGTATAAGAGGGTGATGCAAAATGGATGAATCTATCATAAGTGTAGCAATGGATATGATAAGGGCATGCAAAAAAAAACTATGGAGTAAGATGACTAATAATCTCTCTCTCTCTCTCTCTCTCTCTCTCTCTCTCTCTCTCTCTCTCTCTCTCTCTCTCTCTCTCTCTCTCTCTCTCTCTCTCTCTCTCTCTCTCTCTCTCTCTCTCTCTCTCTCTCTCTCTCTCTATCTATCTATCTCTCTCTCATTAAATGACTTGGGATAACTTCGTATAATTAGGATATTGTAGGACATATTCATACTTAATTTGACCCTAGAAATGATAAAAATACACAATCAAGGCTAGGGGAGTGTAAAAATAGGAAAAGGGATCCATATAATTATGAAGGACTTAATCAACATGACCATAATCTTATCTCACACAAAATTATAGTGTAAGATTAGATATTAGCATATAAATGTGTGTAATTAGGCTCAAGGATAAAAACTAATATATCTACAAAAATGTTAGATGAATTTGGTGGGATTAAATACCAAATGAGGAGTAGTTTGTGTTGGTGTAAATTTTTATTTACACCCTAGACTTAAGTCTACTTAGGTTATTATTTTACCTAAAGTATATTTATTTTACATTATTTAGGAAATATGTGGATATTAGTTTTTGTTTTACATGAGATTATCCACTTTCATGTCTAGACAAATGTGATAGTTTCACATGTGCATCCCTAATGTGTCTTTGACCATAAGGGTGCACTATTCATTTGGTAACTGATATTTTTTTAAATTGCCATCCCTAAAATATCATAAAATGGATTAATGTATCTTAAAAAAGAAGTAAGAGAACTCATTGGAGTAGATTATGAAGTGTTTTTTAATAGAATACATTTAGTTCATCCATCATTTTTTTGTTATTATGGATTTGTAGTTAATCTTCTATATTTGAATGTAAATTTCATATTTTAAGTTATGATGTATGGTTCATTTGCTTAGAAATACCTTGACATACTTTTATGCATGTAGTGGAAGTTCTTAAATCTTCCTTTCAAATTTAAATAGTGTGGGCTAAGACAAATCCTATAAATATACAATTATACACAAGTGTATCTAGAATTACAAAATAAGGAAAAGATACTATGGAAAAGTGTCTTGTACCAAAATTAGGTGTCTATATAATACCATTAAATTGATGTTCATATGTTATTGAATGCATGTATGCATCAAAGTATACAAATATAAATAATTGAATCATGTAACTTTACTTATCTAACTAAGGGTGGAGAGAATGAATGATTCTCAAGATAGGTTTCATCCACATTAATTTTATTGACATTCTTGAAAATAATTTCCAATTGCTACAAGTAGTCAATGTTGTAATAAAAAAATTGAAACTTTTGAAATTAAAAATTTAATTTTAAATTTAAAAGAGTTTAGGAATGAATGTATAAATATTAGCATTGCCTAAAAAATTATGCCCAATATTCTACTTATTCTAATTAAAAACTTTTCAGACAAGTGTTAGACATAGCTACTACTTCTCTAGGAATTTTTTGAATCCTCCTCCTACTACTTGATCAAGGAAGTAGATAATAATTTTATCTAAGTAGAACTACCCAAATTTATGCTTATTATCCTTTGCTCCATAATGACTAAAAAATAGTCTGATATACACCCCCCTTTTGAGGTGAGGGATTGAAAATTTTGTACATGAAATCACTCATATCAAAAGAATATAGTTACAAGTACCATGTATAATAAGATTGTATAAATTTGATATAATTTTTAAATTACATAAAACATATGTAATTATCATAAAATATCACATGTCAATCTCCATAATATGATAAATAAGAAAGTAGTCATGTCTCAAGTGGCATGTCACATAATATATATAACATCATGCAAAGCTCATAATGTAAAATTAAGGTAGGGACAACCAACATGCCCCGATGTATAAAATATGCTCCTATTTGGACTAGATATATCAATGAGAAACATACATAAGTAGTATATTCCCATAGATACATGGTAAGTATTGTGACAACATAAACACCGATAAAATGTATTGCAATATGCATGCATGATATATATCATGTCACCAAGCATAGTATAATAATATGCATGATAAGAATCATGGAAACAAGAATGATATATCATAATCAATCGCATTCATTTTAGTATCACATAATTTAGTGACCACATAAGCTAGTAAGCCAACGCACAAGGATAAGACTCAAAAGACATGAAAACATGACAAGAGGATCTGATATGAATAAGGACACAACTATATTCATAAATAATCAAAATAACACATTCATAAAAAATACATGAGTTTGGAACTCAATCCATAATGTAACTAATCACCTTGTAACCAATCTATCTAGGCATCCATATAACACACAAGATCTAGTTACTATCAAGATATGTTTTATATATGTAATGTCAATGAATATGATAAATTAATAGAGATGAAAAATATAATTGTGATAATATGTTTCATGAATATTACCCTATCATAGGCATGCCAACAATGTGATCATGCCCCCCCCCCCCATGGTGTTGGCCAAGTAGCCATCTAACATTTGAACGATCCATAATCATGTAATTTGTATATTTACATAGTATCCATTCAAATAAATACCATGAGAATCACATGTGTAAATAAAGGATATGAAAACCTCTAGAATAGATATATATGTAACCAATGATAAATAATTTTTTTTAATTTTATAATATTTTTTATTTTATTATCACATTTATAGAAGAATATAGAAGATGAAGAAGTTATAGGGGCACACACTAGAATAAGGTATAAAAGATCACAAATATAAAATAGAAGGCATAGAGGCACACACTATAATAAGTTATAAATAATCACATAATATAAAATATAATCCAAAGGGCACCAATAAGAGGAAGAAGATGAGGATTCCAAACATCCTATAACTTCCCTCAAAACTCAATTGATGTAGAGCATCACAAGGCAACATAAGATGTAAATGTCTTTGAATGTTCATGGGGGTCATTTTTAGTTCAATATGGGTGTGATGGGTATTATATGGTCCCTTAGGATGCATTTAAGTCATTATAATTCTTTGGTGTTATTTTTTTTAAGGCCTTTTATATTTTCTTGCCAAAAAAAAAAAGATTTGTAAATTTGAATTTGAGAACTTTACCTAGAGTGGTATTTTGAGATTTGGATGAAATTTAAAGGTTGAAAAATATTTTTATGGATCCTATTTTATCATATAAATGTTTTTATGGGTATCATAACTTAAATATCATTAAAAATCCATATAAACCAAGAATCAAGAAGTTGTAACTGCCACCCTACATGGGGTTGGCAAGAAAAGAGAGTTATTTGGCATGTTTCGTGTGATATAGAAGGTTAAAATGCGTGTATATAAGTAATAAGAGTTGTATTATGGTATTTATGAGTGTATAAATTTTTAGGAGATATAGGTGGATTGAATATAAGGAAATAAAATATGAATATTTTAAAAAAGTCTACCTATAGTACAAATTTTATGGATGATTGTTTTGTGTACAAGTGCTTAATGAATAAAAGAATGTTTTCAGAATGTACTTGTGGATTGTAGATAATTATTTTTATGTGTTTAATAATAATTGTTTTCCCTTAAATTAATATTGAATTATGGTGTCTAACCTCCAGTTTAAGATTAAATTACTCAGTTTACACAAGTTTGTGAAAGCTCTATTTTTAACACAATCAAGTAAATATAGAACAGGGGAATCCTGGAGATCCTTTAAAGTGTTTTGGAGGTTTGGAGTATATTATGGAGTTAAAAATTAATTTTATAATTTGTTTTTATACTTAATAAATCCATTTATAAGGTGATAATTTATAACATAGTCCCATTTGTGAGTAATTTTATGGTAACACACTCAAGAAGGTCATGAAAGAGAGGTATGTTTGATGGTTCTTTAAGTGATTTTTTAGTTTTTTTTGAATAAAATATTTAGTATCTATTTTTATTATTTAGTTTCATCATTTTATAGGTTCATAAATCCATTTTAAAGTGAAATAATCCAAGAAACCTTCACACACAGTCCTCTTTTACTCTCAAAATTCTAAAATAGTTCATGTTGGAGCCATTTGAAGATTTTTATTGAACAAATGACTATTGAATAAGGTAACCATTGTTTGAGAAGATATTATACAGGTTTTTTTAGTTATTTAAGTGATTTAAAACTCAAAATATCCATTTTTATATTCTCTCGGCCTACGCAAGCCTATGTACAACTAAACCTTGGGTTTCAAATTTGCATCTTGAATAAATTTTGACTCCTCCAGATAAAATCACTAAAACTTTATAATATGTTGTATTTTAATGTGATATAAATGATTCAATAGATTATAATTTTTTTACAGTGCCATATACTACAGTCACTAAGACTATGGGAGTGAACTAGGCCTAAAGAAACCTAATTACTAGTGAGGTGAGTTGAGTTAGTTGGACTACACTAAGATTTGGGTCCTAAAACTTTAGGTAAAGATAAAAGAGGATAATGGGTATCCAAAAGTGTCTTTAATTTGTATTAATTTTTTTTATATTATTAAACCATAAATATTTGGTTCTAAACAAGGCTACAAGAAAAAAAGCCTTAAAGAAAGAAAGTGAAGATTGGTTGAGAGTGAAAAATTGGAGATGGAGTATTATGTTTGGATATGGATGGGAGTTTTAATAGGTAGTTAAATGATGATAGGAATCTCAGTTATGAATTCAAGAAGCTTGGAATAATGAATTAGGTTTTTAGGCCTAAGAAGTTATATGGATGAGTAAGTTTGAATCAAGAATGAATAATCGAGTCCTAAAGAGTGTGTATGAGAGAATGATGTTGATGACAAGGATGTGATAGATTCTATAGTAAGGTGATAAAGGTGATAGTTCTTCAAGAGAGAGGACTATATGCATGCATAAAGAGGCTTATGAACCTAGAAGGCAAAATTGATCATGATGATAACAAGAAGAGAAGCTAAGTACTTGTGATAAGCAAATCCAATTCATAAATTAATCAAAGGATTATAGGTATATATCAGAGCCATAAAAATTTATATGGAGAGTATCGGCATCAACTCTACATCAAGTGGTATCAGATTAGGTAAGCTCTTGGAAAGTTTAGGAATTTTAAGTATAAAAGGTTACTATTTAAGGTTTTTGAAGGTTGTTAATTAAGTTTTTAGTAATGAGTAAGATAGAAAAAAATTTAAGAGTTTGTGGTAGAAGATCATCCCTAATAAGAGATAAGAAATACTCTAAGAAGAGTAGAGTAGTTCTAAGGTGAAAAAGACTTATAAAAGAGTGTCAATAAACCAAGTAGAGGAGACAACCTAGGTTGAGACACCAAAACAAGGTGATAAAAACTTGAATAAGAGAAGATGAATATAGAGGAGTAAAAATAGAGGAAGGGATTATCTGAGTTAGAGTATAATAATGAGAGAAAGAAGAAGGAAGACTCAAAGAGAAAAGGGCTAGTTATTGAAGAAGAGATGAGTGAGATAGATCAAAGGATAGAGAGGATAAGGATCTTGATGGAGCTCATTAAACAAGAGGAATTACAATGGTATGGTTGGTTAATTAATGAAAATAAAGTTAAGTGGCTTATAAGGCTACTCATGGAGAGATAAGAAAGATTGTCATGAGAGACAATGAGAAGTAAAATAAGTTATTATGTAGTTATCTCAAGTAGGAGTTGAAGAAGTTAATGATGGATGAATAGGTTGTTATATAAGAGGAAGTCAAACATAAAATTAAGTAGAATAAGATATTCATGGATAAGGATGAAAGGAAATATCTAAAGCAACCTAAGAAGGAGAAGATTAAGGTCAGTAAACCTCAAGTTTTTAAATCTAAAGATTTCTTGTCATGTATGTATGTAGGTATAAAAGTGAAGAATTAAGATGTCCAAATTGAGGACATAAATTTTGAAAACATGAAGCAGAGAAAACATAAACATCATGCTTATCTTGAAGAAGAGATTAATTGGGAAGCCATGTATAGAGGTACAATGGTTTGTTACCCTTAAAAGGGAGAGATGCTTGGAGAAGGAGATTTTTAAGAGGAAGGATGCCTCATTGAAGGCATAAAAGAGTCAAAATTGAATCAAGAGGATGGACTCAAGAGGTAAGAAAATAAAAAATTTGAATTTGAATTATATGAATAATAAAATATTATCTTGAATAGGAGCTTGAATATAAGAGTTGGGAATAACAAGATCAGCCATTTGACTATAAGAGTTGGGAATAATTACAAGCAGAGATAAAAGCTTTGGAGGATGTTATCAATAATGGATAAAAGGGCCAAATATTTCCTATAAAATTAGATGAAGATATGAATACTTTGAATTAGCCAATAGAAACTCAAGAGAGTAAAATAGTGATAGATAAGGAAACAT
The DNA here is from genome assembly GCA_037957365.1 of Torreya grandis. Classification (NCBI taxonomy): domain Eukaryota; kingdom Viridiplantae; phylum Streptophyta; class Pinopsida; order Cupressales; family Taxaceae; genus Torreya; species Torreya grandis. Next base: position 3,614,992 of record JARHVA010000847.1, on the reverse strand, counting down.
ACATCATGGAATAGCAAGTTATACAAGTTGATTTGAAAAATTAAGGAGTGTATAGCTTGACACAAGATAGAAATGGAGTATAATTACAAGTGATGGTACAAGTTATTCAAAACACAATGAGGAAGAGGATTTGATGTGGAAATAATTGATGCATGAGGCTGAAGTTAACCTATTAGAGTTCCTAAGTCAAAGTGAAGAGAAGGAAGTAACTATCACAAAGGAGCCATATGCAAAATTTCAAGATGAAGTAAAGAATATGTCAAAGATAAAGATCATGATTTACAAAATAACACTTTAATAAGGTGAAATTTTAGGATATATAATGGCATAAAATAAAAAACAAGCCATGAATTTCAGCCAAGAAGATAGACAATAATTAACGCAAGGTGAGATAAACCAAGTTACAAGCCAAGGTAAATAAGGCACAGAATTATGTGAGTTGGTTAAATAATAATAAATTGAATATAATGATGAAATAAAATAGGATAGGATAAGAGGATAAAATAAGGAACTCAAGAAGATGAGAGAGAAGCCTAAAAAGGCTTGGAAGAAGAACACAATAATAAGAGAGGATGGAAAGGAGAATGAGGTCTTAGAAGAGACTATCAAGTCTCAAAAATTCAATTTGATAGGTACTAATTATGATGGTGAAGGTATGGATATGAAATATAATTATTCACTCCATGATCACATGGAGAAGAGAACCAATGAAGCATAAGAGGTCATCATAGATCCAAAGAAAGAGGAGAACAACCATGTTCCTCACAAAAGAAGTGATAGGAATAAGAACACATGTTTATAGGAGAATAAGATTAGTCCTAAGGTAATAAAAGTAAATAATAATAGTATGATGGCATTGAGAGAAAAAAGAGAAGGAAACATTATCCTAATAATAATTTTAAATAGCATGCCAATAATTTAAGAGCAAAGACCAACAGAAGGAGAGCTTCATGCAAGTGAGCAAGAGAACAATAAAATGAAGATAGAGCAAGGTAAAAAGTTAATTTATTCAATTAGAAAGCATTTTCACCAAATATTTCACCATATATTTGGTTTTTCAATTATACTCTAAGATTTGGGAAACATTGAAATACCTCTAGGCCTGTGGGTTGGCTATGGTAGAGGTAGACCTCTTGGTTTAAGGGATATCTCCCTAGAGTGATCCTTGAATGCTTATCACCTATATTAACTATATTATTAGATTAAAATGTATATAATTGACATGAAAATAACCTAATATAATGAGGTGCTACACTAGAAATATATCCACTAGACGACCATACTATTGCACTATGAAACATGACCTACAACACTAGTCTCAAAATCCTAAATTTCTCTAACATTAGTATTTAAAACATGGAGGTGATATGCATTGAAATACTCAATGTGAGTGAACCATAATTCAAATTTTAGACACCAAGTCTACTTGAATACTTGAAGATAGTCAAACACACTAGCTACACTTCATTTGACCTATTAGAGTGAGAACTACTTGCACCAAACATGAAAGGATAAAGAGAAGAAAAGGATATACACTTATCAATAGACACTTCACCATGCATCACTTCACACATGTAGACAATAAATTATTGAACCCAAAAATGGAATCAAATTCCTATTTCAAATTCAAAATACAACATCAGACCAGTAGGGCTTCACCATACTAGGGGTGGAATTAGATTGCAAAAGCCAAAATGGCTTGCATTTATAGAGTATGAAAAAGAGAGAGAAGAAAGAGAAGTGGAAAGGTCACCAAGACAAGTGTTAATGTATGAAGCCTAGTTACACTATAGGAGAATGAAGTGGATAATAGAGGTCTAGAAGGTCTTCTTGGATAAGTATCCATCTGAAGCATCAAACTCTCCAAAACTAGTGTAGAGGCCCTTCAACTGCCTTCATGATGAGGCATCTCTTGAGAAATTGAAATTGGACTAGGGATATTTGAAACTTATGTAATTTCTTAGGGGGTTTAAAACATTCCATGATAGTCACAGATGCATCCATCATTATTATCCATCTTTTGGACACTTGTACTCATCATCTACATTAGCTCTTTTAGCATCATTATTCAAATTTGTCGTCTAAGTGGCCTCCATTTTCTCAATAAAATACATGGAAGAGGTGTTAGGGTACCTGTCTAGATTATCTTTGCCTTTTACTCCATTAGGCAGACCTTAAAAGGATCCCAAATTGGAATTCTCATCTTCTCACTTGACATTCACTCCTCATATTCATTCTTTGTTCAAGATTATCTATGATGAATGGTGTATCAGAGGTGTTTCTATGCCTATGTATTATTATATATGGACATAGGGAGTTATAACAAGTTCCACTTGACCTCACAAGATTATTCACATTCTTCAAATCTCTTTTGTACCTACAAAACTATTAAAACTTGCCAAAAAACCTTGTTTTAGACTTGTCCATACAGGTAGGGTATAGACTAGTTGGATATCCATGAGCCTAAGAGAGTATTCAACAAGTTAAAAATACTTCCATAGCCAAAATACCCCATATGGATGCATCTTATTTTATATCTTCTCCATCGGGTCGTAAACAAGGGTTTAGGAGGGTTTTAGTATGTTTAGACTATTAGGGATTGTTATAAAATATTAACGTCCAAACTCCAAAAACATTCCACAAATATCAAGTATAAGGCCCTAATAAACTACACTTATCTCCATGGGGTACCATTCTTGGTGTCCATATAGATGTGAGCTCTTGAAAATATCATGTTGAGCTTTAAAACACATTCTACATACCCATGTGATGGAATTGGGTCAAAATGACCAACCATAATTATTCCTCTATAACGAAATGGTCCCAAATAATCATAAAATCCTTTCTAAAAGTCACAAATGGGGTTTCAAGTTTCGTGTCCTTAGAAGTGTATTTATACCCCTATAGGGCTTAGGCCTAGTTCTAGGCCTAAAAGGCTTGACTCTACATAGCCACCTAAAACTTCTTGTAAGTTTTAATGTTTCCTAAAAATTATTCTACAACTTTTTACATGCTCAAAACAACATTACACATCTTTCCTTGATGTTTTAACACTCCTCATGTTACCCTCCCAATCTTCATGTGTTCAACCTATAGTCTTCATCTTGAATGGGAGTACTCTCTATTTGAGATTTAAAAAAAAGGGAATTTAACCTATTTAATCAGCCACACTAAGGCTATAGAGGTATATAATAGTTATTTATTATATTTTTTACCAAATATCAAGGTTGTATCACACCTCTAGGGTCATCAACTTTTCAAATCTTCTAGACTAGCTCAGAATACATGATTGTGTATTGTTTGCAGGGTTTGAACTGAGTGTGACTATAGGTTAGTGTTCCTACTCTTTTTCCTCTATCTAATAAGCTCATAGGATATGGAACAATCACTTGGAGATGTGATTATAATGTTCAATCCATCCTATAATCTCTGCCATCTTTCCCAAATGCTTTATCTACTCTACCAAGGTTAGTTTACAATCAGACTATGTCACTTATAGGTGACAATCAGAGAGACCTCAAGGGGTCCATGTAGGTAGTGAACTATGTATAATTACTATTATTCAACTCCATTTATTACTCTTAAGGTCATTTAATCATTTATAGCTTGAGTGAAAATCAATACATGTAGGGTTTGCTTCTTATTTCTCACCATCAACATTATGGTCTGCATACAGGCTATAAGTGATCCATTTGGGAAACCATGGCGTCTTCTTGTAGGTAATTGTATGCCTATAAAAAAATTCAATTCTCTTTATTTTACCCTCATTAATTTTATTCAAACCATTTAATACCTATATGAGCTCTCCTCATGTTTAGAGACCATAATCTCACTTACTACTACAAGTTGGTTGCTTTTAGTCATTTTAGCATAATGCGTTCTAAGTGTTTTAGGTCAAAACCTAAATTAATTATAAATACCTTAAAAACCATTATTATTTATCAATCAACCACTATTATATATCAAGACACTACCTTTATGCTTGGGATACAAAGTTGAAATAACCAGAACTTCCCATTCCTCAAGACACTTCTCCATGGGATGACCAAAAGTATGAGCAAGACTCAATTCAGAGAGGTTAAGGTAACATTTCTCAAATACAACTTTTAAAATTGAGAATATGATTTTATGTCTTTCTACAATACAATAAAATTACTACTAACACCTTGGTCTTTTCTATACTCCTAAACCTGTTTGAACATCTCAAGTGAGTTCAAACTTATACCATTCAATATTCTTTAGAACTCTATTGGAGTTACTGTCAGACCACTATTGGAAACCTATAAGTGAAGATCTAGTATAATATTTTATGTGTTATATTAGTTATCAAAACTAATTTAATGGTTTTAGATTCATTATTTTCACCTTGGAATCATCCCAACACTTTGAAATCTTCTTATATTACCATCATGACTGTGCAAGACTCAATTCCACCTGACTATAGATGACTATTTGCAAATTAGTCTAATTTGTGTATAATCTAACTTTTCACTCCATCAAGAGATGAATTTGATACCAAATAACATGCACATAAATTTAATTTCTCAAACCAATCCAAACAAAGAACAAAATTTAAGGGTATGGGAATGTTTATGCAAAAAAGAGTCATTAACACTCAAAGTAATGGTTCAAAGATCAAAAACAACTAATCCTGGAACTCTGACCATGGATTTTTAGTACATAAAGATTATTATCATCTACCAAAGGAATTTGATCTAACTCACCTCCTCCTATTCATACCATGCAAAGACCGGTTGACCATTTCTACTTGTAAAAGAGAATGATAGAAGAAATAAGAAGGTTTTTGCCATTTTTTATCTTGTATAAGTTTCTAAAGTGTGGAATTGAGTTGAGGGGACCTAAATAGTCACTTTATAATTCCTCACACATTCCAAATCTATTGCATAATCCGTACAACTACCTAAAACCACATGAAACTACCACTTTTCCCACTAATCTTCTTTTTTTGACATTACACCTACATTTTGTCAGTTCTAAAATAATTACTCTAACATATTGTGACATGGAGGACATTGAATATGGGTTTATAACAATTATCCCTCTATGAAAACTATACAAACTCAATAAATGACTCAAAATGACCTTATAATGACTTAGGAAAAACTAAGGCAAAGATGACAAGGATATAAACACATGTTTCACCTTATTTGAGAAAATATGACACATTTTACACCCTAGGGGACTCTACTACAAGATTTAAATACATAGGGGTTAACCTTATTTGACTTGTGGTCAAATTAGTCAACATTTTAGCGATCTCCTAGTGGTGGCAAGCCAGCTATGTCAAAGACCAGTAGCCTATTCCTATCCATTAGGCTATGGAGTCACCTATACACTATAATGACATTAAATTTTCTTTGAAACCAAACCAAATAATAGAAAACAAACAAACAAGATAAAACACTAAATTAAATACACATGTGTTCTCAAGAACACTTAGGGAAAACACACACAACATAAGCAAAAACACAAACCTATCCTAGTATATACAAAACCTCAAATGCTTGAGGTGAATAAAAATACACCATACTTAAAACCAAGGTCAAATAAGGTACCTCTTGCATCATTGCTACTCCAAGGAAGCACTCCATCATGTGAAGCATGCTTATCAATGAACACTTGCTTATGTATGTACTCAAAGGACTCACCATCTTCAACTCTTGTTCTATTTGAAAGTGTGTTACTTGGAGATTTCAAGGACACTCCATCAATCCTTCCAAGGATCTTATTTTGCTAAACAATTTTTTTTATCTTTTTCCATGTCTAATTGGCACTTCTCCAACTGAAACTTGGGAGTCCTCAAAGTTTCCTCAACTTTACATTCCTTTTGAACATGATGCATTTGATGTATAGGAACACCAAGTTATCCTCCTTTTATTCCATTAGGACTGAAAGTGATTCAACCTTAGGTTAAGATTTGGACTAATATTAAAACATACACATCTATGCCTTGTGTTCATTAGATTGCTCCATGGTTGCAACTTCTTTGACGGTATATTTACTAGGTTCCTTCATGACTGCAATTTCTTTGATAATATATTCACAAGGTTCTTTCATGACTATAGCTTCTTTGACAGTAGATAGACACTCAAACCATGTTTGACAATACATTCTCATTAATGCTTTTTAGGTTAATCAATAACCTTATCATCAGATACACACTTCTTAGTAGGAGAAGTAGACTTGCTTAACTACTCAAACTCTAGACATATGGCATGGAACCTTTACCAAAGGTTATCTTGCTCTTCATGGATGTCATCTTCAAGAAATCCTCCATCATGTGTAGGTAGAATGACATTGTCTTCATTATTGTCTTTCTCTATCATGCTTGGAAATCTTTCATCATCATGCATATGAACAAGGTAATTACCTCAATAACTTGTAGAAAAGAATCATCAATGCATACTTCAGATTGTCCATACCCTCCCTCATAGATGTTGATGTGCTAAGGTCAATTTTCTCAAATAAAGTGTATGGATAATGTTCATAGGTGTCCATACCATACCTATCTAGGAAAAATTTAGATATGCCCTCAAGCTTAGAGGATGCTCCATTGTCCACAATAAACTATTCTTGATCATTGATTGTGTAATTGAGATAAGAGTTTGCTTCTACATAGGGCTCAATATAAAACTTAGATAATGGTTGATTTATGATTGTTAACTTTGTTCTATACCTTGGATTAAAGACCAAGAAGGATCAATCAGATGAGAGGTACCCTCCTATCTTGGTTGTGAAATCCATTGAGAGGCAGATAGAAAAATGGGCAGACATATCAACAACCACAATGTCTTAAAGTATAGGGAAGTTTGGACAATCATTAAGGAAAACTTTCAAAATATTGACAAATCTCACTAACTTACTTGGTGTCCCATCAAGTTAAATCACCCCTTTACTTCATGGTTCATATTTCAATCCTAACTTATCATCTATAATCTTAGTCATAATTGAGGTACTAGCTTCACCATCCACTATGCAGTTATGGACAAGTTTGTCTCACACAATAAGAGTGAGGTAGAAGGGTAAATGATTTTTAGATTTGGAAGAGGGTTCCATAATGTGATTATGAGAATTAGTGAGGGAAATATTACCATGATTTGATGGTTGAGGTGGATTTGAGACACCTACTCTTGTAAAATCTCTTTTTGACCAAGCAATTGAAGCATTTCCCAAAGAGACATAGATGCCTTAGCATTATTCAAAGAATCGATAATGTTTAGAGCAAGAGTACTTACCTTTTATTGTTTTCTTGAAGGTAATGAAGTGCCTTGATTTTGAGACATTGGAACACTTTGATTCACCCGTCCAACATTTTGATTTTAGATAGGTTGAGAAGTTGTAGGGAATACCATACTTGTAGTCACGCCTTGTTGCATTGTAAGAGGGCTACATGAACTTGTATGAACATCACAGGCATCTTTTAAGGCCTTCCTATTTTCTCTAGTATTATCTAAAATTTAATAATTTTGATTTAGAATATATGTATCTTCAATTTAAAAAAATTCAAGATTCACCTTTTGGGGCTGCCATCCTTCATTTTCTTGCATGTAGTTCTCATCTTCTTCTAAAAACTGAGTGACTCCTCCTTTAGAAACCAACTCTTGCTCTCCACCTTCATTTTCATTCATGAATTATCCTTGTTTCTGTTCCTCTCCTTGGACCAAGTTTTTATGCATTGAAACCATATATCTTATGTTGGATATGGAGGTTGGATTGTATGTATTGGCATTCCTATTGAAGTTGTAGACATCCAATTCCTAACACCATTTGTGTTGAAATTTTCAATCTTAATTGAATTGAACTCAAATGCACATTTTAGTTCAAAATCCATAAAACACTCTAAATGGTTCAAACTTGTCACTTACAAGTGAAATTTTAGGTCAAAGTATCCCTAAATAGGGCAATGCATTTTATGGGATAGTTAACTTTGATCAGATCATTTCGAGTCAAAATGACAATTTTGCCATTTAGTGCTCTAGATCACTATTTTCTTCTAATTCATTAGTACACGTTACATACCTTTGTTATTTGGTGCTGGCAATATCCTAAATGGGAATACAACTCCAACGCATCGAATATCACCTTCCATTTCCTCTTCAGTCAAATTATGACCCCATAATATGACTTTCTAATCATTTTGATTAATTGAGGGCCAATTTTCAATTAATTGCACAAATGTTGATTAACCTTGTTTAAGGCTAATTAATTCAAATCAAGAGCTTAACTAGATTTTCCATGAGAGTTTTTGAATATTTATTTTTGAAAATTGATTCCGATTATTTGCATCACCTAATGACATCATTTATGGGGTGGCATCCATCAAGCCATAAATGCCACAAATATCAAGATTATAGGTCACCCATGCCTAGTTAATGCCTCCCATGCCTCTTCAATTCCCCTTCTTCTAAGGTCATGATGAAGATAATTATGGATTTTATTCCAAATATTAGGATTATCCTCAACACACATCTTCATTGCAATATGGGTGGTTCAGGTTGATCCTGACCAATCTCAAAAATCTACAAATAGAGAGGCCATGAATATCATTTCTAAGATATTTTGGTGCAAGGTTATTATGATCAAATATCTTCAAATCTTGAATATTACAAAGTTATAATGCTAAATTTTTTCCACAAAGATTCATTGATAGGCTAGTTTAGTGATTTACAATTAAGAGCCTAGGTTTTATAGAGTGTTCTTGATGCATTAGAAGAGCTTACCACCATTGTTGACAAAGACAAGGATGCTTGATCAAGGGAAAACATGTTTTTGAGCCATATGGGTATGTTGAATCTATTTGGGAAAGTAATATGGTGTTGCTTTATTTTATTTGTTTCTTTTTATCCTTTTTAATTCCCATAGGAATAAATAGGGTTGGTTAGTTAGTTCTTTATGCATGTTATTTACGGACTAATGTTTGACTAACTTGATTTGTAATCATCTCTACATCTTGGCACACCCAGTGGGACTAGATGCATCTCACACCTAAAGGAGATCCTTTTCAAATTCCAAAATATTTATTTGAGCCTTTAAAACTCTTTAAAATTGATTTTATAACTTTATTTTTCCATTTTTTGGTTGCCACAATTTTTACATAGTAACTAATGTTGACAAAAATACTAACATCAGTTAATAACTTAGTTGATGCCAATCAGCAGAATCAACATCATTTATATCTTAGTTGGTTGTAATTGATGTAAGTGGTAATAACTAGCATCACTCACTATGTTTTTCAAAAGCATAGACCTGAGACCTACATTTTCAAAGTTTGTTGTTTCAAGCTAAAAAGAGCTTCAAAGATAAAGGACATGCTAACAATTTTGTTGCAGGACCAAGTTAAAAATTTACTCAAAACATGTTTAAATCACCTTTTCATGCTTAAAATTTGATAAGAAACCTTGTTTTGGTGTTTAACAAAGAATTTTTAGATGTTTTTGGTGAATGTCTTTCAAAGTTTGCAACTAAGACCAAGGGGTTAAAAAGAACACCACCAAATATTTCATTTGGGTTTAAAATTGAACACACTTATCAATTTTTTCTTGCAATAGTTTTTTAATTAGATTTTATTTGGCAAAGAGAGTAATGTTGCATGTATGATTTTCTATTTGTCCCCTACAGGGAACCTTTGGAATCAAAAGTGCCATTCTTATTACAAATAGCCTAGTCTAAGGCTTAGAAATAATGTCACCTAAAGCACTCCCTAAAAACTGGTTAAAGTTTGGGTGATCTTGAAAATGACTCTAAAGTCTTTCTATTTTATGATTTATTTATTTTAATGAAAACTTGGCTTATGAAGGGGACATCATTACCTCTCTCGAGTTCTTTAGGGAAGCTTTGACCTAGGGTTTCACCTCCCAACATTGACTTCATTTGACTCATTTGGAGTTGCACATGGGACGTATCTATATTTGGACATCGCACTACACTGAGTTAACATCAAGATGTAGTGGTTGTAAAAAGGACTAGACCTTTTTAAAACTAGCCGATGCCATGGTCACCTAAATTCTATGGTTTTATTTTTCATCATTTGACATGAAAGTCATTGTGTAATTGATTCCCCTAGAATGATCAAAACCTTACTAGTTTAGTAGACCCCACTTTGCCATACCTTGTTAGCTTAGACTTAAGACGTTTGTTTTTTGTCATAAGCTTACTTGGTCTTGATTTGTGTCTAAAACTACTTTTTAACTCAATGAACTTAACCAAAACACATTGTCCTCAATTTTCTTGAGCAAGGGAGGTGTTACGCTATCCAAATGAAAAATTCATCTTTTCCTTGTTCAAATTATTATCAAAAACTTTGTGTCATGTCATCCACTTTGGCGTAGTTATGCTACCCAATTGAGTCTATATCTTTTACCCAATTTGTTTAAATCCTTCATTTGTAATCCACATTCGAAATTGAACTTTTTTGAGTTCTAAGGGTTGATGTGTCAAAGTGGGTTCACCATTTATGCACTAGGCTTGTTTTAACTTGGGTTCAATTTTCTATTTGGATTGAAGGTCATTTATTAAGACTCAAAATCATATTATCATCTTGGTGGACTCAAGTCATCTTGCGTATAGCTCACACTTTGGGTCCTAGAACATATTTTATCCTACTAGAATCATGTGGTGACATTGTGATGCCTATTTGGTCCTAGCTTTATACTGATTGATTCATGCATGTTTTTATATCTTGAGTTTCTTAGTTCATTTTGTCTTCTTCATAATCTAGAGAGCTTTCCTCTAAAATTCTAGGGTCAAATTGTAAAAATTTAAGATAGATTTTGTAGTGTGGGTGTATCACAAAGATCTAAGATTTGTTGTACTAGTTTTCACCTTGGGTCTTTGAGTTACCTTACTCTCTTCTGATATATATGATTTCAACTTTACCAAAGGTTGAGTAAACTCATGAACCAAATATTCTAAATTATGCATGGTTTCAAACCACCCTCCCTTATAGTCTCATTAGTATCTTAGTTATTTATTTAAAAGAGAACCAAATCATACTTTGATTGGTTACCAAAAATTGGTCCAAAGTTAGTCAATACACAAAACAACTCTTTTTAGACCTAACTCGAAGGTTCACTCGTAGTGGGGCCTCTTATGGCCTTAGTTATGAGGATGACCAATTTTATTATGGTCAAGATAACCCCATTGTTTTTATGATATCCCCACAAAAGTAGGATTTGAAGATGATTAAAATGACCTATGTTCTCAACTCAAATAACAAATCATAACCAAATCATGGATCAAAAGGTATATGCTAACAATAATTAGGGGCACATTCCACCCTAACAATAATAAAACTAGGGGCACATTCCACCCCAACAACAATAAAATTAGGGGCACATTCCACCCCAATATTAATAAAACTAGGGGCACATTTCACCCCAACAGCAAGAAAACTAGGGGCATATTCCACCCCAAAAATAACAAAATCAAGGGCACATTCCACCCTAATAGCAATAAAACCAAGGGCACATTCCACCCCAATAGAATCTTATCCAATCCACAAATGCACCAAACATGCAAGAATGGAATTCTATGAAGGAAATTGTCTAGAGATTGGATACAAACAATAGAGTCAAAAAGTACAAATTTGATGACCATAATATTCTAAATTATGCATGGTTTCAAAACACCCTCCCTTATAGTCTCATTAGTATCTTAGTTATTTATTTAAAAGAGAACCAAATCATACTTTGATTGGTTACCAAAAATTGGTCCAAAGTTAGTCAATACATAAAACAACTCTTTTTAGACATGACTCGAAGCTTCACTCGTAGTGGGGCCTCTTATGGCCTTAGTTATGAGGATGACCAATTTTATTATGGTCAAGATAACCCCATTGTTTTTTATGATATCCCCACAAAAGTAGGATTTGAAGATGATTAAAATGAATATCAACCCCAAGAAGATCAAGATGAAGCCCTTCTTAGATTGATATAATCAGGTGCTAGAATACCTTATAACTTTCTCATAGAATAATTGCATACCTTGGTTAGAGAAGGAGAAAAATGATGCCAAGAACAAGATTTTACACAAATAAACATAACTTCTTCTTCTAACAAAGGAAAGGAAATACAAATGAAGTTAAAACCCACAAATCTATATCTTCTAGCTAAGATCAAGATAATAAGTCAATGATATGTAGATCAACTTGTCATAGACTTAACTGACTCCCTAGTTGCCACTTCAATTTTACAATAAAGCTTTGAAAGAACACAAAGATATGGTGAAAATTATGCAACAAGTATTGGATGAGAATATTACCATAGTGGATCAAGGTAATCTAAATAAATAGTTAAAGTCACAAGAGACCTTACAAGATGTTCCATTTGACACAGAACATACATTCTTCAATCATCAAGAACCTCTTGTTACTTTATAAAATTAAAAACCCAAACATTCAGTTTGAATTGAGGAAATCCCTCAAACAAAGCACAAATTGGTAGATAAACATAGAAATTTCCAAAATCAATAAAGTGTGAAATAACTAGATTCAAGGAATGTTTTACAATCTAAGAATCAATGGCATATGTTCTCAACTCTAATAAAAAATCATAACCAAATCATGGATCAAAAGCTATACGCTAACAATAATTAGGGGCACATTCCACCCTAACAATAATAAAACTATGGGCACATTCCACCCCAACAATAATAAAATCAGGGGCACATTCCACCCCAATATTAATAAAACTAGGGGCACATTCCACCCCAACAGCAACAAAACTAGGGGCACATTCCACCCCAAAAATAACAAAATCAAGGGCACATTCCACCCTAATAACAAAAAAATTAGAGGCACATTCCACCCTAATAGCAATAAAACCAAGGGCACATTCCACCCCAATAGAATCTTATCCAATCCACAAATGCACCAAACATGCAAGAATGGAATTCTATGAAGGAAATTGTCTAGAGATTGGATACAAACAATAGAGTCAAAAAGTACAAATTTGATGAGATATGCCCATATCCATTTGACTTATATATTCTCTAAAACCCCTTTCCACCTCATTTTGAGGCACCCAAATTTGACAAATACAAAGGGAAAAGAGATCCGTGTAAATAGATACAAGCATTCTTCATCTTGTGTCAATAGGTTGCTTATAGTAGTGAGTACTTACTATGACTATTTTCATGAAGTTTAGCAGGACAAAATCTTAATTGGTTACTTAAGCTACCCAAGGGATCAGTTGCAGATTCGAATGACTTATCAAAAAAAATTGTTAACCATTTCTCATACAACATAGAACATGAATTGACCATTATTGACTTATGCAAAGCCAAGTAGCGTGATGGTGAAATTTTTGTTATGTATCTACAAAGGTGGAGAGCATTGGCAGGGCACTTTCAACATAATTTACCAGACAAATAGTTGGTTGATATCTTTGCATAGAATTTGCATCTTCAAGTTGTGTATAATTAATGGTTAGCTTGTGTTAACTCATTTAAATAAATTATTGACAAAGGCATGTAGATTGAGAAGGCTCTTATTAATATGGGCCTTATTAAGATCCTTACGCAAGGTCAAGCATCTAATCAGACTAAATTACCAACTCAAATAGTTATGCAGGATAAGCCTAAGGGATTTATAAAAAATAAGAACATGGTTGGAAATGGGGTGACAGAAACAAGACATGTACAAATAATATAGGCTATGCCTCCTCCAAATGTACAATTAACTCCCTCAAATCCACTACCTACTTTGCAAAGACAAACTCCATGAAATACATTTCATAATAATTTTAGAGTCTTTAGCAAGTTAAGAGAATCAGTTGACATACTATTACAAAAGCTCATTTCAGCTAATTTAATTATATGGCCAATATCAAGGCCATTTCCTCAAGATCAGCCAAAACTAGACTGATACAAAAAGAATAAATGGTGTAACTTTCATCATGCTACTAGTCATGGTGCATATCATTGTGTTTAATTGTGACATATTATTGAGGAATTTATTGAAAATGGTGAGCTAGAAATTAAGTAAGACCCTAATCAGGACACAAATAAGGATATGGGAATCTACAAAGACCCTTTTCCTTGACATGATCCACCACCACCAAGAAACAATCAAAATTGTCACAATCAAGGACAAAGGTAGAATCAAAACCAACAACAAGGTCAAAATCATAATGAGCATAATCAAGATCATGATCTCAACACTAATAATGTTGCTTATAACAATTTACCTTATGACTACAATAACACTGTGGGATGCATTTCTACAACCCACATTGTCACTTTTATTGTGATGCCACATGGCCAATCTCATGTTCCTCATAACATAAGACTCATCATTATAAGGTCAATATCCTCTCCCATAGTAACACTATGTCGAGTTTGCATCTTCATGTTGTTATTCCATTTTCATAGGTTACTAATCTTGAATAATAGTACCATTATTCTAAAGGCTCCTCACTAACCCAAAATTATAGCAATACTGTTAATCACCCATGAACCATTATCCAAGGCCCTTTGCCTTGCTCTTCTAATTATACTAACTCCTTTCCACCTCTAGGTTATACAATTACAACTAGACACCCATGAGTTACCATCTAGGGCCCTTTGCCTGATTCTTTCCATAAACCCAATGAGAACATTATGCCAACAGTTCCAAAGCCAAATAATATCCCAATAAAGACCAAACTAGTTCAGTCCATAATTCAAAGGCCTTATAGTATAAAGCATTAATTAGATAAAACCCTTATACAAATTTCCATATCAGAACTCTTGTGGACATTCGATGTCCATAGAACCATCTTCAACAAAATTTTACAAGAGTTTATTGTGCCTAATGATATAAACCTTGATCAATTCTAGAACCTAGTTGGACATTTGTCTTCATTTTGAGAAGTCACATTTGATCAAAAGGATATGTCCACCCTTGGCCCAAACCACAATAACCCATTATAAATTGAGATAATCATTATGAATCACAAGATCAAACAAGCTCTTATAGATAATGGTTCAGGGCTTAATATCATATCTCTTAAATTGGTATGATTATTGGGTTACATGGAAAAAGACATTTAGCTAAAGACTATTACAATCTAGGCTTACGATAATACTGAGAGGGAGTCATCTGGTACACTTTGGTTGCCACTTATGGTTAGGTCTATTTTTCATCACACGTTATTCCATATTGTGGATATTGAGATTCCTTATAACATACTTCTTGGTCATCTTTGGATCCATGAAGTACAAGTAGTTCCATTTACTCTTCACTAATGCCTTAAGTTTCCCCATGATGGGATCGAGGTTATTATTACTGTTGATCAGTAGCCATACCAATACTACAGGCATCTTGAAGTAGGTTTTGTAATTTAACTATTGCCTAGGTTCTAAATTTATTTCAAATAAGAACAAAGTTAGCATTTCTCATCCATCTCCATCTAATTATATAGACCCTGGTAATCTAGCCTCCACTTCAACTGATCCATTTCCTACAGCTCAAGCCAAATAGGTTATTATTAAAGATGTAGGCAATTCCATGTACCATCTAAAGGATGTCCTCCATATTGAAAAATTACCAAAATCCCCTAAAATATTTGGTAAGCCTAAAACTTTTGAGACTCCTAATAGACTTGAATAGATTTGGAAACCAAAGAAGAAGTAACCAAAACCTCCTATGGTTTTTGTACCTAGAATTGCACCAAAGAAAGATCGAGAGGCTTTTACTGAGGGAGATTGGTAATGCGACTCCTAGTAGAAATGCAATGCCCCATTATAGCCTTTTTGATGAGCTTGTTGATTTAAATTTGTTTAATTCAAATGCCATATTGACCATAACACTTATTGGAGCTTCCCATCCTGAAGCAAAAACTCATCCTAGTGGTGCTTCCCTGCTTGAAGCAGGACATTATATCTTTACCATTGGTGCTTCCCATCCTAAAGCAAATCCTCACTATAACCTATGCCTTTTCCATCATGAACTCAAATATTGGGATCAATAAAATTTGGTCATATGCCTTGATGAGTTTTAAAATGAAGAATCAATTTTAGAATACATGGGCCTATGAGATGCATTCCCCATTGGGGATCGTAACCAAGGTTTTGATTTTTCTTTGAATTCTTCTGCCTACTTTGGAGAGCAAGAAAACTTTATTGGCCATAATAAAGAATAAATATCGAGATCTTTAGGTGAAAACCTCTTTGAGACACTTGTTGATTAGGGAAAAAGTAAAGAAAAGACAAGCCTTTGAGTGAAAACTTGTTTCAGGTGCTCCCAGGTGGGAAAGTTTGCTCATCCCCTCAAGAGATAGAAATTTTATCTAGCCCAAGTTCCATAACTAGCATAAACATCTCTTTAAAACAACATCAAATATTTAAGCATCTTGCTCCCGAGTTTCTAAAGATGTTTGTCAATTGGCCTTTACCTAAGAAGGTAGATTTTGATTCTTCATATTATCCAAATCTTTGGGAGGAACAATAAGAAGATATAGTAGAAGAAGATGATCATGACCATAAATTGCCTACAATTCTAGAAGATGGATCCACACTCCTTATAGAGAGCATAAAAGAAGTGCATTTGGGGACCCATGAGGATCCCAAAAATGTTTATCTTGGAGCTTCCCTTACTAAATCAGAATGTGAACATATTATATTCATTTTAAAGTATTATATAGACATATTTTCATAGGCATATTCTGGCATGCCAAGCTTGGATCCAAATTTACTTGTGCATCATCTTGTTGTTCACCTTGATGCTAAACCAGTTAAGAAAAAGTTGAGAAAGATGCATCCATGTATCACCCTTTTGGTTAAGGCTAAGTTTGAAAAGTTGTTAGGAGCCAACTTTATTATACCACTAGACTACTCTGAATGGATGTCTAACATAGTGCTAGTAAGTAAAGAGACCCCAGGCATACGTGTTTGTATTGATTTTTGTGATATCAACAAGGCATGTCCCAAAGATGATTTTCCTCTGCCCAACATTGACGTGATTATCAACTCAACTATTGGGTACAATATGATATCGTTAATGGATGTATTTTTTTGTTACAATCAGATCAAGATAACCCCTAAAAATTAGCATAAGACCATGTTCACCACTCCATGGGGGACATTTTATTACCAAGTCATGCCATTTGGTTTGAAGAATGTTGAAGCCACATATCAGCATGTAATTATTGTCTTCTTTCATGACATGATACATGACATTATCAAGGACTATGTTGATGATAAACTAGTAAAATCAAGAACAAGAGCTTGATACCTTGACATTATGTGAAGAATATTTGAGAGGCTTCGTAAATATAAAGTCTACTTGAATCCTAAGAAATGTGTCTTTGGAGTCACATCAAAAAAAATTCTAGGGTTCATTGTATCATAATTAGGGATTGAATTTGACCCTACAAAGGTCACTACCATTATGCAAATGCCTCCTCCAAACAATCTTAAATAGTTATGAGGTCTACAAGGCAAGATCTAGTCTATATGCAGATTCATTTCTCAACTAGTAGATAAGTACCACCCATTTACCCATCTCTTAAAGAAAGGGGTAACATTTCATTGGGATGAATATTTTTAGATAGCATTTAAAAATATTAAAACATACTTGGCCAATCCACCTATTTTATGACCTCCAACACAACGAATGCCATTGCTTCTTTACATATCAACCATGAAACATGCACTGGGGGTACTTTTGGCTCAGCATGATGATCATGGTAAGGAACATGTGGTTCATTATTTAAGTCACATATTTGTAGCCTATGAAAATAATTATATGCCTATTGAGAAGGCATGTTTAGCTATGGTGTTCACCACTCAAAAATTGTGACATTATATGCTAAATAACAAAACTATTGTTATCACCAAAGTAGATCCTCTCAAGTTCCTCTTATCTAAATTAGCTCTTCAAGGATGCATGGCTAAATGGATTATTCTCCTCAGTGAGTTTGATATTGAATACTAGAATTAGAAGGAAATCAAAGGGAAAATTCTTGTGTACCAACTTACGGAAGCTCCTATTACGGCCACTCAACCTCTCAATTTTGAGCTTCCAGACGACTCTATCATGATGATAGAACAAGCATCACAACAACCTGAATAGTGGACACTATATTTTGATGGATCCTTCACATCTCAAGGATCTAGAGCTAGTATATTATTAGTCACACCATAGGAGGATTTGATCCCCAAAGCATTCCATATATAATTTTAGTGTAAAAATAATATGGCTAAATATGAGGCATAGGTTGTAGGGCTCTGTCTTGCCATATAGTGGGATATTCAAAACTTAAAGGTCTATAGAGATTCATAGCTAATCATAAATCAGAAAACTGATCAATATCAAAAAAGAGATGATAATATTGTTCCTTACAAGCAAATTTTTTATAACCTTAAAACACATTTTAAATCTCTGTAGTTTGAGAAAGTACCATGAGTCAACAATAGATCTACCAATGCCATGGAAATAATTGGTTTCATGATTCAAATGCATGATAGTGATAAAGAGTATTAGTTCTTGATCAAAAATCTTCTTTAACTAGCACATATTCTATTAGATTTAGAGAGGATATGCACCATTATTTATCCTAATCTCTATCTTGAGCTACCATAGCACTAAGATTTTTATAACTATTTCCATAGCCATGTATTTCCCTCTAACCCAATAACCAAAAAAATATTTTCTTTCATCACTTAACACATTATATCCTCCTTGGAAACATGCTTTAGTGAAAAGGCTATGATGGAATGCTTCTTCATTATTTATCTTTGGGAGAATCCAAGTTTGCACTGAAGGAGGTTCATGAAGGAATGTGTGGGGCCCATACCAATGGTGTAGTCCTAGCAAAGAAACTTCACAAAATAGGCTATTATTGGCCTAAAATGGAAATAGATGTTTGTAATTATGTAAATAAGTGTGTTCCTTATCAATAGCATGAAAAATTGATACATGCACCTTCATTACCATTGTAGCCAATTACCACACCATGGCTTTTCTCCACATGGGATCTTGATCTCATTGGGAAAATTAACCCAACCTCTTCAGATGGCCATAAGCACATTTTGACTACAACTAAGTACTTTACCAAGTGGATTGAGGCCATTCCTCTCACTTATGTTATCAAGAAAAAAATAGCCAAATTCATTCATTACCATATCATCTATTGATATGGCATCCCAACCCTATTATATTTGATAATGGTGACTTCTTTGTAAACCAAGTTATGAAACATCTTTGCAAAAAATTCAAGATCAAGCACAAGAAATCCACTCCATTTAACCTACAAGGCAATAGACAAGCTAAGGCATCAAATAAATCCATTCTATCCATCTTAAAAAATATTGTCAATGATGCTGGCCATAATTGGCACTTACAACTCTTTCATGCCCTCTGGGCTTATAGAACCAATCATCGTACCCTAATTGGAGCTACTTTATACTCCCTTGTTTTTAGCACTAAATCTAACATCCTAATTGAGATTGATATCCCATCATTAAGAATATCATTGAGGCACATTGAATATGATGAAGACTATAGATCCTCACGACTAAAAGAACTAGAACTTCTTGATGATAAGCATTTAACTGCTCTAGAAAACTTGCAGGCCTATCAGAATAGCTTGTGAAAAAGCTAAAAATAAATGCATTCTCCCTCAATATTTTGAGATTGGTGACTTAGTTTTGAAAGAGAAATAGAAGAAGATGAATTTTGAACCCAAAAATAAAGGCAAATTTCATCCTAATTGGTTAGGACCTTATATTGTCACAGCAAACTATGGATCGGGAGAATATCGATTGGCTAAAACTAATGGTGAATAAATTTTAGAGCCCATGAACATCATACACCTTAAGAGGTTCTACGCATAAATATCTTTGAACTATTATCTTTAAGACCCCTAACTTGAGGGAAACTTGTGTTGTCATGATTTTGACCCACCCTTTTATCTTACCTTGAACACATTTTATACTACCCTAGTCCACTTTTCATGAATCCTGATAGTAAAGGCTTTGAAATCTTGGCATTCTAAACACATTATTCATCCCATTCTAGGTTTCTCTCTTCAAGATGCTAATTCTTTTTTATGTCTCAGACATGTTACAAGCTTGAACACTTTTTGTCCTTTGACCAATTATGATCTTGATTATGTCTCATGAGCATTATGAACATCTTCAGCAGTAGTTCTACAAAGAAATTCAGCTATGGCAATATTGTGTAGATTTTGATAAGTGAATAGCCACATCTTCTCAGTACAAGTATTTATTGCTTTCTTATTTTATCAAGAACCTCACTCTCACCGATTTATGATCATGGGCCATTGGAACTAGCTTAGCTATCTTATTAGAACTTCTACTCTCATTACGTGTATCTCTTCGACTAGATGGCCCCACTTTGTGCATATTTTATCCCAAAAACACCAAAAAAATTAGAAATACTTTGAAAATACCAAAAACATTAGAACATGATCCCCAACAGAACAAAAAAAATTATCTCATGCTTCTATACATTTATACATTCCCATTCCACCATCCCATGCTCTCGTCATTTTGTGAGTAATTGCTAAGTTTCTTCCACCATTTTTACATTCCCATTCCACCATAACTTTAATCATGTTGGTATGATCATCATTTTTCTTCTATTCCATTTCCTCAAAGAACTATATTTGGCCTGAAGTTCATGTTAAAACATGCATCCATGAAACTATGTAGGCTGTAGGTTGTTCTTGGACTATTTTATTTATTTGATTATTGTTAGTGTCTTGTTTTTCTATTTGATTTTGCTTTTCTCTTTTGTGTTCAAGAATGCCTTGATGGTCCACATGGATCTTGATTATTCATATCTTGGTCTCATATTGTTAAGATGTTCTTGCCTTTTATTTTTTAAATTTTTTGTTCCTAATTAAGTCTTGATAGATCATATCTTGATTTCAAGTTAGGTTCATTTATGTTTGTCTTTTTCTTTGTTTTTGCTTTTTTATTTAAATGTAAATCGTTGTAACTCTAGTTTTTATCATTGTTTTACCATTATCCTTACTTATAAATATTCACATTTAAAATGGCTCAGTGCAATTAGAATTTTATGTCATTCTAAGTTATTCATACTTATGATGCCTAATTTATTTTTCTATAGCAAGCACTTTGTGCTCAGGTCTCAATGTCTTAACATCAACATCAACTATGATGAATGATTCTCAAGAACACTTTATAAAACCTAGGCTCATGATATGGAATTAGGATTCTAGGTAGCATGCATTTTAGGATTTTTTTCTATGCTTAGACGTGCATCTCCTTACATACATTTTAAGTCTAATCATTTCTTTGTCATTTTTCATCATTCCTCATTCCATTCTCTCGCAAACTTGGGTGAACTACATTGGCCTGAAGTCCATGTCGAAACATGAGTCCATGTAACTATGTAGGTAGTTCTCAATTTCTATTGAGGTCATTTCAGCTATCTCCATTCTTATTTTCATCTCTCTCATCACTTTGAGCATTCTCATATGCTTGGTTTCATATGGCTTTATAAGCCATTACACCATCACATTCATGTTTGCATCTACTCGCTTTAACCTATCTTTTGGGTTATATCCTTGAGCTATTTTTCTTGATAATTTCTCATGTTAAGGCCCACCATCTAAAACACATTTGAATCAAATAATATATATAGGGTAAAACCCATTCTTTATCAATGATCAAAATTTCCCTACTGGGGCACAAGTATTTTATCACAATCAAATCTGCTCTACTGGAGTACTTATTATCTTCTCTTTAGAGATCCTATTTAGTGGTGCTTCCCTTCCTAAATAAAAATGTTCTCTCTTTTCCTCTAATTCCAATATCTCCACATTAAATACCATGATGGAAATATTTTAGTGTGCAACTTGTCTCAAGATTGATCAATGTCGTAAGCGTGTATATTGTACTTTGAAATTGTTTATATTTACAGTGTGTCCCTTACATTTATGAATTGTATCTTTCCTATTCCCCTCATATCTAGGGCCTATTATACCTCTAATTATATTTTTATCATTGATTTTAATCACATGTGCAAGCATTAGCTCATCTGGATGTGATTTATTTCATGGGTTAATCTCTCACTTTCTCTCTCTTTTTGAGAGTCCATCCTTCTCTTCGATCCTAGTATGTCCTCTTGAGGAGGCATCATGGATCTGTTCCAATTTATTCTTGACAACTATTTTCTTTGAAAAGATGTTTCTTTACTAGAATTTCTCACTACACCTTCTCAAATAGGGGCAAAATGTAGACATCTAATTCTTAACACTATTTGTGTTGAAATTGTCAATCTTACTCAAATGCACATTTTAGGTCAAAATCCATAAAATGTTCTAAATGGGTTGAACTTATCACTTACAAGTGCTAATTTAGTTCAAAGTATCCCTAAATAGGGCAATGTATTTTTTGGGACAGCTAACTTTGATTAGATCATTTTGAGTAAAAATGACAATTTTGCCATTTAGAGCTCTGGATCACTCTTTTCTTCTAATTCATTAGTACACATCACGTACATTTATTATTTGGTGTTGACATCTTAAATGGGAATACAGCTCCAACACATCTAACATCACTTTCTAGTTCCTCTCAAATCAAATTATGACCCAATAATATGACTTTTTGACCATTTTGATTAATTAAGGGCCAATTTTCAAATAATTGCACAAATGTTGATTAACCTTGTTTAAGGATAATTAATCCAAATCAAGAGCTCAAGTGGATTTTCCATGAGATTTGTTTAATATTTATTTTTGAAAATTGATTCTTATTATTTGCATCACCTAGTGCCATCATCTATAGGGTGACATCCATCAAGTGATATATGCCACAAATATCAAGATTATGGGTCACCCATACCTAGTTAATGCCTCCCATGCCTCTTCAATGCCCCTTATTCCAAAGTCATGATGAAGATAATTATGGATTTTATTCCAAATATTAGGATTATCCTCAACCACACATCTTCATCTCAAGATGGATGGTTCAGGTCGATCATGACCAATCTCAAAAATATATAAATAGAGAGGCCATGAACATCATTTTTTAGCTATTTTGGTGCAAGGTTATTATGCTCAAATATCTTCAAAGCGTAAATATTATAAAGTCATAATGCTAAATTATTTCCATAAAGCTTCATTGATATGCTAGTTTAGTGATTTAAAATCAAGATCCTAGGTTTTATGGAGTGTTCTTGAGGCATTAGAGGAGCTTACCACCATTGTTGACAAAGAGAAGGATACTTGATCAAGGTAGAACATGTTTCTGAGCCACATGGGTATGGTGAATCCATTTGTGAAGGTAATATGGTGTTGATTTCTTTCATTTGTTTCTTACTATCCTTTGTAATTCCCATAGGAATAGATAAGCTTGGTTAGTTAGTTATTTATGCATGTTTCATTATTTATGACTAATGCTTGACTAACTTCCTTTGTAATCCTCTCTATAGAATTTAGGTTTCCCTTTCCTTCTCCCTTGACCATTTTTTTAAGGTGGGAACCTATTGCCTTACTGAGGATAATGGTACGGATTTTTATTCACTCCATATTACAGATGTAGTTGCGTAACCTCACCTTTTAAGGCCTTAATCCATGCATCTAAATCAATAGTATCTTCTCCCTTCTTAGGGGTAGTTATATACATGTCATTTACATTAGGGATTTGAGCAACACTTGGATTAAAAGTAGACATATTTAGAAATAGAGGCATGGAAACTTTTGAAGGAAACTTTTTAGCTTGTATTAGACCATTATCATCTCTAATGGAAAGGTCATAAGATTCATGTAAGGTGTGACCACCCATAGGCTACAACATTATGTCTATATTAGTTCTAATAGCTCTTAGATATGTAAGAAACACAAAACTTGTAGGTGGTTTATGGGAAGAGGCAACCTATGCCAATTTCTTTAAAATATCTCATCAAAATCATGAATAGTATACTTGGGAGATCTTTGAATTACATTGAGATGATGAATGAGTGATGTGTGATCACTTGTATCTTAAAACCTTGAAGTTATTAGATCTCCAAAATCATCATAAGTGGTGATACAACCTTCGGGTAATGTCCTATATCAGTCAAGTGCTTTCCCTCTAAGGGACATAGTAGGAAGTCTAATGGTGATGTTGACCTCAATAGACTAATGAAAGTTGTATAAGTTTTATATATCCCTAATATGCTCAGTAGGAGTGATATGACCTTCACTATTTAATGTGGGAACACTTTTGGTAGATATCATCATATGCATTGAGGTGAATTAGATTTTAAATGTTAAAGGTTGGGAAGTAATGTTGCCTAGCCATGTTATCCTTGATTTTATCTTCACTCTTTTGATCTTATTGTCTTATAAAGTCCTCTTGTTCTTTAAAGTTCAAGATAGGCTAAGGATGTTGAACTACAAGAGGAAGTTCAAGTTGAAGGAGTGGGTTTATGGGATTGATGCCTCTACTAGTAGATGACCTAGTAAGGACCATGAAGTATGAACACAATAATTGATAAAACAATGGTCTACAACCAAATATTAAATTTAATGGAGTCATAAAATTTTTATTATGATACCATAGGTAGCTATGATGTTGTCAAGACTAGCATTCTCCTTGACAAGATATATTTAAGACAATGGTCCCATCAAATGTGCCATAACTATTGTCACCCAATATTTCACCCTAGAGTTGGTTGTTCAAGCCTACTCTAATATTTGGTAAACTTTACTATACCTCTATGTCTATGGGTTGCCTATGGTATAGGTAGACCTCTAGGTTTAAGGGCTAACTCCCTAGATTGATCCTTGAATGCTTATCACCTACACTAACTATTTGCTTGGATGAAAAGGGATAGAAGTGGCATGAAAATAACCTACTATAATTATTTAATACATTATAAATATATCCACTAGATTACCATACCATTAAACTATGAAACATGACCTACAATACTAGTCTTAAAATCCTAAATTTCTATAACATTAGTATTTCAAACATGGAGGTGGTATGCATTGAACTACTCAAGATGAGTGAAACAAAAGTTAGATTGTAGAAACCAAGTCTAATTTCATGATTTAAGATATTCAAACACACTAGATACAATTCATGTGACCTATTAGAGTGATAACTACTTACACCCATCATGAAAGGATAAAGAAAAGGCAAGGATAGACACTTATCACTAGACACTTACTATGCATCACTTCACACACTTAGACAAGAAAGTCATGAACTCAAAACCAGATTTTAATTATTATTTCAAAGGAAAAATACAACATCAAACCAACAAGTCTTCACCATATTAGGTGTGGAATTAGATTACAAAATCCAAAATGGTTTGCATTTATAGAGTATGGACAAGAGAGAGAAGAAAGGGAAATGGAAAGTTTACCAAGACAAGTGACAAATCATGAAAAATAGTTAAACTATAGGAGAATTAATTAGGAAACATAGGTCTCTAGGATCTTATTAGATGAGTGTCAATATAAATCATCAAACTTTCTAAAACTAATGTAGATACCATTAAGTTGCCTTCTTGAAACTACCTTTGTGATGAGGCATGTCTTGAGAACTTGAAACTATAATAGTGTGAATTAAAACCTATGTACTATCTTAGGTGGGTTGAAAACATGCCATGATAGTCACCAAATGTGTCCCTAACTACTATCTATCTTCTAGACACTTGTACTCACCATTTGAAATCATTCAATACCTCTCTTGGTCTCATTATTCACATTTATCATCCAAGTGGCCTTCAATTACTTTATAAAATCCATGGAAGAGGTGTTAATACACCTATATAAATTCAATTTTCTTTCCACTCCATCATCTAAAACGTTAAAAGGATCCCAAATTGGGCTTCTCATCTTTTCACTTGGTAGTCACTCCTAGTCTTCATTCTTTGTTCAAAACTACCTATGATGAATTATGTATCAGAGGTCTTTATTTTCCTATCTATTATGATATATGGACATATGGAGTTATAAAAATTCCCACTTGACCAACCCAAATGATTCTCATTCTTCAAATCTCCTTTGTACCTACAAAATAATCAAAACTTGCCAAAAACCTTATTTTAGACTTGTTTGTACATGTAAGGTACAAACTAGTTAGGTATCCATGATCCTAAGAGAGTATTCAACTATTTAAAAACACTTACGGAGATAAAATACCCCATATATATGAATCTTATTTCCTATCTCCTCCATTAGGTCCTAAACAAGGGTTTAAGAGGGTTTTAGCATGTTTGGACTGTTAAAGATTGTTCATAAAATCTTGGCATCCAACCTCCAAAAAAATTCCACAAATATTAAGTATAAGGACTTACTAAACTACCCCTAGATCCTTGGGTTACCATGCTTTGTGTCTAGACAAATGTGATCTCTTGAAGATAGCCTATTGAGATTTAGAATTCATTCTGCATGCCCCTATTATGGAATTGGGTCAAAATGACCAACCTAAGTTATTCCTCTACAATTCAATGGTCCTACATCATCCCAAACTCATTTATGAAAGTCATCAATTTGTTTTTATGGTTCATATGTTATTATAATTGGATTTAGACCCCTGTAGGGCTTAGGCCTAGTTTGAGGCCTAATAGGCTTGACTGTGCTTAACCACCTAAAACATACTTTGAGTGTTAATGCTACTAAAAATTATTATACACATTTTTCCATTCTCAAAACAACATTACACATATTTACTTGGTGATCTATCACTCCTCATGTTACCCTCCCAATCTTCATTGTTCAACCTACAGTCTTCATCTTGATTGGGAGTGCCCTCTATCTAAGCTAACATAGAGGGCATCTACCTTATTTTCTTAGCCAAAATGAGTGTATGGAGGGATATAATATTTCTTAATTACATTCTATGCCAAATATCAAGTTTTTATTACACCTCTAGGGTCATCAAGCTTTCAAATATTCTAAACTAGCTCATAATACTTGACTGTGCACTTTCTATGGGGTTTGAACTGAGTGTGATTGTAGGTTGGTGTTCCTACTCTTTTTACTCTATATAATAAGCTCATAAGATATGCAATCATCAATTTAATATGTTATTAGCATGTTCAATCCATCCTACAATCTCTACCATCTTTCTTAATTGCTTCATCTACTCTACCAAGGTTAGTCTACAGTCAGACTGTGTCACTTGTAGGTGACAATTAGAGACACCTTAAGGGGTCCCTATAGGTATTAACCTATGTATATATACTATAATTCAAATCCATTTATTAATATTTAGTTCATTTAATCATTTCCAACCTAAGTGAAAATCAATACATGTAGGGTTTGCTTCTTATTTCTCATAATCAACATTGTGATCTGCATACAAGCTATAGGTGCTCCATTTGGGAAACCATGGTGTGCCTCTCAACCTTAAAATTCACATTATTTGACCCTCATTAAGTTTATTCAAACCATCCTAGACCTATATGATCTCTCCTCATTTTTATAGAGCATAGTCTCACTTACTACTGTAAGTTGGTTGCTTTTAGTCATTTTAGCATAATGTGTTTTGAGTGTTTTAGGTC
Organism: Torreya grandis; assembly: GCA_037957365.1. Taxonomy (NCBI): domain Eukaryota; kingdom Viridiplantae; phylum Streptophyta; class Pinopsida; order Cupressales; family Taxaceae; genus Torreya; species Torreya grandis. Next base: position 3,587,502 of record JARHVA010000847.1, on the reverse strand, counting down.
AACACCTACATGAATTTGAAATCACTAAAAAATCATTCTCCTTGATCAAGAAAACACTATTATATATCAATACACTACCTTTAAACTTGGGATAAAAGGTGGAAATAACTAAAACTTTGAGTTCCTCAAGACACTTCTCATCAAGATGACTAAAAGTAAGCAAGACTTAATTCAGAGAGGTTAAGGTAACATTTCTCAAATGTAAGTTTTCAAATTGAGAATATGGTTTTTATGTTTATCTACAATGAAATAACCTTACCACTACCACCTTGGTATTTTATATACTTTTAGACCTACTTGAAGTTTGAAAGTAACTTCAAACCTATACCATTCAATATTCTTTACACCTTTGCTAGATTTACATTGAGATCATTGTTGGAAACCTATAGGTGAAGATATGGTATAAGACTGTATGAGTTAGATTAGTTCTAAAAACCAATTTATAAAAAATTTAATGGGATAAAACTCATTTTTTCCACCTCAAAATAATCCTAACACTTTTAAATCTTCTTGTCTTACCACCATGACTATGCAAGACTCAATTCCACTTGACTGTAGATGATAGTTTACAAAGAAGTCTAATTGTGTGTATAATCTAACTATTCACTCCATCAAGAGATGAATTTGATACCAAAAATACTTAGGAGATATTTATCACTATGAAATGAGAGATAAATAAAATTTTTTACCTTTGTTTTTAAACCACTACATGAAAGAGAACCCTTTACAACTGATGAAACTTGTCTACATATTGTGATGTACTTTTCAACTAGCAGAATGAGAAAGTTTTGCTCAATATTTGACTTATAAATGTGAAAATATGAATAATAAATATGTGATAAGAATGGTAAAACTCTCTAATAACAAGTACACAACTTGAATTTATTTGACCAAACCAAACAGAGAAGGAAACTAAAGAGTATGGAAATGAGGAGGCAAAAAAGAGTCACTAGCACTATAAGTAATGGTTTCAAAGAGCACAAGTAACCAATAATGGAACTCTAAACATGGATTTGTCGTATAAAAAATTATTATAATCTACCAAAGTAACTTTATCTAACTCACCTCCTCATGTTTGTACCATGCAGAGATTGGTTGACTATTTATGCTTGCAAAAGAAAGTAATAGAAGAAATAGGTTAGTGTTTGCCATTTTTGAGCTTGTCAAAGCTTCCTAAGTGTGGAATTGAGTCGAGAGGACATTAAGAGTCACTTTATAAATCTGACACATGTCAAATCTACTTTATAAGCTGTATAACTACCCAAAACCATATGAAACTACCACTTTTCCCATAGATCTTCTTATTTTGATGTTGTACCTACATTTTGTTAGTTCTATAATAGTTCCTCTAACATATTCTAACATGGTGGATGTTGTATATGAATTTACAAAAAAATACCTCTATTGAAACCATAAAAACTCAATAAATGACTCAAAATGACCTTAGAATGACTTAGGACAAACTAAGACAAAGGTGACAAGATGAAAACACATGTTTTACCATATTTGAGATCATAAGACACATTTTACACCCTAGGGGACCCTATGAAAATATTTAAATAAAATAGGGGGTTGAAATAATTTAAATTTTGGTTAAATTAGTTTAAAAAAATGTTTTAGATGATTTATTTGGAGGTACGCATGATGAAAGTAAGAGGAAAAGTTTCCAATAAGTGTGGTTTTATGATGAGCATAGTTTGGTCAAGGATTTGTCATTACAAGACAAGCTAGGAGGCTATGAGAAGACTCACCATGAGAAGGTGGAATTTCATGAATAATAATCCAAAGAAAATATCAAGGATATTTATAGAAGGATGAAATAATAGTTGATGCACAAGAAGCCATTAGAGCATGAAGATAAATGAAAAAGTATTATTGTGAAGATAGACCAACAAGGAGGGCATCGACCAAGCATGACCAATGAAGAAGGAATATATAGAGTAGGAGTGAATAATGAGAACTATACATTTAATTTATATATGATTAAGATAAATCTAGGATGGATGAGATATAATATGAAGTGGATAAAAAGTTGTAGCAGATCGGGTCCTTTATGGAGGTAGAGGATGAGTTGGCAAAGAGACTAGACAAGGTAAAAAGATAAAGATATAGGAATCAACTAATAATAAATGAGAAATAGGAGCTCATAAAATTAGAGGATAAGGAATTTTAAAATAATAAATAAATTATATAAAGTGCATTTGTGTATGAGTTCAAATTTTCACACCTAGGGAGCATGATGTAGAGCATCACAAGGCAACATAAGATGTTAGTGTTTTTTAGTGTTCATGGTAGTCATTTTTATTTTGATATGGGTTTGATTGGTATTATAGGGTCCCCTATGATGAATTTAATTCATTATAAGTATTTTGTGTTGTGTTTTTGGAGGCCTTTTATATTTTCCTACCAAAAATTAGGATTTGAAAATTTGAATTTGAGAACTTGGCCTAGAGTGGTATTTTGAGATTTGGGTGAAATGTAAGGGTTAAAAAATGTTTGTATGTGTCCTAGTTGGTCCTATAAGTGTTTTTATGGGTTTCTTAATGTACATGTCATGAAAGAGGAATATAAACTAAGAATCAATAAGTTGTAATTGCTACCCTACATGGGTTGGCAAGAAAAGAGAGTTATTTAGCATGTTTGGCATGAAATAGAAGGTTGAAATGCATGTATATGAGTAATGAGATTTGTATTATGGTATTAATAAATGTAAAAAAATTTAGGATACAAATTTGGAGTGGATATAATGTGTTAGTGCCCAAAATTACGCCGGAATAATTTGGGTCTTTGTATGATGGATTCCCTATGCCCAAGTTAAGTGAGTTTAAATGTTTTAATTTCCTCCCTTCCCTCATCAGGATAAGATGTTGGGACATGTAGTTTTAGTAATCATGTCTTTCATCTTGATTAGATGAGTCTAGAGGGACATCTATCAAAGATGAAAAAAACCCTAGAAAGGCTTGGGAGAGATTAAAGAGTTGTAATGTGTGGAGCAAAGATCCTATGGAATGATAATATATAGTGAACAAATGCAGGTGTAACCAAGTATATTTACACACTTGGATCCTTCACACTTAGGAGATGAGATATGTCAGTGTCCTAGATAAAGGTAACAAGCTACACTTATGTGTTTTGGTGATTAAGGTGAGGAGTAATCTGATGAACTGAATGAAAGATATGTATTTAACTCAAGGGACATATAGGAGTAAGGTTAGAGGGATGGAAAGATTTTGCACTTCTCCCATTTTAAGTAAGTTGGTATAAAGGGTGGAAGTAACCATGATCTTGACTTTATTTTTTATAAGGACATATAAGCATCTTCTAAAAATTTACTTCAAGTTAAATGCTCTTATAAAGTAATGAATCCTTTTTGAGGGATTGAAGAATATTTCACTCTTAATCATGTTGGTTAATGATGAAAAAGTTAAAATGATGGCTAAAATCCTAAGTAAGCATCTCAAACTAACATGTGGTAGCATCCCAAAATTATTTTGGTTTCGGTCCCTTTTTCAAAATATGTCTCACTTGCCTTTGGGTGGGAAAGGTACAAATGAGTTTCAAGGACCGGATCACTTAACTCATGACATGTGACATTCACTCAAGGGTTTCAGTTTTAGGGCCCTTTTTGAAGTATACCTCATCTAAACGAGGTGAGTAATTACAAATGTCCCTAGCATTCTGAAATGCCTGAATCTTTGACATATGTCAAGTTGTGCATCCTAGGGAGAATTCAATGTATAGTCTATTTCCACATTAAATAACATGAAGAGTGAGGAGGTGTAATTATTCTCGAAGGCCCTTTTTGCTTGTATGAAGCCACATGTCACAAGATGAGTTATTTGGATGAAAATGGAAGCATCATTGAGTTTCCCTCTATTTTTTTGAATGAAACTTAATAAATTTAATGCAGTAGCTGAGAGTTAGTTGTTATGCACCAAGGATTTAATGCTAACCCTGATTTTAAAACAATATTATTATAACTAAACATTTTTATTCATTTGAATCCACTTTTTACAATAGGATCTTATACTCATACTTTTAGGTAATTTGAGAACTAGAGTGGCATGTGGTGACAATATCAATTACAGTCAAATTTTTAGAGATTTTCTTCCTCCAAGTGTGTGATAGTCAACATAATAGCAAGAAAGTGTCCCATGGAATTCTTGTCTAGTGCTTATTTATAGGTATTTTAAAGTGTTTGGGGGTTATTTTTCAAGAAGGGTGTGTCTCAATTTGAAAAAAGGTTATACTAAGATTAGAAATAAATGGCTTCGCATCTATCTTGATGAAAACTAACATTACCTCAATTCTTGATGAAATTAGGGACATTGATGTCTAGGGGTTGGATTTTACTACCTTACTAAGTTATTTATAGAGACCCAACCCCCCTAAGGTAGTTTTTAATTTAGGTATGAGCTATATGGCTCCTACATTAGCCTTTCCACTAGCATCCCCATACTCAGATATAGTCATTGCATATGTAAAAGTATACCATAAGGACACTAGGACTTTACTCAATGGGATTTAATCATTTATCTTCTCATTCACCCTTAAAGCTCTTAATGCCATGCTTAGGATACTACTATAGCCTGATGGTATTGTTTTAACTATAGAAGAGTGCTAATGTTATGCTGACCAACATGATAAGGTAGTTTTGGATATTATGAACACTTTCTAGCTCACTAAGAAAAGAACCAAGGTCTCAAAAAAGACCAAAAATATTAAGATAACATAATTTAAGGATTTTCCATAATATGTCATAGCCATGGATACTAGAATTTATGGGGTACCCACGATAGAGAAGTTTGAGCAGTGGATGTTTTCCATCCTTATCTATGTACTGGAAGAGAAGAAATAGCTAGATTGGGCTTCCATTATGAGTAACAACTTACATATCCAAATGATGATGAAGTTTATGGCTATATTTTCCAAAGAATCATTTGAAGGTACCTTTTACATGTCCTCCTATCTTATGTATAGCCTAGTACACAAAATAGATTTTCCAGGTCTTATAAAAAATCCTTCATGGCTAAATATATATGAAGTATATCCTGAGATGACCTTGGAAGGATTCAGAAACAATTGGGCCAAGGTCTATAATTTATTATTTAATGTGATAATGAGTGTATTATTCCCTTTACAAAGCTTGAATAGGATTACCAAGATGGCTAGGTAAAAATTGAAAAATTTGGCGCAATATATATTCAATTTTGCACCTTTAAGTATATTCGAGTAATCATATTTATAGGGGAACCTCACAAGCTACCCAGGTATGTTGATGATAAAGTATAACTCATGGAGATGTGCAGATAAATGGTGTCACCTCATGAGATGATCACTATGAAAAATATTAACAATCCCTTAAAGTTCCATGTGGAGATAGGATATTATGCATGTCCTTCATTAGCCAAAGAAAAGGGATTATAATAAGAAATGGGGTGGTACCAGATGGATAACATGCCACCTTGACCTAATTATGAAATTAGGTGGCATTTCAATACAAATATAGGTCTAATCCTACACCATGCACATTTTGAATATATCTAGCCTGAGTGGACAACCGAGGAACAAGTGAGGAAAATTGATTACTTGAGGCTTACTATGTAATAAATTATTGAATATGGAATTTTCCCCATCCCCAAGGATATGTTTGATGATAAGGATATAGTGTTATTAGCATCCACTAAGGAAAATATAGAGGCATAACTCATAGCATGAGTAGACTTTATAGTCCTGAGAAGTGACTCAATTACCTAGAGGGATTTCTTAGTGATGAAAAGGATGTTTGAATGGTTGAAGTCCTAAGGAGTGTACCTCAATGCATGTGATGCCCCTACTCTTAGGGAACTAAGAAATGTCAATGAGCTCAAGTTCATCCTTCCCCCTTACACTGGCTATTATCAGACCCTCAAGTAGTGGCCAAGGGAAAAGGGAAGGGTATATCTAGTGATACCAGTTTCACCAAGCTAGTCAATATCAATGAGATTATAATGGCATAGTCCAAGACTAGACTATCATTTACAAGGTTGACTAGTTTTGCTAAAAATGGGACTCAGATTTTCATTAGGGAGGTGCAACTTGTTAGTGCTACTCCCATCTCAATCAATACTAAAGTAGCTCATACTTTTTCCTTGATCATCTGGTAGATCAAGAGATAACTTACTAGTTGGTAGAGGGTATTTTCACATTTTAAATAAGCTAAAGCAAAAGGCATGTTTGTCACTCCTAATCTCCATGAGGCACCATGTCTACAATTCCTTCCCTCAACTATAAAAAATGGTGGCTAGGTGTGACTCCTTCACCCTAGGGATAGCTTAGTTTTGGTATTGGTACCCTAATGGCATGATCAAGGCTCACCTGATGAGGTATTTGACCCTCCTTAATATAAACTATGGCCACTAATCAAAGGATGACGATGAGATCTACCTCAATGTCATTAAAAATTAGGTGTTGTATTAGATCACAACTAAGAAAAATATTAAAGGAAAGAAGGTTAGGGTGAGCCCATCTACTCCCCCTCTAGTTTCTACTCACTCCATGGAGGATCTAACTCTAACTCCTCCAACTATCTCAAAGAATATTTTATAGGGTATTCTACCACCTTATCCTCCTTGTGTCCCAACTCTAGCTCTGCCTCCTCAAGAATATCATGCACCTCATCCTCTACCTCCTCAAACCACTCCTCATTTTTCTTTGGTTCTTCCAACTCTACCTCCTCTAGTGGTACCCAATATTCACACTCTAGTTTCTCCATGTTTACCTCCTCTAGTGGTAACTATTCATCATGCCCTAACTCCCCATCTACCTCCTCCAATAGTTTTGGTAGCCCAGGCCTAGCTAAGCCAGACCCACATTACTTGACTGTAGGCATCGTAGGAATTAGTGACTCAACAACTGACACCTCAACCCTAGGCCACATAGAACTTGAGGGTTTCCATCACCAATAGTCTAGAAGCAAGCCCAAAAAGGGTATCCTAACAACCATCGATGTAGGTTCCACCCCTTACACCTCTCATTTCCTCTATCTCCCTTCCACCCCTCACTCATTCCACCTTATATCCCCTAGCCATGACACCCCTCAGTTTCATTCCCCTTCCTCAAGCTCCATAAGTGGTGCCTCATCTTTTCCCCATTATACCCCCTCCATCATTCACCTAGGTACTTGTTATCACCAAAATTTTCACCCTTGGAAGTTAGTTCAATCCTTCCAAATTTAGAATAACATGGAGATAATCCTAGGTTGTGGGCAACCTAACATTAGATTAAATAACTAGGTTAAAAGGATAGCTCCCCTTGATGAATCACTTAGGCTCACAAAATACTTTACTAACTTGCTAAGAAAAAATAGATAAACCTATTATAATGAAGGTGATGAACCAAATATTTTGAACAATACCAACCATTTGTAAATGCACTTCAATCATGAGACTAACCTAAGACAAATACTACTCCTAATATGCCTCTCTACATTAGCATTTCTCATGAAGGTTGTGAAAGATGTTAGGGATAGGAAGACTAGTCAAGAGGTCATATAATGACACTAGTGAATATACAACTCACTAAACCTTTCACACTTCATAATACCTAAAAATAAGTTTCAAACTAAATATGAATGCAAAAAAAGGATAAATATGCCAAGAAAGCAAAGCTAATCACTTGACAAGATCTACTAGTCATGCACAAACATTAAAACCAGTCAAAGGAGGAGTTAAAAACATTTTTTTCTCATTGATCAAAGGCTTTAAAATGGGCATGGCTTCGCCATACCCAAGTGGAGGATACCAACATAGCCTATCAAGGCTAAATTTATTAAAAAAAATGAGAGACAAGAAGAGAGAAGAGCATAGGAGAGAGAGGTGACAAGTGTCTCATGAGAGTTACATCAAAGAAAGGAGGTATGAAAATACTCTATCAAGTCTCAAAATACAAGTGTTCTCTCTTGAATATTATTTCATGATCCAAGTGGCATAGGAGTTTACAACTTTACTTGACACCTTGCCTTGTTCTTCAAAACTACCCCTTCTCTTAGCTTGTGAGATGATAAATGGCCTCATTGACCATAAAATCATGTTTAAATTATCTCTTTCTTTTCTCTTGACACCTTTCATCTGATCTCTTAAGGTTCCCTTTTACACATCACTTATTCTCTTCTTAGGTGTCTTAAAGCTCATTGGTTCTATTATGCTAATCTTGCAAAAAATGGATCAAAACTTGAGTTTGTATTCATAAATTCATTTATTCTCCATGGATGCCATATTCATATCACATCAAACTTGTAACAACTCATTTGGATTCATCAAACTCTCTCCAAGACTCTAACTTGTACCTTAAGCTCTCATTATGCCTTAAATCCTTGTAGCCCTAAAATCATGGAAACCTCCTTATGTATAATAATTTATGAATTATCTAGATAAATAAATATATTTTTGAGGACCCAATATCCCCTTACATATACATTCCAATTTTTAGGACCTGAAACCAAGTGGAAGTACACTTTTTTTGTTATTATCTCTCCTTAATTAGGCCTCCATGCCTAGAAACTGAGTTTAGGACCAAACCATTCCCAAACATGTGAAACCTCAAAGAATTTTTTGATTCATTTTACCTATACCCTAAAAATTCTCCATGTCAAATTTTAAGTTTTGAGACCTTGTATGTATGGGTCAACCATGAAATAGTCAAAAAATCTAGCCTAAGCGCTTGAATAGGCTTGAGAGATAGTTGGAGTTTTTATCAAGAAATTTTTAGGTTCTAAAGCTTGGAAATATTTTTTTGAGTCTTGAAACATCATCCTAAAACTCAACATGTTGAATATATGTCTTTTTAAGTGCTTAATAGGTTTGTAGGTAGGCCATTTCACTAGAAATGATGTATTTCTCACATTCTTAGCCAAATTGTTAAATTAAATATCTTATGTATCATTTTGAGAGACCTAAAAAAGTTTGTGAATTATTTTATAACATCTATCAAGTCTTACTAGACCTTTGTACTTGATTTGGAATTCAATTCATACCTTGTTTCTTCACAAATATGCTTATAGGCCTATTTTGTATAGTTATGTACCTACACATGTGTTAATTTTTTTTTGAGAAGGTATTAAAAGGACCTATATTTATTGCACCTTAGTGATGGTTTTAGGCCAAAATGGCTGATTTGGGGTCTTATTTTGTATATCAATACCTCAATCACATCCTTAACTCATATGAAAACCTATTAAATTTTATATCCTTTTTAAATCTATCTCCTTTCGTCATATAGGTTGGGTTATCCAAATGTAGGGTTTATAGGCTAATTGATGCTAACAACCCTAACTAACTATATCTACCCCTTTTTCACTATTTTAGGGTTTAAAATCTTCATGAAATGCTTTTTTTCATTCCCTATCACCTCCTCAAGGTCATTTTTTTCTTATAGTATCCTCAACATACCATTATTTCCTTACAAAATATACACACATCACTGTGTGTATGGATTTAAGGCTCAACAAGCCTAAATAGGCCTTTTAACCTTACCATCCCTTTTACTAACTAAAAAGGTCATATGTATTTTATGATAAATCTTCAAAATATCATTCTCATGTGATTTTATTCTTATCCATGACCTCTTGAGTCTCAAACCAAGTAAACACTTCAATCTTGACTAGGTAGGCCTGTATAGGTTACTTAATTCAGTTTGTCTTGATTGTAGGTGCTTTGCATGTTATTTTACTTTCTAGTATCCATTTTATAAATCTATATATCATAGGTAATGTTTTATCTTTGTGTTATAACATGTTCGTAATACCATTATACATGCCAATGTACTTATCAAACTTCTTGGTATTGGTTTAGTATACATTCCACTTCCAACATCTATCCTTCTTATGACTAACTACCTATGACTCTCATCACAAGTTTGTATTGACATTTGAGTGTTATTAAAAAATTTATAAGTTGAGTCATACTCTTCAACTTCTAAATATACCCTTTAATACCTCTTCTCACACCACTATATAATGATCTTCCTCACTATATTTGAAAGGCCTATAGGGTTGTGCTATTGAGGTATCTTGATTGTGATATGGGGATAAATCTCTTTTAGATAAATCATTGAGCTAGTTCAATGATATTCATCATTGTATTAGTGTATGCACCTAATTCTACTCACCAAAATAACTCACTAAAGTATGCCTAATCTCATCTAATTTCAACACTTAATCCCTTATTAACATCACCCCTTCATGTTCTTAAGTCAATTAATTAATTAATCAATCCTAACTACATGAAAAATCTCACTTTCCACATATTCATGTTTTCCTAATATTCAAAATCCTAATTTACCCCACTTTCCACATAATTCTCAATTTTATAATTATTTATTTAATTAATTTTCTAATCACATGTCTCCCCTCCCCAAAAGAAGCTCTCAAGACTTCCCACCTCTAGAACCTTCCCCCTCCTCAAATTTGAAATTTGAGAGGGAAATCTCCCCTCCAATCCCTTCCAAAAACCTATTTAAATAAGGGCATGCCCAAGCATGAAGAAAATGAAAGAAGAAATTCAAGTCTATGTTTCCTTCATTTCACTAACCCTCATGCCCGCTTATGTGTGTCACCTCCAATCCCTTCCAAAAATCTCTTTAAATAGGGGCATGCCCCAAGCATGAAAGACAATGAAGGAAGAAATCTAAATCTATGCTACCTTCATTTCACTAACCCTCATACCCTCTTGCATCCATCACATGTAATCCGTTCCAAAAACCTCTTTAAATAGGGGCATACCCCAAGCATGAAAGACAATAAGGGAAGAAATCCAATTCTATGCTTCTTTCATTGCACTAACCCTCATACCCTCATGTGTTTATCATAGTGCCCAAGTATCTAAATAATACATCAAGCTATCCATCTTGAAGCCATTATCAAGTAATCCAATATCAAGTTTGTTAGAGGTACAGTGACTGAGAGGGGGGTGTAAATCAATGATGCAAGATAATCCAATTCAATTCCCAACTCTTAAACATTCAACATACATCAACTTGATCAAGCAACATAAACATGAAATCACATACATCCAAAGCATACATTAAAGCATACATCACATTAACAAATCATATATGAGGGAAACCCTCTTGGGGGATAAAACCTAATAAACCTTGAAATATGGACTACAATCCTATAAAAATAATATCCAACATTTATACCAGAAACAATTGATCAAAAAACACCCATCCCTTAGTTTAATGAGACATTAATCCCATAAGGAGCTACTGCCCCTGTCTAGCTGGGTGCCTACAACAATTATACATTTAGAAAGATTTACCTTGCAAAGAGGAACCAAACCTGAACATATCACCTTGAACACCTATTGCTACAATTCAACTGATGATGATCACCTTTGTCTTCACTCTTCACCTCTAATCTCTTTCAAGCTACCTTTAGGGTTAACTTGCTCAAACTACGTCTTCTAGGCTCATTAGGTACAATGACCTATGTGTCCTCCTATATAACCTTGATCAAATAAACATATATGATATTTTTACACTTTGATGATCCTAACTGACCTATACCTTCTCTTTCAAAGGTTCTCTTCTTTGCTTGAATCCACACAAACACAACCGACATAATTAGTCCAATTAGCCCTTGTACTTATACCACTATCTTCCTTTAACCCATCTTGGTTGGCCAAGATACTTTAAATATTTTAAACACACTTAACATAGGTCCATAAACATGTTACATGTGAGAACCACACTCTTCATAGGTTGGTCATTACCTCATTATCCCCAAACCACCATTAGGTCTTAGTGAGATCTAAAACAATTAGTCCTTCATACTCACACGATACATGTGAGACTACTTGGACCACCTTCATCCTTTACCAATACTTATAAAACATCAAAAATATCTCTAATACCCCCTTAATCACTCTCATATGGGTCTATTCCACTTGGAACACCAACTCAACACTTGAACCTACCAATTAAGTCTTCTCGCTGTTTAGGCCTTCAAACATAGTCTCAAAATTCTAAAGTAAACACTCAAGTATTTCACATATCCATATGATTAGATCACATGGGTTAACCTTTCAATACCTTTGCAACACCTCCATGTGCCTTAGTCATTCCAACATAGGCTCTAATAACTCAAATCAACTCTCTCAAAATGACCACTTAGACTGGTCACACATAGTCAAAATATAGTCAAACTATTTTGAATGTCCATAACTTATTAGGGGAATAATATTACATCCAATACCTTCTCATAAATCTTTTATACATCTTTGACATCTTCATATTCATTTTTTTCCTCAACTCTACTCAGAACACCTTTAACTTACCTCTACAAGATGGTCACTCAAACTATCAAAACACAATTAACTTCTAAGCCTTTGTTCATATTAAATATGGATTGGTAAAACCTCCAAAACCCATTCAAATATTATTTATGGAGTCTAAAACACTCTCCAATATATATTTCATCTTGAAACACCAAAATACTATCAAGAACAAGTCAATTAACTTTCTCAACTCACTTGTAGAACATGATCAAACACATAGTAAACTTTTGAGCTTAATATCTTTGAATGTATAGACATTCAAACCTTATAACAAAATTATATGTATGTTCATTTAATTCATCTTAAAATTTTATTTTTACTCCATCAATAAATTCATCCTAGATCAAAACATATTAAAAAAATACTACAAACTAGTTTTTCCTTTGTTAATTTGAATATTCAAATTCCAACGGTCACTATTCAATGTAAACATTATAGACATGTGTATTCATCTCATTCCCTCACAAAAAATTCTCAAATTCAATGCATAAATATCCTTAAGATTATCTTTATATTTACCTTTCATTGTTCTTCATTGACCATGGATCTACGTTATCATGATTAAGACACTTGGCACCTTCATGTGCCTTTTGAGCACATTGAATATTTGAATCCAGTGAAAATTTTCCATTTAGTAGACCCACATGAATTATAATCACTCTTTTGACTTATTAACTCAATATGATCTTTTGGATCATAATCTACATGATCATTTTCTCACCATTGATCTCCATTTGATAGGTTTTATGCTCGTCATTGGATCTGCTACTCAAACTCCATGATTGTGACACATGTCACTAGCACATGAAATCTTGCATATTTGAATTTGAACCACAAAATTGGATCCTTATCCAATCAGATTAATTTCTCACCATCATATCTTTGATATCACAAATCTAGCTAAGTATGGGAACTTAGTAAACTCTGTCTGAGAATCCAACTTTACACCTTAATAAATTTGGCTATGCTCCATGTCCAGACCTAAAATTTGAACCACATGATCACCTTTCATAGGGTAATACATCCATGTATCAAACTAATCTTAAAACTTTCACATGTTTGAAATATTATGTCATTAATCTAATCACTCAACCTTATCTGCCAAGATCATTACTTGAACATAGACACTCATATGACTGCTCTGATGAATTCCTTTCACTTCCATAAGAGCCCCAAGAACTCATAATACTCCATAAGGTATTTATAACATGAAAATACCATAAATATCATCCATAAATTACCTATCCAAGTAAAACATTGTCCAAACCATCAATATGATCACTTTATCATTAATGCGCTATGTAACATGACCAAGCTTAACATCAATGACAACCATGACATTAATGACCATGCTCAACAAAGTTGATTTGCACTAAAGAATCCTTTGGAAGATCTAGAAGGCAACTAAAAAGGAAAGATATGATGGTAAGAGTCCATTATTATTTCATATTGCTCTTTTATATTCTCTCCTATTAATGATCTTTGTAAGGATTTGAATTAGATTTAATATCAATTTACATATTTAAATCTATTTTTCTCAAGTTTTATGGGGATTAATATAGCAACCACAGAGGGAGTTACCCTTTTGGACCAATATTATGAGTTTGAAGTGTGATAATGATTCTTACAAGAAAGATTTAGGATAAAGTTGGTGGCTCCAAGTCTCATATTTTCCATCTACAATCTACTTTACTATCAGTAATTTCATAATTATACCTTTGTAGTAAATCAATAATTTTGTTAAGATTGATTTTGAGGAAAGATTGTTCATACATCATTGTAGACACTTTATTTTTTATTGTAGATTAAATTAGGCCTTTTGATTTAACTTCATTACCTAAAAATCTATTATTATTTTTATTGTGTTGATTTTCTTTATGTATTTATTATTTGTCAATATTTTATCTACTCTACTTTTTTCTATTGCATTGGATGAATAGAAAATTCAAAGTGTTCATGAGTTTTAAGACAATTTATCAGTCAATTTTCAATCCTCATTTTCTTTGGGTCAACATACATGTCCCTTCTAATTTTTTCAAGATAAGTTGAACTAGGATTTTACTACTCCATATGTTGCCATCAGAAATTTTTGGCCCACATACCAAACACTCCCATTTCAACATGTATTGGTAGAGTGTTGGCAAAGTTTATGGAGTTTAGATTTAAAACTATTAATTTTCATATAACTCAAAATTTCTAATGCATCTATCATGCAATCACTATAATTTATAAGACCATATCATTCCATTCTGTTAAGGTTACATTCATTCCAAAAAAATTGTCAAACAGTTCACATGTCACATGTTGGAAGATGCTAGCAAAGGTTGAGTGTATGTTGGTAAAGGTAAAGTGACTGTTGATGTAGGAGATTGCACCCTTGGCAAGAGGCCAAGCTCTTGCCTTCTCCTTGTAACTATGGAAACTCCCCTCTCGCCTGTGGGACTGGCGAAGCTAGAGGGGAGAGTCTCTAGATAAGGGCTAGCTCCCTTTGATGCATCATGTTCATTCCAGTAAGTGCGAATACTTACATATATATAGATATATAAACTAGGGGGATGAAAAGGGAGAGAGATTGCAGGAATACAAACTACTCTAAAGAGGTGATGCACCAAAATAAGTCAACCTTCTCACATCCACACTTAAAATCAGGTAAAAAACATACATACACTTCACTCTTGGCAGAAGGACCAAGCTGCAAGAAATTGGCAGGGAGGCTTTCATGAAAACATAAAAAAATAGAGATTTCACCAAGGTGTTGTGGAATACACACTGTAAGTAATCTCCTCTATTCTAAACTTCTCAAATACTGCTCTCCTCCTGTCAGCTACAGAGATGGCACCTTGTAGACAATAAGTATGCTAGTGTTGGGCATGTGAAAGCATCAAGAAACAAAGGAATGAACACAAACAAACACTCAAGACATACACATAAAATCTATCCAAGATGGAGGTAAAACTACGTTTATTGATTTAGGTGGAAATTTTACCAGGGTTATGCCTTACAAATGTGGAAGATGCTTCTTAAAATGACAAGTCTTCAATATATAGGAGAAACAAGGAAGCCCATTTGGCACTCCTTTTTTACAAGTGGCCTACCACATCCCTTCATTGGGAAGAACAAGTCACTCAAAACATTAATGAGCTATGCACTTTGTCTATTTGTTATCTGCTTTTTTCAAGGTCAATACACAGTTTGTCTACCCATTAAATGTAAAATAGAGAAACTTGCTGCATTGCTAGCTATTTGCATCCTCTCATGATCAATTCACAAGAACTATCACCTTCTAGAGTCACTTCTCAAATCGGTGCTTCCTTTCACCACTTGGACTAACTACTTGCTTGCTCTATGCTTGTCACTTTGTCTTTTCTCCATTTTGTCTCTTTTGGCTCCTTCGGCCCTTGGGGGCAAACATTCTAGCGGGTCGCTACATTTTGGGCCCTTGGTTAGCCCTCTACCAGTTGAAAAAAAATGGCCATTTTGTTTCATGAAAGTTGACATTCACGCAGCCATCATTGGTCAAAAACTAACGGCTAACTTGCTTTATTAAACTTGACATCTATCGAGGGGTCACCCTCCCTGTCACAACATCATCGAGTCTTCATGGCTTCTCTGTGGCTTTCTTTCCTTTGTCTCTATCACCTTCCTAAAGGGAAGGTGACCCTTCGGTATTCAGAAGTATCCCATTACACTTAGCCAAGAGTCCCCCGTAAGGGCACCTACCCTTCAGGGTCCTTTGGCAAGTTGCTTGTATCCCCAGACTTTTCCCTGGGTCCCCACGGACAATTTTCCTGGGTTGCTTGCTTTGAGTATTTTACACAGACTTTTGTTCACAAAAATTTTCCCATGAACAAAAAGTTCATGGAAATTCTCCTAGCTCTTTAATTTAGCTTTGTATATGCAGCCCAAATTCCTTCAAACTTTTTCTCTGAAGGAATTCCTTCGGGAAAAAAGTCTGAAGGAATCAGGACTTAGTCAAATTTGAACAAAACTAAACTTAAATAAATTGGGACCTACCCAATCCTTTGCCTTTGAAGTGCCTACCCTCCGCTAGGGCATTTGAACTTGAAGACTCCCCTTCAGCCAAGGGCATACCCTTGAACCAAGCCGTTGAACCAAAATGGTTCAACGGTTCAATGGTTCAACCATTACACACCGATGAACCAATGAACCAAGGCCAATGAACTTCTTGATTTGAACCAAGCCCATTGAACCAAAGATGGTTCAACAGTTCAATGGTTCAACCATTGCAAATCGAGATGTTGAACTTGAAGATGGACTAGTTGAACCAAATGTCGCTAAACCACTTGAACCAGGCCATGAACCAAACTCATTGAACTTGAAGATTGATGAACCAAGTGCTGAAGAACCATGGCATGAACTCGTGTAACCTAAAAATGACTGGCATAGAATAGCAAGGAAGGGGACCAAAAATTTTGCCTGTGGGCAAAATTTGGTCAACAAATTGGTGATTCCCAGGGGAAGCATGCTTGTTATGCTTAGAGACTAGTTGCCTTACAGTCCATTGGGCACGGAGTCAAATGGTAACTTGAAGAACCAGCAATAGCTTTGATAAACATTAGAACCAGTCACATAGATCAACCTCCAAGGAAATGAAAACACACACAAGACTAAGAAAACTAGTACTTGTGCAACAACACTTAGGGAAAAATAGGGAAGGAAAACAAAGGACAGTATATACAGCTGAAAAGAGACTCAGTGGCAATGCTTCAAATGTATCCCATTAATTGGGATATGCAGTTCTTCACCATCTAACCTAGAGAGTTGGAATGCATTATGCTACTTGCACTGAGTGATTATGTAAGGACCCCTCCATAAGGCATCAAATTTTGCATGCTTTCTAGGCTTGGCTCAGTCTTCGTCCCATTTTAGGACAATGTCTCCTTCAGAGAAATCTTTTGGTAAAGATTTCTTATTGAAGTGTCTCTTTACTTGCTATTGGTGACTGGTCATAGAAGCCATAGCCCGATCCCATTATCTCTTGGAGCTCCATCAGCTCGCACAGCCTGGCCTCCATGCTACTTCCTTCTTTTGATTACAGCTGGCGAGAGAGGTCCAATGCTGGCAATTCAAGTGAGATGGGAAGCCTAGCTTCTCTTCCATATATGAGTGTATATGGAGAATTTTTGATTGCCCTCTTCAGAGTGATTCGATCAGCCCAAAGAGCTATCTTCGGCTTTGCATGCCAAGTCCTCTAATTTTCTTCCATGGTCCTCTTTACGATTTTGATCAGATTTTTGTTGGTGGACTTAGCCAGCCCATTCCCCTGTGGGTAATAATTTGATGAAGTGCTGAGATATATGCCATACTTTAGCACCCATTCACTTGTTTTGGTCCTCAAAAAAGCTAATGCATTATTTGAGATTATGGTGGCTAGGACCCTGAATCTTGTTACCAGGTCCTCATAAAACTCCAAGACCACACTTTCATTTGCCTCTTTCAGAGCAACAACCTCCACCCACCTTGTCAAATAGTTTTTAGATGTCAGGACCCACTTGTGCCTAGCACTAGAGGGAGGATTAATCATCCCTATGAAATCTAGGCCCCACTTCATGAATGGTTGTTCCACCTGAATAGGTTGTAGACGCATGGCAGCCAAACATTGTTTCCCATTGAAAAGTGCACACTTTTGGAACTTTCTTACCCAAGCATGGGTGTCCTTGAAAAGAGTAGGCTAGAAATAGCCAGCTCTCATTATCTTTGCTGCAGTAGCTCTAAGAGTGAAATGATCGCCTACTGGCCCATCATGAAACTTAGCCAGTACCTTATCAGCCTAGTTTGGGTTAATGTATCTTAGAAGAACCCCAGAGAGATCCTTCCTAAATAGTACTTCATCAACCAAGACATAAGGGAGAGATTAGAGTTTGAAATGCCTTCTGCCAGTCTTATGAAGACCTTGTGGGCACTCACCAGTGAGGAGGAAATGCCTCAAGTCAACATCTAATCCTTTATGATAGTTGGTTCTACTACAGTGGTTGCATCATGAATTGGCAAGCTATCTTCCCTTTTTTTCTTGAAGTTTGCAGCAAGCTATTCACATAGGCCTCTTCCCCTCACCATTTTAGTGATCTTGATGTCTACGTCATACTCCATCACTTTGGTGATCCACCCTGCCCTCTTCTCATTCAGGTTTTGACTGGTCAAGAAATCCTTGATGCCAAGATGTGGGACCATGTTGTTAGACAACATATGCCTAAATTTATTTAGGCTCCACACTACTACCAGGACTTACTTCTCTATATATGTGTATCTGACTTTGAAATCCTCTAACCCTTGGCTAAAAAAAGCATGTGGTTACTCGAGTTCATCACCATTTGCTTGGGTAAGCATGGTGGAGATCACCTCTTCATTGCTGAAAGTGTAGAGATTGAAGTCTTTGTTGAAGTTGAGGCTGATCAAAATAGGGGCCCAGGTTATGGCCTACTTGATGGCCTCAAAGCTGTCTTTTCTTTGTGTTGTCCACTTGAACTCCTCACCCTTCCTCAGCATATAGGTTAGGGGCTTGACTATCTCAACAAAATTTAGAATGAATCTTCGATTGAAATTTATCCTACCAAAGAAACTCTGTAGGCCCTTCTTGTGCTTTGGTAGTGACATCTCTAGGATAGAGCAAACTCTCTCAGGGTCAATGGATAAGCCTTCCTTAGACACAATGTGGCCAAGGAGTTTCCCCTCATGAATAGCAAACACACATTTCTTTGGATTAAGAGAGATGCCAAATTCCCTGCACCTTCCAAAAATATGTCTGAGGTGCTCTATGTGTTGGCTCACTTCCTTGGAGAATACCATCACATCATCAAGGTTTACCAACACGTTGTTGTTTATCAAGCCTCCAAAAGCCATGTACATGGCTTGCTGAAAGGTAGCACCAGCATTAGATAGCTCAAATGGCATCTTCTTGTAGGTGAACGTTCCCCATTTAGTGGTGAAGGCCATTTTGTGATGGTCACTACCTTGCACCAAAATCTAATTATACCCTGAATAACCATCCAAGAGGGAGAAATGCTCGCTACCTATTACCTTCTCAAGGATCTACTCCATGCTCAAGAGGGGATAATGATCTTTTAAAGAGACTTTATTAAGGTCTCTGAAGTTGACACACACCTTGATCTCCCCATTCTTCTTTCTAACAGGAATGAGGTTGGCTAGCCAGGAGGAATGTTTGATTGGAAATATACTTCTGGACTCAATCAATTTGGCTAGTTCCCTCTGCATGAGGTGCTCAATTGTTGGATTGATAGGTCTCTACTTCTACGTGACTGGTCTAGCACCTTCTTCTAATTTGATGGTGTGTTGGGTGAATCTTGGGTTGAAACCCTTCAAGTCACTGTAATCCCATGTAAAAACATCTACGAATTCTTGACACAGCAAAATGAAAGCTCGCCTTTCTTGAATAGAGCAAACTTTTCCAAGCGCAAGCAGCTTGTCCTTGAAGATCTCAACCTTTTCATAATTCTCCTCTTTAGTTGTGATGCATACCTTGTCTTTCTTCAATTGGTCATCTCCATTGAAGATGCTCTCAAGTGTGACCAAACCTTTAGGGAGCTTATTGTTCTTTAACTAAACAATCTGATTGCCATATTACTACTGCAATTTTGCCTGATTTTGTGTTGTAAACTCAGCTTCCTCCTGTAGGAAGAAAGCTATTTGTTGGTCACTTTCGAAAACTTACCAATTTGCAATGTTGTCGGGGATAGAGGGTCGAACTACCACCTTCAAGTGGTGGAAACCACATTTTCAACTTATTTTCTTGGAAACATCAAACTGAGCACCAATCACTGCTGGCCTATCTGCTTGTTTGTTCTACTCTCTGGGAATGGAGGTAATGTTGAAAGCAAGGAAATCTTCTACCAAGTCCCAAACCCTATGCTTGTAAGAATTCAGCAAGGAATTCTTGGTCAGATTCTGGCCTTTCCCCTGATTTACAATGAGCTCCCTGTCTCCCAAAACTTGCAACTCCTTGATCCCTCTTTTTCTTGCCCATTCAAGGCCATGGATAAGAGACTCGTATTTTGAAACATTGCTTGTGTAAGAGAAATGGAAATGGAAAGCTGAAAAATACCTATCCTTTTAAGGGGAAACCAACATCGCCCCACCACCAGCGCCCAGCCTATTTTTGGAACCGTCAAAATATAGCTGCCATAGACCAAGGTCTTCTTGGCTTGCCTTCATTATATTTGGTATGAATGCACCCTCTTCATGCATGCAGTAGACTCTAAGGTCTACCTCCTCAATAAACTTGTAAGGATCATGTTTGAATTTATCATTTCCCCACTCATCCAAGAGTAGGTCTACAACTCCTTCAAGAGCAGAGGATGGAGATTGGTCTGTCTGGGACTCTTTTGGGTCGATAATGGTGTAACTGACATACACTGCCTTGGGAAATATGGTTCTAGATGGTCCTTTTAGAGTGTCTTAGATTTGATTTTTACCTTGGTCCCATACTTGGTTCTAAAAACCAGGTATGACCAATTCGCTACTAGATAGCCACCTATCTTTGATGTGAAGTCCCTAGACAAGCAAATTGTGAAATAAGGAGGAACATCCGCTACCAATATATCATGGGGAATTGAGAAGGTTGGGAAAGCATGCAATGTCAAGCCTACACCCTTCACAATCCCAACTATTTTTGTAGGTGTCCCATCTAGCTGTAGGACTCGTTTGTTCATCTCTTCATATTTCAGTCCCATCTTGTCAACTATGCACTTGGGCATCACTGAGGTACTAACCCCACTATCAATTATGCAGTTGTGTACAAAGAAATCCCCTATGACCAAAGATACATAGAAAGGGGGAATTTTATCTTCCTTCTTTACCTGTCTTAAAGTGGAAGGCTGCCCATTTGTCATCAAGACATTTTTAGTGCTTGTTGGGATAGCTTGTCAATCCAGCTCATGCAATTCCTTCTTCAATATGTCCTTCTATCCTAGAAGAGACAATGAATCCAATAAAGAGATGTTCATCTGTAGCTTCTTCATTTGGTCCACTATATTGACCTGGAGACTACCTCCCTTCAAGCTTTCTTTGGGGTTGATTCCAATCTGAGCCGCAGGCTGAGGGGCTGAAGGTGCAAATGGCTATCTGAAGTTTGGGGGGCCTTCAAATTTGAGTGCAATGGAGAAGGTGTTGTTGTCGATTGGGTGGTAGCTTGGGCTTCTCCCATTGCTCTTCTCTTAAATCTTGTGTTGGCTGCAACACAGCTAGCCTGATTGTCTGTAGTGCCCACATAATTCACTGAATAAAATTCCCCCTCCAAATGATTCATGAGGGTAGAATCTGGCTGGGCCTAATTACTGCTCGTGTTGGGTTGAGTTGGAGCCTCAAAAAACTAGGAATGAGAAGCTACTTGATTGTCTGCATTCTGGAAATAACTCATCATCTCATTTGTGTAAATAACTTGTTCTTGACCATATCCCATGGTCAAATAACTTGGTTGCTCCTGTACTAGATTATTCTGAACTGGCACCATGACTTTAGATGATGAAGGGGGGCCTAAGTTATAATTTTAAAATGGCCTAGTTTGAGTGAGTTGAACCTATCCTTGATTATAGCCTTGAAAAGGGGGTCTAGGGGCTTGACCATAATGCTGATATCCCTGGTTCAGCCTATTACTTTGAGCTTGCTACCTTTTAAGAGCTACAAGTTCATTTGACATGCCCTGCAATAGACTTTTAACCTCATGAAGTTCATTGGATAGAACAGTAGTTGGTTTCTCAATGGTAGGAAAAGGAGCTAATGTGGGAGCAATGGTTTGAATTGGAGGTAGCATTTTTGAGAAAAGTGGCATGTGAGGCCTAGGGGCTATTTTCCGAGCCTGTACTAAGCAATTTTCAACTACTATGGCTATGTCATAAGTAGCTGGCAATATATTCCCTCCCATGGATTGGATCATCATAGCAATATCAGTGTTTAAAGCTCTTAAATAATATAGGAAAGTGTAGCTGGGAGTCGGTCTTACCAAGATGGGAATTCTATCCCAAGTCTTTTGAAACTGCATGTTGAAATCTTGCATATACTCCTGTGGAGCTCTCTTTATGGTTGTCAACTGCTCAACAAGTGAGAGGCCATCACTCTTTTCCCCAAAATGATATGTCAACTAAGTGCTCAATTCATTCCAAGAATGTATTGAATTTATAGGCAATGTGCCATACTAGTCAAGAGCCTTGCCTTTAAGAGACAATGCCAGCAATCTGATGGCGATATTTTCCTCCATGACATTGTGAATATTGCAAAGGTTAGCAATATTCCTAATATGCTTGACGACTATAATGGGCCCCTCTCCATCGAAAGAAGGCACATTTTTTAGGGTTGTTCCCAGAATTGGATCATAGCATGGGAGATTCAAGGGGCTCTGACCACAAAAAGCTGTAAAAGGCAGTGCCATCACTAGGATGGGCTGTAATTGGGGTTCTACTGTGAATGCATCCCTTACAACAAGTCTAGGAGGATTGTTTGTTGGATAAGTATGGGTCCTCTCAAATCATAGTCTTTTAGCAGAGTTCAAAGGCAACTCAACGAAATCGAAAGGAACCCCTTTTAAAGCAGACCTTGTGGTGACTTTAGGCATAGAAAGTTAAGAAACTGGTCTTAATTTGAAAACTGAAGCTCTTACCAGTGGAGTCACTAGATGCTAGAAAACTTAAATTTGTTGTGATAGGAACAACATCAATCTTGAAACCTTACTAAGTTGTCAAACTGGGTCCCACCGAGCGTGCCAAAACTATTGACATAGGAGATTGCACCCTTGGCAGGAGGCCAAGCTCCTGCCTTCTCCTCATAACTATGGAAACTCCCCTATCACTTGTGGGACTGGTGAAGCTAGAGGGGAGAGTCTTTAGATAAGGGCTAGCTCCCTTTGATGCATCATGTTCATTCTAGCAAGTGCAAATACATACATATATATACATATATAAATTGGGGGGATGAAAAGGGAGAGAGATTATAGGAATACAAACTACTCTAAAGAGGTGATGTACCAAAATAAGTTGACCTTCTCACATCCACACTTAAAATTAGGTTAAAAACATACATACACTTCACTCTTGCAAGAAGGACCAGGCTGCAAGAAATTGGTAGGGAGGCTTTCATGAAAACACAGGAAAATAGAGATTTCACCAAGGTGTTGTGGAATACACACTGTAAGTAATCTCCTCTATTCTAAACTTCTCAAATACTACTCTCCTCCTATCAGCTACAGAGATGGCACCTTGTAGACAACAGGTATGCTGGTGTTGGGCCTATGAAAGCATCAAGAAACAAATGACTGAACACAAACAAACACTCAAGACATACACAAAAAATCTATCCAAGATGGAGGTAAAACTACATTTATTGATTCAGGTGGAAATTTTACCAGGGCTACACCTTACAAATGTGGAAGATGCTTCTTAAAATGACAAGTCTTCAATATATAGGAGAAACAAGGAGGCCCATTTGGCGCTCCTTTTTTACAAGTGCCTACCGCGTCCCTTCATTGGGAAGAACAAGTAGCTCAAAACATTAACGAGCTATGCACTTTGTCTGTTTGTTATCTACTTTTTTCAAGGTCAATACATATTTTGTCTACCCATTAAATGTAAAATGGAGAAACCGGCTGCATTGCTAGTTATTTGCATCCTCTCATGATCAATTCGCAAGAACTATTTCACCTACTAGAGTCACTTCTCAACTTAGTACTTCCTTTCACCACTTGGACTAACTGCTTACTCACTCTATGCTTGTCACTTTGTCTTTTCTCCATTTTTTCTCTTTTGGCTCCTTTAGCCCTTGGGGGCAAACATTCTAGCGGGTTGCTACATTTTGGGCCCTTGGTTAGCGCTCTACCAGTTGAAAACAAATAGCCATTTTGTTTCATTAAAGTTGACATTCACATAGCTATCATTGGTCAAAAACCAATGGCTAACTTGCTCTGTTAAACTTGATGTCCACTAGGATGTCACCGTCCCTGTCACAACATCATCGAGTCTTCATGGCTTCTCTGCAGCTTTCTTTCCTTTGTCTCTATCACCTTCCCAAAGGGAAGGTGACCCTTTAGCATTCAGAAGTATCCCTTTGCACTTGGCCAAGAGTCCCCTGCAAGGGCACCTACCCTTTGGGGTCCTTCGATAGGTCGCTTGTATCCCCAGACTTTTCCCCGGGTCCTCGTGGACAATTTTCTTAGGTCACTTGCTTTGTGTATTTTCTATGGACTTTTGTCTGCAGGCATTTTCCAATAGACAAAAAGTCCACAAAAATTCTCTCGACTCTTTGCTTTAGCTTTGTATATGTGGCCCAAATTCCTTTAGACTTTTTCTCTGGGGGGGTTCCTTCGGGCAAAAAGTCTGAAGGAATTCAGGACTTAGTCAAATTTGAACAAAATTGAACTTAAACAAATTGGGACCTACCCAATCCTTTGCCTTTGAAGTGCCTGCCCTCCACTAGGGCATTTGAACTTGAAGACTCCCCTTCGGCCAAGGGCATACCCTTGAACCAAGCCGTTGAACCAAAATGGTTCAATAGTTTAATGGTTCAACCATTGCACGTCGATGAACTAATGAACCAAGGCCGATGAACTTCTTGCTTTGAACCAAGCTCATTGAACCAAAGATGGTTCAAAGGTTCAATGGTTCAACCATTGCGAATCGAGATGTTGAACTTGAAGATGGACTCTTTGAACCAAAGGTCGTTGAACCACTTGAAATAGGCCATAAACCAAACTCATTGAACTTGAAGACTGATGAATCAAGTGCTGAAGAACCATGGCATGAACTCGTGCAACCTAAAAATGACTGGCATAAAATAGCAAGGAAGGGGACCAAAAATTTTGCCTGTGGGCAAAATTTGGTCAACCATGACCAAGCTTGACACCTATATGTTTTCAATACTAGTCCTTTGAGGTTTTTGGTAAGTAGCCATATTTTTTGAGGTGTTTCCTTATCCAATATATTACATGCTTTCTATGTGTTTCCACATTATATAATAGAAATCTGATTAAGACACTTGATGTGATCCAATAAATATTATCTACCATTTTTGATCGATGAATATATCAACTATATTGGTTTTTTTGGTCAATTATTATGAGATATTAGTCAAAGTATTAATTATTTATTATTATTATTATTATTATTATTATTATTATTATTATTATTATTTGAATTACAAAACCATCCTCTATTTCACTTTTCATATATATACTTTATAATCCTCCTAAGAACATCTCGTATTTTAAAATAGGATAGCCAAAAGCATTTCAAGTTGAAATAAATATGAATAATTCCTCAGTTTTCATAGGTAAATCTCTTGTTAAAGGCATCTAGAATTTTCCAAAGTGCAAGGACCACAAAGAGCTAGTGATAACATATCGACTATCCATACCTATGGTAAACATCAGACTCATTTTGCCAAGTATCATCATGATGGACCATCTTCTAGTGTTTGGATAGATAATGTGTTTGTGTTTGTTTTAAAATTTTACAACTACTTTTCATTCCTATTGAATAGATTTTTTGCTATCATAGGGTCTCAAGTTAAGTGTATATCAATTTGATAGATATTGTTATACATATTATAGATCAAGATGGTCAATATTAAATCTTTTAGTAAAGTTTAGAAACATTTAAGTTTACTAGTTGTAAGTTACATATTTAGAACTTTTTAAATTAATAAGTTTTAATTTTTATTGTCATTCTAGGGATTTAATATAATCAATTACATATTGTTTTAGTTATTGTCTTATCATTTCTAGGTATTTACAAACATTAAAGAATAAAATATGTTAAAACTACTAACATGTTTCCCTTAAAAGTTGCCTCTTCAGCTCTACAAAATGATTGGTCAAAGGATAAAATTGATCAAACTACTAATAATTTATTTTACAGGCTAACTAGTTTTAGAATCAGATAAAAACATCATTTTTAATCATTCATCTAATTTTAATTATACATTGAATTGACATGTGCCTATAGGTCTCATCATTCTAAGGAAAAATATTTAAAACTATTAACGCCGTTTGTGTAGGATCAATTGTCAAAGTCATCAATTTACCCAGATGATAAATGATCAAAGACCAATTATGTTCAAACTACTAATCTTCTATTTTTGTAGGTCGAATGGCCTCAAAATTGACTAAAACATTATTTTTTATCATTTTCCTAGTCCTTAATTTGATTATAATAGAAAACACTCTAGATTAATTGGGTTAAAGAACCTTTTATCTACCTAAGTGTCACCTAAGGGCTACAGTGGTGTATGTTCTCCTTTGTGCATCCTTATCATGATTCTTGGAGGATAAAAAACCACCAATAAACCCTCCCCATTTTTATTTCTAGGGTGTAACATGACCGTTGAAGTGACATCCACGTGCTTTTCATTAGTCCCTAAGGGTCGATGACATGGATTTCATCACCATGCATTAGACCACACTCTATGTTTTGATGGAGTATAAATATAAATGGTTTTATGGAGTGAGGGGAATTTCGGCTCCAATACGCAAATCAATTAGACAACATCCTACATGGATTTAGGCCCCATTATACCTAGCATATATTTGGGAATCCCCTAGTGAGCTTCTATAAACCTAGAATATGACTTATTGATCATAATACGCATCTTGTTGTCATAGTCAAGATTAGCTCCTAAGTAGCCATCAAGTGTAAATGGGGTCGAAAGGGTTTAGTCAATTCCATAATGGGTCACTGACTTACAACCTCACCTATGAAGCTATTAGATGGTGCAGACATTGGGTTATACACCCATTTAGTTGACTAAATTAGGGCCTATGGTTGAGTGTGTTGTTCATGTGTTGTGCTTAAACCTATATTATTTGTGAACCAAGTCATCCAATCCCATTTTTTTATAAAACACTTAGACACCCCTAGGACACATCCCATTATAGCATCACATAAAATGTCCCTTCCATATTGTCCTCTTTGGATATAACATTAGTCTTCAAATTAAACCTTAGTGTTCACCCATCACTTTATATCTTCACCATCACCCTTTGACTCAACATTATCAACATACAAAACCTTGTCAAGTTTTTATTCTAGCACCCATCACTTTTTCATCACTACCTTTTCATACCTAACATCTATCTAATCACCACTTTTCTAGTGTGAAAGGTATTTTAAACACTTCATCTCCTTGATCTCTTTTCTAGATTAAACCCTTATAAGGTTTTGGATTTTTATAGTATTTGGTAATTCTAGTCTCCACATCCTTCTAAATTTAATACCAACACACATCCAAATCATTCCTCTTGACCACTCTTAGTTTTGATTTTTTTCATAGAAAAAAATAGTATCTAAAGTCACCTTATCTTTCATCATCCCACATCAAAAACATAACTAATCACTCTTTTTGTATCACCCCCATCATCCACCTAACTATTATAACATGTTCCCAAGTCTTAAGAACATGACAAGTATCCAATCAAGAAAATGACACCCTTGGGAGTCTAGTTCAACAAAATCAAGATAATGATGATACACATAGTAACATGCATACCCCTAGAGAGAAAAATTGATTCACAAATGTATTTTTCCATAGCAATGAGGTTAGGGCCCATTTTAACCAATTTATTTATTAAAATCATGACAAAATTCTAACCCAAGTCATTAGTACAGGGAGCACGTTACCCCCTAATTTTCATCTAAACCTCTTGCAACATTTAATCAGCCTATCTACTAGGCCCAAAAATCTAAATCATCAACCTAATAATGACCAAGAGCATGAAGAAGATAATCTTGTAGATCATGAACAAGAACTTAAATAACAATCACACCAAGAGCCTCTCCAAAATAATTGCATCAAGGCTAATAGGAGGCAAACCACCTTAGAGGATCGATTGGACCAATTCACATAATAAATCAATTCCTTAGCTTCCCAATTTTGCACACAAAATCAAAGACCATATTCTCCAAGACAAAATGTCCATAATTCTAATAGACCACACATAATTCATGCCCAAACATCTAATCCCCTAATGGATCCATCATTTGTGCAAGAGTGTAAAATGGTGAATGAAACTCTGCAACATATTGACCCTTACATGCAAGTAATGAAATATAAATATGAATAATTTTGCTCCTCTCCTTTATATATGAGCATCCTACAAATCCCTTTTCCACCTCAGCTTGAGGTAACCAATTTTTAAAAATATAGATGGAAAGGAGATCCTCATGATCATGTTTAATATTTTTATGTAGGATGCATATGATGATGCTTATCTCCTAAGACTTTCCCTAAAAGTCTCATAGAACCAGTATTAGAATGGTTTATGTATTCACCAAAGGGGTCCATAATAGTTTCAAAGAATTAATTGAATAATTTGAGAGACATTT
This sequence comes from Torreya grandis, assembly GCA_037957365.1. Taxonomy (NCBI): domain Eukaryota; kingdom Viridiplantae; phylum Streptophyta; class Pinopsida; order Cupressales; family Taxaceae; genus Torreya; species Torreya grandis. The sequence goes on along the minus strand of JARHVA010000847.1, from coordinate 3,558,848 downwards.
CTCATTAAATATAGAACATGATGTTTCCATCATATATCTCTAAAATACGAAGCAAAGGAATGGGGAAGGTTTGGCCTCCTTTTTATAATGCTTGAGAATTTTATCAAGCCAGTTCTGTTGTATAGTTATGAAAAAGGAATTGGTCAAAATATTCATCAACAACCTCAATGTATAATTAAAATATTAGTTGAAGCTACAATGTGCCAAATCCTTTGATGAAATTATTGAAAAGGGGATCCAAATTGAGAAATCCCTCATTGAAAAGGGAAAAATAAACTTATATAGCTAAAATGAACAAAATATTGATCAAGACAAATCTTTTTTGAGTAAATCAAAAATATTTAATAAAAATAAAAATGTTGTGTGATATGGAGTTAAGATTCAAAACAACATGTTCAAGCAGTGAAAAAAGCTTCCCTAACTAACAAGCAGAAAAATCTCTTCACAATACGGGTATTATGGGGAAAACTAAAACCTCAAATGGGAAAGAGGCCCCTAACAGGTCCTTGTGTACCTAAAAAAATAGTCCTATAAGAATTAATTGCTACTAAATGATTACTCTCCCTAAAATCTGACCATTAAATGATAGTAATCCATGACCATATTGGTATCATAAATGATGAATTTTTTTGATATCACTGTAGACACCGCAAACGTGTCTGCACCTTGGTTCTCCCCCTTGGCCCTTTTTCCCACCTAGTCCTCCTTGGTCCCTAACCCACCTAGGGCTTATTAATTAAAAATTAACATCTATTTTTAATTAAATTAGGCCCCCTTTCCACCCTACCCTTGCCACCTTGGATCCTCCCTTGAATCCCTCCACCTTCCCCCTAGCATTTATTAGGCCAAATCTCACCATTATATCCCCCCTCGTCCATTTTGGCATCCTCATGACCGTTCTGCCCATGACCCCTCGCTCGGCGGCGTGCAAGAGTGGGCAGAGGCTATTTTTAGCCTCTGTGCCCATCCTGCGACCGCCGACGTCGGCGAAACTGCCGGCGTCGGCAGCCTTCATTATCCCCTTCTGCATCCGTTGCACCCCCTGGACTCTTGAGCTCGAAAATGGATTCTCTTGACGCTTCGGCTTTGATCTCTCCTCTGTCTTGACCTCGTGCAATAGCAGCAACAGGTGAAAAGGCCCTGGATCAGCATCTTCTCCTTGCAGCAACTCTTCTATGGCTCCAGCAACATCTTCTTCTCTCTTCATTCAGTAAGCTAAAGGTAAGCTAGTCTGGGTTTGTTATTTCATTGTATTCATTCATCTATATTCTATTGTCTTTTGCTCCCTCTATCCTTCCCCCTTGAGAGGCTGCAAAGCCTTCTTAGGCCCCATCCTCTGTGAATCCTCCTCTTCCCTGTCCTCTGTGTCTCTTTCAACTTCCTCACCCCTCTGCCAAAAAGACCTTGCAACAGGTACCCAACCCGAACCAGGCCACTCCCCAATCCATCCAAACTTGTCCCCGTTCAGTCTCAGACCTGTCCACAGTCCAACAAGCAACCCAGACCCGACTACAGGCCACAACCCCGACCGATGCCGGTCACTTCCCCAACCGACGTCGGCAGGATAGCCGACGCCGGCAGATCAGATAACCGACGCCGGTGACATTTCCGACCTCGGCGACTGTCTTCAGCCCAACAGCTCTTTCAGGTAATCATTTTGTTTGCTTCTTTCCTTTCTACTTTCTTTGTCATTTTTGTATTCTGGCATTTTGTCTTTTATCAGTCACTTATCTCATCAAAACAGTGGGTTGACCTCCCTTAAGGAAGTTTTTACACTTCTGGGAACAAGCCTTTTGCTTGGCAACCCACTGCCTATCTGTCTAACGTTTTTCTTGTCCTAGTTTCCTTTTTTTTTCTTGCAGGTGTCATTCCTCCACAGCCAAAGAGGAGTGCTCACAAACGTCTGGATTTACGGTGCGCAATCTTTAGTCCAGGTACTTCCAAGCCTTGTCCATTACTTTCTTGTAGTTTCTTTCTTTTTAGTCTGAAAAGCGAAATTTGAGGTAGAAACATCTCTGGCACGCCCGGTGGGACCCTAGGTTCCTCCTGGGTTCCTTTTTCTTTTTCATTCATTTAGGTGCATTTAGGCTCCTTCTCTCTTATCTATTTCTTCTATTCTAAATGACACTATAAGCAAGGACTAAAACGAATCTTTCTTCTTTGCATTCTAGACTAGTCTAAATATCATACTCTCATCCCTTTCTCCATCTTGTCTTCATAACAACATCACATTTCGACTTGGGCATTAAAACATATTGCACTTTCATTTCTGCTTGTGCTTGCATTAGTCCACATCTAGTAACTTAGGCGCATATTGAATAAATCTAGACACTTGATGTTATACTACCGAATCACATGCACTAAAACACACATAAAACATACCTGAGACAAGGCCCGACTGGGATTTCATCACCCAGCGGATACCTTACCCGTCCCGGTGACCCTACTTGGATTTCATCACCAAGGGGGAAGCCCACTCCATTCTCTGGCGGAGGATAAACTCTAGGCGAGGTATATCTTGGCTAAGCGAGACCAGCTAACCACTGGAATCGTGAAGTGAGGGGAGCTTGCTCCTTAGCACCAGGCCACGTACCAGACCTTAACACAGATCTTTGAGCACCTAAAACAACACCCGAAACCATCTTTAGACTGCCTTCTTCTAGGACCCATTTTTCAGCCAATCTCCCCGAACATTCATCTAAGGCATAAGCCACAAGTTTCTAAGGTTAATTCCTAGGATTTATCGCTTAGGCTTGTCTGTCTTTCTCTGTTTTCCTCTTCTCATCTGTTTGTTTGAGTGTGTGAGGACGCTTTCTTCTTTGTTTTTCCAAGAACCTTTTGGCTCTCTGGAAAACACAGTGACCGACATCGGTTCTGCCACCGACGTCGGCTTCCCCTGTCACCGGCATCGATTCTGCTACCGACATCGGCTTCATCTGTTACCAGCATCGGTTATCTGACCGACGCTGGCCTCATTTCCTATCGACATCGGTTTTTAAACCGACGTCGGTCTCTGTCACTGTCCTTTTTTTTTCAAAACCAGCAACCTGAAGCCTGTCTTTTCTCTGTCAAAAACTCCATCCTGGTTTTCTGGAACTGAGCAACACAGTTCCTGAGACCTGAACCTTCTTTGCCTTGCATGGTTTTGACTTGAATCCAAGCCAAAGCTCTTGTCAACCACGCTAGCCGTCAACCACTTCCATCCACCCCGTCCGTGACCAAGCCTACAATGGAGTTCAACTCGGAGACCGAAAGAACTCCCGTTCGTCCAACCCCGCCGCAGACTCCCATTGTCCAAGAAGGGGACCAAGACTTCGAGCGATTCTTGGACCTCAACGTCAAGGCCTTGCAACATTATCTCGCGCATAGCCGAACGCGAGACTCCTTGGGCAATCCAATCTATGGAATGCCAACCTCCCTTGTCGCGACTACGGCTGTATCAACAGCATCCGTAGTTCAACCTTCGGACACCCAAGCCATCGCTTTGACCACTGACCAGACTTTGACCAATCTCCCAGGTGTGGCCTCCCCCTCTATCATTGGGCCCACTTCCACCGGGGTTTCAGCCTCCTGTCAACCTCAACCCGCTCAACCGCTATCCACTCCATTTCAAAACCTTATTGTCTCTATCCCGCCTACCCTGGCCCCTATCAACACCAGGGTGGCTTCCTACCCCTTGGCCCCCGTTACCACAGTCCAACCTCTCATGGCAACAACGGGCCCAGCTATGTCTTCTAACCAACCACCTTTAGCATCCACCTCTGCCCCTGCGATTAGTCATCCGTACATTCTACAACCGACTATGTCGCTCGCCTCCTCTAACCTCTTCCAAGCACCCTACAACTTAGGGGGCGCGCAACCCGTCAATCCATTGGCAGACATCATCAAGATGCTGATGGACAAGATGACCAGTCTTGAGACCTCTGTTTCTGGCTCGCGCAACACTCTTTCATACGAGCAGATCTGTAATGAGCCCATTCATCCTTCTGTCCCAATCAGACCATATCCTAGCCAGTGGGAGCTTCCGAAGTTTTCTCGCTTTCAAAACAAGGAAGACCCCCAACAACACTTGCGGGCATTCAGACACGCCTGCTACCTCATTTGCCATGACGATGCGTTACTCTTACGCACCTTTCCTATGTCTCTCTCGGGTGCTGCACTTGACTGGTATAGCTCCCTTCCTAGCCATTCTCTCTTCTCATTCACGCAATTGGCTCAGCTATTCCTCGATCACTTTTCTATCAACATAACCAAGAAAGTCTCAATCACGGACCTCTATTCTATTCGGCAATTCGAGGATGAGTCCATAGCCGACTTCGTTGCTCGATGGAGAGGCCTTATCAACCAACTCTCCTTTTCCTTGCCCCAGGCTGAGCTTATTGAACTCTTTTCTCAAGCCTGTGCCCGACATATCTCTTCCACCCTGAGGGTTCAAACCTTCCGCACTTTTGACGAGGCCTTCACGATGGCCCGCAAACTAGAGTTGCGTGCCATCGAGGAGAACAAAGTCAAGTTGCGGAATAAGAATCCCAGCTCTAAGGCCAATGACTCTTCCTCTGCCAAGCCATCATCATCCAATTCTAAATCCAAGGCTTCAGCTAATGCCGTGGTTGTCAGACCTTCATCTTCTTCGACCAATCAGCCTGAGCCCTCTACATCTCAGAGCGCTACTCAGCAATTCCAGCAAAGATACATGCAGCGATGATATACTCCTCTCGGAGAATCATATGCGTCTGTGCTGGAAAAGCTTCTCAAGCAGGGGGCCCTCAATCTCCCTCAAGCCCGACCTCCACCGCAATTCGATCCCTCACACGCCATCCCCGCGTGGTATAGGGAGCATGACTTCTGCAGCTTCCACCGTGTTAAGGGCCATGACACGGAGAACTGCAAAACCTTTAAGAACATAATACAAGACATGCTCGAAAAGGGGGATCTCATCTTAGACAATCCAAATGCACCCCCTAATCAGGCCATCGACATCTTCAAACAACCTTTTCCCAATCATCCGCCAACTCAGAACAGCGTCCAGACCTTAATTGACGACAATCATGAGCACAACGTTCGAACAGTCAATACGGTCTCCCCTTTCGTCCCCAATCAACCTCTTGAGGTTAGTCCATCAATCAGTCCATCACATGTGGACGAACCTCTCTCCCCGGCTAGTTCTCCATTGACCTCTCTCATCTTGGAGGATGCCTCGACCTTACCTGCACCTCCGGTCTCGCCATCCCCCGTTCTATTGCCTATGGAGGACCCGACCCTTCTTACCCCTCAGCTACAAGTGGGGGGGCCCGTCATCCCTGCCCTTTCCCCGCTGGAGGAGCCTCGCTCCCCGGTTTCTTCTCCACCCAGGGAAGAACCTGTCCCTCCTTCGTCCTCATCTAAATCTGTCATGACTTCACCATACCCTGCACCCGTCTCGTCTTCAACCTCGTAACCATCAACATCTTCCTCTCAGCCATTTTCCCAGTTAGTGGAGAAGATTGAACTTCTCCCTCCGCGGAAAGTGACGCCTCAGGTGTTGTGGGAGCGTCTTAAAGCCCTTCAACATGCCCGCGCCCTCTCATCACATGCCGCTAATCCTCCCAAGGCAGAATCTCATCAGACTCTTGACAAAGACCAGACCCTCAAACCTCAACCAAATCCGTCCAAACCAAAGCCTGCGTCTATCTCGTCCAAACCCATCAAGTCATTTGGCGTTCGTCTTGTCTCCACCCTCACTCACCCGCAAGTGAAGGTGGACCTAGGCCAGACCTCGACCAGCAGTACTCTTCCAACCAAGTCAAGAAAGACTGCTAGACCACAGAAATGAATGCCTCCTTCTCCGTCACTGTTGCCATCTATGTTGGGCCCCCATCCTTCGACCTTGGCTAACATCCTTCCCACTCCGACCTTCAACCAAAACTCGTTGCCTCCTTTGCTTCCTCTGCCTACCTCCAGTCGTCCCTCTCCTAAAAAGGCGTTCTCAATCACCAGGCCAGAGCCATCTCCATCTGTCACCGCGCCATCAACCCATAAGGTGGTACGGAAACCTCTTCTAACCTCGCCTAAGCAAAAGTCACCAACCTCGCGCATATCAAATAGCACGGACCCTCTATTAGGCTCATACTCGTCAATATTACGCCGACTTCTCCAGACTTCTGACATAACCCTTCCGCCCATCAAGCCTTTCCAACCTCTCGGGTCCAAGCCCTCCTGGTTCGACGATACGAAAATTTGCTTATATCATCGTACACCAGGACACGACACCGAGACTTGCTGTGCCCTCAAGGCCGTCATCCGCCGCCATATGGAGAAGGACACTCTTCTCCTTGAGGACACTCTTGACCAGACCCTGACTCCTTCCTGTCTAACTCCTTCAAACACGTCAACATCTCACCAGCAAAACATGACCCCTTTTTCGCCTCCCATTTTCGAAATCAATGCCATCCGTATAACCACTAGGTCGCAGCAGGACAAGGCCAAAGCAAAAGCTGCCATTCCTTGGACCTATCCCTTCGTCAAGCCACCCCTTGTGCCCAAGCCTAAAATTTCTATCCTTGGCGCGTCCCAACCTTCTTCATCTTCCTCTTCTGGACCAATTCACAACTCCATGCTGAAGCAGCTTCACCAAACACCAGTGAAGATGTCTCTTTACGACCTTATCCAAACTTCGCCTCAGCACCGTCAAGCCCTTATCCAAGCCTTGCAGGCAGCGGAGGTCCAACCTGAGGACCCCTAACCACTCGCTGCCCTCGTCCATTCTTTATCTCCTGTCAACTCCATCACATTCAGCGATTCTGAGATTCCCACATCTAACACGGAAGATCAGGACGCCGCCCTCTTCATCACTGCCTACGTCGATCAGACGCGCATCAAACACGTTATGATCGACGGCGGTGCTAGCATCAACATAATCTCTACCCACGCCTTTGATCAGCTGGCTCTTCCCAAAAACTGTGTCTCCAAAACTGACGCGATCTTACGCTCTTTTAACGACACCACCGCCACGACCATTGGCACAGTCATCCTCCACATTCGCGTAGGCCCACGCACAGTCCCGGAGCTCTTCTATATCATCGAAGGAGAGTTTCAATACAACCTTTTACTGGGCCGACCTTGGATCCGTGCCATGGCCTGTATCCCCTCCACCCTGCACCGTTGTGTGAAGTTTGAGCATGACGGGCAAGTCCACACCATTCCCGCTGACCCTTCACCCTTCAAGACTTGCAACACCACCTATCGTCCTAACGACATCCTCATTCCCATCAAGCCGTCCACTCCGGCACCGCCTCCATCTGCGGAAGCTTCGACCAGTTCGCAATCGGCGGTTGCCCTCACCCCTCCTCTTCAAGCGCCGACCAAGGACCCCATGGAAGACATCTTCCAACGACTATCACTTGGGGAATACCGCTTGTTGACCCTCGACATGTTCCAAACTCCACAAGAGTATGGACGCCTTCACCTCAGTCCTAATTACGACCCTCGAATCGGGACGGTCTTACCTTATGGTCCTCCTCACTTCCAAACCAACTTTGTCTATGGGGGGCTTAATCAAGCCCCTACCTACGGCACTTCTCTTTCTTCACCTCGACCTTTCACATCTGATTTCTCATTTCTTGGCAACCCCGCCTTTGCACACACTTACCTTCACAGGTGTGCATGGAAGGGTTTTGGTTTTGGATGTTATGAGCAGGGCTCCCATCAGCCCATCGAGCCGCTCAATGATCACGATGCCAAGAAACGGTATGGCCTGGGATATCATGACCCCACTCAGGCTCCTTCCGACCTTTGTCCCAAACCAACCATTGACCAATCTCTTACAGACTCGCCCATTTCTCCTTCGTCACCTACGAAGTCGGTAGTTTCCATCCCTCCTAGTTTTTTTTTTTTCATAAACACCATCTGCCTGGAACCCCTGACCTATCAGCTCAATGGGGTGCCCAGGTCTCTCCCTCTCATCTTTCCTAGCATGGTAGAGGATGAGTCGGCAACCATTCACACTGTCCACTGCGTTGACGATGACGCCATCCTTTCCTACATGGGTGCCGATGACTCTTTCGTCCAGCGTTTCCTCCCTTTCGAGACCCAGGTTATGTTAAATGAATCCACCATTGACATCAACCTCCCTTCTTCTTCCTATGTTCCTCACGTCTTAAAGATTGGCCAATCTTTAGACACTCAGGAGCAACTTGACTATGCCCAGTTCCTTTCCAACCATAGCAAGGCCTTTGCCTGGACTTACAGCGACATGCCTGGCATCGACCCTACCATTGCTACCCATAACATTGTCACCAAACCAGAGGCTAAGCCTGTTAGGCAGAAGCTTCGAAAGATGCATCCTCGCGTTGCACTTCTTGTCAAAGAGGAGCTTCAGCGCCTTCTTTCTGTCTCCTTCATCCAACCCATCGATTATCCACAGTGGGTCTCTAACATCGTCCCAGTTACTAAAGCAACTGGGGGGATTCGGATCTGCACGGACTATCGCGACCTTAACCTAGCCTATCCCAAAGACGACTTTCCTCTTCCTAACATCGACCAGCTTGTTGATCTCACGGCCGGCCATGAGATGCTATCTCTCATGGACGGGTTTTCAGGATATAATCAAATCCTGATCGCACCGGAAGACCAGCACAAGACTACCTTTATCACCCCATGGGGGACTTTTTGCTATCGAGTCATGCCTTTCGGCCTAAAAAATGCTGGTGCCACTTATCAGCGCGCCATGACTTACATTTTCCACGATCTCCTCCATAAAATCATGGAGGACTATGTGGATGACCTTCTCGGCAAGTCCAAGCTCCGCCGCGACCACTTGACCATTCTCACAATCATCTTTTCTCATCTCCTTCAATACAATGTCCGCCTCAACCCCAAGAAGTGTGTCTTTGGGGTCCTCTCAGGCAAACTTCTCGGCTTCATCGTTTCTTTCCATGGTATCGAGATAGATCCCGCCAAGATCCGCGCTATTCTCGAAATGCCGCCCCCGACCAATCTCAAGCAGCTTCGCAGTCTACAAGGGAAGCTCCAGTCCATTCGCCGTTTCATCTCGCAACTTTCAGACCACTGCCAACCTTTTCATCACCTCCTTAAGAAGGACGTCTCCTTTAAGTGGGATGGGAACTGTCAAGAGGCTTTTGAGGCCCTCAAAGGCTATCTGGTCTCTCCACCAGTCCTCATTCCACCTAAGGACGACCAACCCTTCTACCTTTATATCTCTGCTACCAACCATTCGTTAGGTGCCATGATCGCGCACCGAGACGAGCATCATCACGAGCAAGCGGTTTACTACATCAGTCGAACACTGGTCGACTATGAAACTCGATATACTCATACCGAGAAACTCTGTTTGGCATTAGTCTTCTCCACTACCAAGCTCCACCACTATCTTCTCAACCACAAAACCTTTGTCGTCACTCACACTGACCCTCTCAAGTACATGCACTCCAAGCCATACCAGAATCAACGTATGGCTCGGTGGCTCATGCTGCTTGCTGAGTTTGACTTCGAATTCATCCAACAGAAATCTATCAAGGGGCAAACCATTGCTGACCAACTGGCAGATGCCCCTCTTCTCGACAACCGACCTTCACACTGTGAGTTCCCTGACGAGTCTATCGCCACACTTTCCACCGATGACACCGTCTACCAGATGACTATGTTCTTTGACGGTTCCAAATGTCAACTCGGTGGGGGTGCGGGGGTCATCCTCATCCCACTCGACGGGGAGCCCTTGCCTCTATCTTTCAAGCTTGACTTCGATTGTACCAATAATATGGCCGAATACGAGGCCTTAATTTTGGGACTTCAGACTGCCCTTTCTCTCCACATCAAGTCTATCAACATCTTCGGCGATTCGCAGCTCGTCGTTAATCAAGTTAACGGTTCATATCTCTATAAAAACGAAGTTTTACAGAGGTATAAGAATCGTGCTGACACTCTTTTGGCATCTTTTGACCATTACCTCTTACAGACTGTTCCACGCTCTATGAACAAGTTTGCCGACACCATGGCTTCTCTTGCTTCGCATATCCCGTCTTCATCATCATCATCCCGCCTTTTTGTCACAGTGCGTCACATACCCTTGCCTTCATACATCTCTCCTCACATCGACCATATCAATACTATCAATTCTAGCCCACAAGATGACTGGTATAAGCAACTTGTGGACTACTTGTCTCTTTCTGTCACTCCTCCCAACCTCTCTAGCAATGCGCGACGAGCTTTCATCAAGCGCACAGCTCGCTATACCATGCTAGGGGGCCTTCTCTATAAGCGAGGCTTCGACGGCCTCCTTCTTCGCTGTCTAACCTCCACTGAAGCTCCTCAAGCCATAAAGCAAGTCCACGACGGGATTTGTGGTGGACACTTCAGTGGAAACTCGGTTGCCAAGCGCCTCCTTCGCCTGGGTTATTATTGGCCCACCCTTCATCAAGACTGTAGCGATTATGTTCGGCGTTGCATCAAGTGTCAGCAGCACTCTAACCTGCTTCATCTCCCCAGTCACACCTTGCAAGTCGCTCAGGATTTTTGGCCTTTTTCTCAGTGGGGCTTGGATCTCATCGGTGAGATCAACCCTCACTCGTCTCTTCGTCATCAGTCCATCATCACTGCCACTGAGTATTTCACCAAGTGGGTGGAAGCCATTCCTCTCATCTCCACAAAAGCCGACAAAATTGTCGACTTCATCAGTAGCCACATCATCTGTCGCTTCGGTGTCCCTCACAAAATCATCACCGACAACGGCAAGTCCTTCAAAAACAAGACTGTCCAAAAACTATGCGACTCATTTGGCATCAAACTCAGCTTTTCTTCGCCTTACTACCCACAAGCAAATGGGCAGGCCGAGGCTTCCAACAAAATTCTCACCAAAATTCTCATGAAGGTGGTCGACGATACAGGAAGGGATTGGCACGTTCATATCCCCTTCACTTTGTGGGCCTACCGCACTAGCATCTGAACCTCTACGGGTGCTACCCCCTTTTCTCTCGTGTACGGAACAGAGGCTGTCTTACCTCTCGAAGTACAGATCCCGTCTCTCCGCATCTCCCTGCATGACATTCTCTCCAACGACGACTTTCGTCAAGATCGCTTAGCTCAACTTGAGTTACTCGATGAGCGTCGTCTTGCTGCCCTTAATCATCTCCATGTCTACCAAAGTCGCATAAAGCGGGCCTACGACAAAAATCTGCGAGAATGAAATTTTAACATCGGAGACCTCGTCCTCAAAGAGAATCAGCACGTGACCAATATGGAGCGAAGTAAACGAGGTAAATTCGCCCCCAATTGGCTTGGACCTTTTATCATCACGCACAAGTATGGGTCAGGGACTTATCGTCTGTCTTCCCTCGACGGACGGCCGGAACCTGAGCCTCTTAATGCGTTGCATCTTCGACCTTTCTTCTGTTAGTCACGTACTCGTCTACTTGACACGTAACTTAAGCTCGTCCCTTGAGCAATCCTCGTCCTCTTAATCCTCATCCCTTTCAACCCTATTCCCCTTTAACAAGTCCTCTACAACCCTTTTAGGATGCAGTGATGCTTTGTCCTAATAAAAAGGGGCGTCCTTGAGCTTCTACAGTCTTGTCCGTGACTCTCATTCCTATCAATAAATCCAAATCAAGATGTCAAAACATATCCATGGTCACTAAATCAAGTCAAGTCAAATCAAAAAGACAGACTGATCCCTCGAAGGACAGCTGTACTATCATTGCTGTATTACTAGACTGATCCCTTGAAGGACAGCTAGGCCAACTTTTCAAACATTATTAAGCAAAAATATAGACCACTCCCTCGAAGGATGGCTATGACTACTCTGGCAATAAACAGCACTTTTCTTAGAAGCTTCCCGCATCGATCAGCTTCGCAACATGACCATTACATCAAGTGACATCTCTATGCAGGCTTCCCGCATCGATCAGCCTGACACAAAAAAAAAAAAAAAAAAAAAAAAAAAAAAAAAAAAAAAACGAGTCACGGACATTGGCTTGTAGTTGTCTCAGGGTCTCCTACAAAAGGGGCAAGGTTATTCCTGCTCTTAAACTGGGTTACCCTATCCCCCTTCTATCACCGGCTCAAGGGACTTCGAGCTCACTTTAATGTCAAAGTGATTCGATTACCGTTCTAACTCAACACTGGTCATCGACGCAATGCATGAACGGGGCTTTTGTTCTAATAACCCCTATCTATGCTTCCTTTCTGGTCCGTGTCAATGAAAGAGCAATTTGCCTTTCACCTTTTCTCTACACTTTGGTCACGCTTTGGCCACGTCAATTATCGACTCATCCTTAAACCCAGCCAACTTCAACATTTTTTTCAAACCAGCCTCGACATTTCCAACATGACATCAGGCATCATCCTTGTCCTTTTCGCATAGTTTCTATGGAGACCAATACCCATGGAAACTATCGACCAGACCCAATTTATGTTAAGCATAAACCAATACTTGCTAAAGCATAAATAGACCTTCTATTCATTTTTAGCATACATCCATCACGACTATGGAAACTTGCTAGGGATGAAAGCCTCTCGACCAATGTGACATCTATAGCATCATCTTGCCCTCATCATTTTGACACTTGACCACATCCAATCATCGATCAATCTTTTCTCTTCGTCCGAACTACATTGGTCTGAGGCCCTACGACCAGGGCTATGTAGGCAGCACTCAGATAACACATCTTCTGAGGTTAGCTCGACCACCCCCGTTTGTTCGTCTCTGTGATGGACAAACCTTCTCTTCTTTGACTCTTATCACACCCAACTTCGTCAACTTTGACCAAGACCAATCATTCCCTTTGATCAAGACCAATCATAGACCTCTGACCAAGACCAATCATCGACTTTGACCAAGACCTATCAATCCCTCCGACCCCCCTCCCTTTTAGGGAGAACTACATCGGCCTGAGGCCCTGTCACCAGGGCTATGTAGGCAGCACTCAGATAACATGTCTTCTGGGGTTAGCTCGGCCGCATCCTTTCGTCTATCCATCCTCTTGACCAATGACCATTGGCGATCATGCCTATCTCCTTCGACCTCGACCACTTCCAAGACAATGTTGCCTTGGTTGTTTTTGCGTGTATGCTATTCCACGGCTGGTTAGCAGAATTGTCCGCAGACTTTTTTTTGACCCTTCACAAGTATAGGATCGCGAGCCAGTTGATCCCCACTACTTGTGACCTTTTCGTGTTTCTGGGATCACTTCCTGAGCCCTGGATACCTGGGACACGACGACCATTTGGAGCTTCAGCTTAGATTGAGTAACCCGATCAGCAGACGACTAAATGCTGGGGCCCGGTTACTTCAATTTTGGCACTCCTTGACCCTTGACCATGCGACAATTTGACCCGACTATCCCGTGACGTGGTATACACGCAATCACGACTTTTGCAGCGTTTGCACTCACCTCTCTCTTTCTCATTCACCTTTTGTCAAATCAGCACCCGACATCAGGTTCCTTCTCTCGACTCCTGCTTTGAGGGGGAATACATCATCCTTCACCTGGGGCAACCACTCCCTGTTTTTGTCTTGCAGTTCATTCAGAACAACCAACAAGACAAAAAGGGGCAAATGTAGACACCGCAAACGTGTCTGCACCTTGGTTCTCCCCCTTGGCCCTTTTTCCCACCTAGTCCTCCTTGGTCCCTAACCCACCTAGGGCTTATTAATTAAAAATTAACATCTATTTTTAATTAAATTAGGCCCCCTTTCCACCCTACCCTTGCCACCTTGGATCCTCCCTTGAATCCCTCCACCTTCCCCCTAGCATTTATTAGGCCAAATCTCACCATTATATCCCCCCTCGTCCATTTTGGCATCCTCATGACCATTCTGCCCATGACCCCTCGCTCGGCGGCGTGCAAGAGTGGGCAAAGGCTATTTTTAGCCTCTGTGCCCATCCTGCGACCGCCGACGTCGGCGACCCTTCGGCCGACGTCGGCGAAACTGCCGGTGTCGGTAGCCTTCATTATCCCCTTCTGCATCCGTTGCACCCCCTGGACTCTTGAGCTCGAAAACGGATTCTCTTGATGCTTCGGCTTTGATCTCTCCTCTGTCTTGACCTCGTGCAATAGCAGCAACAGGTGAAAAGGCCCTGGATCAGCATCTTGTCCTTGCAGCAACTCTTCTATGGCTCCAGCAACATCTTCTTCTCTCTTCATTCAGTAAGCTAAAGGTAAGCTAGTCTAGGTTTGTTATTTCATTGTATTCATTCATCTATATTCTATTGTCTTTTGCTCCCTCTGTCCTTCCCCCTTGAGAGGCTGCAAAGCCTTCTCAGGCCCCATCCTCTGTGAATCCTCCTCTTCCCTGTCCTCTGTGTCTCTTTCAACTTCCTCACCCCTCTGCCAAAAAGACCTTGCAACAGGTACCCAACCTGAACCAGGCCACTCCCCAATCCATCCAAACTTGTCCCCGTTCAGCCTCAGACCCGTCCACAGTCCAGCAAGCAACCCAGACCTGACTACAGGCCACAACCCCGATCGACGCCGGTCACTTCCCCAACCGACGTCGGCAGGATAGCCGATGCTGGCAGATCAGATAACCGACGCCGGCGACATTTTCGACCTCGGCGACTGTCTTCAGCCCAACAGCTCTTTCAGGTAATCATTTTGTTTGCTTCTTTCCTTTCTACTTTCTTTGTCATTTCTGTATTCTGGCATTCTGTCTTTTATCAGTCACTTATCTCATCAAAACATTGGGTTGACCTCCCTTAAGGAAGTTTTTACACTTCTGGGAACAAGCCTTTTGCTTGGCAACCCACTGCCTATCTGTCTAACATTTTTCTTGTCCTAGTTTCCTTTTTTTTTCTTGCAGGTGTCATTCCTCCACAGCCAAAGAGGAGTGCTCACAAACGTCTGGATTTACGGTGCGCAATCTTTAGTCCAGGTACTTCCAAGCCTTGTCCATTACTTTCTTTTAGTTTCTTTCTTTTTAGTCTGAAAAGCGAAATTTGAGGTAGAAACAATCACCAAATCAAGGGACATGATACTGAGAGGTATATGCAGTTTTGAGATCTTATTGAAAAGGGAGACATTGAATTTGAAGGGTAGATCACTCCTAATCAATATAAAAATCAACAACTTGGTATTTATCAAGATCCTTTATACAAACATGGTTAGAAGCAAGGAAAACCACCTAAAGACTAGGGTCAGGCATCCACCTCTAATCGTATAGACTATCATGCCATGCCATACCATTACATCAATACCATAAAATTTTGTGGCCCCCAAGATCCCACTCCACCACCACCCACCATACTTATGATTAATCAGGCCACAGTTGAGTGTATAGTCACTACATAGTGCATCAAAATTGTAGTTCTTGGGGCACCACCCAAGGACCCATCCATATCAACATCCCAAAAGGTCAATATATCTAATAAAGTTACTATATCTTTTGATAATGCATATGATATATGTAGAGTAAAAATTTTACTCTACGTTGCATTCCAATTTTTGGTTGCACATAACAGCTTTTCTTCTTGCATACCTTGGTTGTGAGGACAGAATTTTGAAACAAAGTACGGGCTTGATTCATTTGATTCATTTTCTGTCTAAGTGTTGAATTTGAGCGGAAGCCACCAAGTGCCGCTTTCCAAGATACAGAACCGGCCAAGTCGCACCGTCTAAGGCACCTTTCATAACATTCAAGAAGGCCACAAAATGTGCCACATATCCAATAAACTAAGTGAAATGCACCACGTATCGGCATCCATGTTCCTTTTTAGCACCCGCATTTCATTTTTTTGACAAAAGGTTTCAAAAAGCTAAGTATCAGGATCAGGAAAAAAGTGCCAAGTGGCAATCGTGGAAGGCTCTAGACTGCTTTTCTAGAAGAACGTAGAAGCCACCACGTGTCGACATCTGAGAGACAGTCGATTCAATGCCTTGGTTCAACATTTTTGGTTCAATATATTGGTTAATGTGTAAACAATGTGTAGTGTTGAACCATTGAACCATTTTTGGTTTAATTGGTCGGTTCAATGGCTTGGTTCATTAGGCAGTTCAAAGGAGTGTCCCAAAAACCAAAGGGGTCAAGCACCCTTTCAGAAGGTAGTAAGGTGTTGTTTCATTTTTGTTTAAGTGCCAAAGACAAGTAGAGGCTGTTAAGTGTCTCTTTTCGAGCCCCTTTCTACTCCATTCCCAAAAGAAGTGGAATCCACCACATACCTTTAGCAAGAGCAGTGAAAGACGCCACGTATCTTCCCAAAAGCCGTGGAAGCCTCCACGTGTCAACATCTGAGAGATCATCTTTGAGTTTCATTACTAAATAAAGATTGTGGTGGGTCCTGAGTTTTATTTCAAAGGTTTTTAGAAGCTGCCAAGTGTCACCATCTGTAAGAGCATAACATGCATCCTGAATATTTATACAAGCATAGCTAAAGAGCAAGCGGAGATTGCCATGTACATCCTTCCCCCTTTTAAAGGTTGCTCGGGCAAGGAATGTGGTGAGTCTTACTTTGTTTAAATTGTTAAGTGTCAAAGAAGTGGATTGTGACAGGTGTCAAAGGTGGAGCATTCTTGAGCAAGATATAGGGAAAGTGGAAAGTGCCTCGTGTCTTCGATAAATCAAGGGGAAAGCGCCAAGTGTCATTCTCCGATGTCTCCTAAGAAATAAGCAATTTTTTGGGAAATTGACTATGTCCTCTTTCATTTCAATAGAATAGAGGGTCCTGTATAGACACTTCTAGCTCAGTTAGAGTTTAGTTTGGGCCATAAATTTGGGAATGCATGATCAATCTGGAGGGAAACTTGGTAGGAGTTATTTCTGGTAAATGGAGTAGTTCACTGGGTAGATTTTTGGGGCGAGCAAACATTGAAAGTGTCATCTATTTGTCCCCTGTGAGATAGAGGTAGAATAGAATTGCGCAGGAAAGAAGGGATGGAATAGAAATCCGAGGCTATAAAGAGGAGTGCAGGGATCACTAGAAAGGAATAATCAGACTAAGGGAGATAATTTTTTGAGAAAATTATTATAAAGAGTTTTAGACTTTTAAAGCTATGATTAGGAATATCATTTGCCTTTATTCTATTTTCTTAAGTTGTAAATTTTATGTAACTGTGCATGTTTCTGTGCCTTTTATATCACTGAAGAATTTATGAAAAGATAGAGTTCTATGCCTTTGTTGATGTTTCCTATATCATTGCGAAAGTAGTCTGAGCTGTGAGCCTCTGTTTCTATTATTTTTATCTATTACATTGATCATTCCTTGTTTGATCTTTAATGTAATTGAATCTTACATATAGTTTCATTGTGCTTAGGATTAAGGATCAAAATTACATTCAGGCACATTGCCATAGTTAGATTTTCTTTCTTTGCATTTGTGTTTCTATTTAAATTCCTATCCCTTTTCCCCCAAACACTTGATATAAAGAAAAGACTAGCTTATCTAAAATTTGGAGTTTGTTTCAAGACGCAAGTCCCACATCTTGAAAACTTCCCATTGTTGGTGTTTGAAACAAAGTGCAATTTTAAACATCAACAGTTTTTGGCACACCCGGTGGGACAAGTCTTGAAGTTTCTTTCAAGACCGTATGAACCAGAGAGCAACAAAGAGTCAGAGCTATGGACCAGTCAACAAAACTCAATCTGCTACAAATCCAACTTTTTTTTTGCCACCTTTGGTAACAATTCCAAGAAGAAGAGCTAACCAGTTTGTACTAATACCAAATATGGGACCCCCTATACCTCTAAGAAATTATGTGAGTTAGAACACTAGTAGTCCATTGATCCTCCTAGTACCACTAGCTACTTGGGATCTTATCCCAATAAATGCCTTGAAAGCCCTGCCCAAATTCAATGGGCAAGATTCTAAAACACCTGAAGAACATCTTCAAGATGTATTAGATGTCTGTGCTATACATGTTATCACATAACAAAATGTGGCCATAAAATTATTAGCAGCTTATTTTAAAGGGAAAGCTTTAGAATGGTACAGGTCCCTAACCCCAAATACCATTCCCACATGGGATGAGCTCAAAGATCTTTTCTTTGAGAGGTTTGCAGAAAAGGGTGATAAGTCTTCTTTGTTACAACAGTTAATTACCATTCAAAGAG
This sequence comes from Torreya grandis, assembly GCA_037957365.1. Lineage (NCBI taxonomy): Eukaryota > Viridiplantae > Streptophyta > Pinopsida > Cupressales > Taxaceae > Torreya > Torreya grandis. The sequence continues at coordinate 3,540,811 of JARHVA010000847.1, read as the reverse complement.
GATCACAAGAAGCCATGACTGACTTCAATTCCAGATTTCAAAAGACTTGAGATAGAATTCCTATTACAGCTAAACCATTACCAGGTATGGCCATATTATTTTATCTTAAGGCTTTAAATTCAGATATATCTATTATGATTTAGTCACTTGGAGGATAGACTCTGTCAGAAGCTTATGATCTTGCAGTCAGGGATAAAAACAATTTAATAAATGCTGGAAAGTTACCTCCAAGTCCTCTCATGCCCTTGTTCCCAAAAATTTCCTTGCCATTACCTTAAGAAGCACCTAAATCCATAGCTCCACCTCTGTCTATGTATTAATATCCTCAACCACCTGCTAAAGAACCTGTCCCTACTTAGTCATCTGAGATGGATGATATCAAGAATATCCTAAGGACATTTTCCAATGAGCTGATCAATATAAAAAGACAGCAAAATACCTTTTCTAGGCCTCCATATCAAGGATACCAAGGAAACAAATTTTCATCTCAGCCAAACCAATATTAGGGCCCTCCAAGACAAACTAATCATCAGCCAGCAAACCAATTGGTTGCAGTCCCCACACCCTCACAGACTATTCCTCCCAATTCAAATAGGGAGATGGTTCTAGGGAAAAATAATTATGTGGAAGATACTAATGCCTGGTGTTTCCCTTGCAATGATGCTCATACACCTAGAGATTGTCCTAGGGGTAATCTACAACAAAAGGTGGTAGAGCAAAGAAGAATGGATGGTCAGTTTGCAAGTTCGAGTAACAATCAAGCCTACCAATCTCCTGGTATGTAGAATTTAGTCCTAGTGGCTCAGATGCAAGGAATGTCCTTGCAACAAGAGGAAGAAATAGCCTTGGAACATGCTTTGTTCTCATGGGTTGAAGATGAAGAATCAGTTTTCTTGAACGAAGCTTCTACCTCCTAAAGGCCAGTAGTGCAATTTGATTATTACACCAGATCAAAGAGGAGAATGGTGGAATAGCCCGAGATTGTAAATGGTCAAGTCATGAATAATCCTCCATTTCAAGGACAAAGGAACACTGCTGTCAGACAAGAAGTGCCTCAGCCAGAGCAAAACCAAGGGAATCCTGCTCAAATTCAAGAAAAAACAAGATATCCTTGTGTTCAAAAAACTCAGTCTTTGGGACCGATGAATGTAGTGGATCAATTAAAGAAGACTCCAGCACAAGTATCAATATGGGATATATTGGCTATTCCTAAATAGAAGACACTGCTACAAGAAGCTCTGCAAGGCCAAGCAATGCCCAAAGGTACCATTACCAAAGAAGCACCTGCTGGAAAAGAAAAGCTCAAGGATACATTTCCTCTAAAGACAACAGCCTTTGTGAACGATGTAGTGCAAGTAAGTAAATCCAAACCAAAGCCTTTCTATTTGACTTTGATAGTTGAAAAGAAACTCTTGCATAATGCATTGATAGATTTAGGAGCTAGTACCACAGTGATGCCAAAGCAAATAGCTGATGCTTTGAAAATAAAATATGAACCCCTTGTAAAAGGAGTTATGCAGCTAGATGGTAAAATAGTACAAACAATAGGGAGAATTAAACAACTCCCATTGTAGCTATATACTTGTCCCAATATAATTGTCAACCAAGATGTAGTTTTCATAGATATACCTCTTATTTTTGGTCTATGTTTATCCAGAGACTTTACAGCAAAAATAGGAGGATATATGTCTCTTGACTAGTCTCACCTCATCCTGAGAAGAAGATACGGTTTGAAGATGAAAATTCTATCTGAATTGTTGTCAAAAGACCATATCACCAACGAACCAACAACAAAATTAGAGGCAGATCATGCTATGTTAAATAAGGAAGAAAGATTTTTCGTTGAAGAGCTAGGCGACTAGACTGAGCATGATCAACAAGAAAAAAATAGCTAGTTGTTGGCTATGATGCATAGCGACCCATATGGAAACTATGAATCTACTGGTCTGGGCACATATGTCATTTTTGATGAGGACCAGGCAATCCCAAATGTTATAAGGGAAGAGACACCAACTACTCAAGATTCAGGGATCTGGACCTTGAATTTTGATGGGGCTAGAAGTAAACATGGTGCTAGAGTAGGAATTTGTCTTACTGCTCCAAATGGTGATAAATTTTTAAGGGCTATCTGATTCTAATTTGCTTGCACCAATAATGATGTTGAGTATGAATCTTTAGTACATGGGCTCCTGTTAGCCAAGAAAAAGGGAATAAAGAATCTAAAAGTAAAAGGAGATTCATAATTAGTAGTAAAGCAAATTAGAGAAAAGGTAGCAGCCAAAAATGTGAGAATGAGATCCTACAGACATAGGATTTAGGATTTGATAGAAGATTTTGAAGATTTCAATATCGAGATAGTACCTAGAAGTCAAAACTCTGAAGCTGATAGGATGGCCCAGATTGGCTCACAGTTTAATCGAGTAACTGGCCTATTAATTAACAATGAGTTAGTAAAAGTTATAGTGAGGCCGACGATTCCAGACAATGATGAGAATTGGCAAGTATTTGAAAATGATGCTCAGATAGTCTCATTCTTACAACAATCAGATGAGTTTGCTGATCAGTTACAAACCAAAATATCGGTGATCAAATTATACAATTGAAGACTAATAAGCTCCCAAAGGGCTTGATCACCTTAGAAAACTTATTTGATCCAGAGGATGTAAGCATGGAGAAGAAAAGGTTCCAGGTAGACAAAGCAGACTATTCTGAAATAGAGGTGAGTGACAGGAAAAGGCTAAAAGTTGAAAATTTTGCAACTCAAGAAGAGAAGGAAAGACTAATTCAATTGTGCAAGAAATATGATAGAGTCATAGCCTGGAGCTATGAAGACCTTCATGGATACAATAGAGACATTATCCAACACACACTAGAACTGACTGAAGGGTTTAAGCCCATCAGATAGAAATAGAGGCCAGTAAATCCAAGGATTGAGCCTCTAATGGTAGATGAGTTGCAGAAACTTTTAGATTCCAAAATAATATTTCCAATTAAGCACTCAACCTGGGTATCAAATCTAGCACCAGTTAGGAAAAAGAATGGAGATGTAAGACTGTGTGTATATTTTAGAGATCTAAATAGAGCATCTCTGAAAGACCACTATCCCTTGCCCTCAATGGAACAAATTGTACAAACTATGGCTAGATTAGAGAAATTTTCTTTACTAGATGGTTTCTCTGGATACAATCAAATTTGGTTAGCTGATGAAGATCAGTACAAAACTGCTTTTACTACCAAATGGGGAACATTTGCATATGCTAAGATGTCATTTCGTCTATCAAGTGTAGGAGCCACCTTTCAAAGAGCTATGGATGTAGCCTTTGGGGAGCTTAGAAATAGGATCATCCTGGTCTATCTGGATGACCTCACTATTTTTTCAAAAAATGCTGATGATCATTTTGATCCTTTAGAATCTATCTTCAAAAAATGTCAGGATTTTGGGATATCACTGAATCCCAAGAAATGCATCTTTATTGTGCCTCAAGGAAAATTATTGGGACATATAGTGTCTAAAGAAGGATTTTTCATAGATCCTAAAATAATCGTAGCTATAATGAACCTACCTCTTCCAATAAATAAGAACGCAGTTCAGTCCTTCTTAGGAAAGATTAATTTCGTCATCAGGTTCATATCTGATTTTGTAGGCTTGGTAAGACCAGTGACACTCCTGCTAATGAAAGCCCTGATTTTTAAATAGACTACAGAAGGAAGGCAAGCCTTTAAAGAGGTCAAGAAGGCTATCTCAATAGCCCTAGTGCTTAAAAACCTAGATTTTTCCAAACCTTTTGTAATGTATGTCTATGGAGGAGAGTTAAGTATTGTTGTTGTCTTGACACAAAAGGATGATAAACAGGAGGGAGAACACCCAATAGCCTTTTTCTCAAGAACTCTCAGGGATTATGAAACTAGGTACAACTTTGTAGAGAAACAAGCATATGCCATAGTAAAAGCCCTCAAGAAATTTAGGCATATGGTATCAGGGAGCAAAATTATGGTACTTGTAGCTCATCCAAGCATCAGAGAATACATCATGGAAGGAGAAATCACTGAAAAAAGAGCTAACTTGATTTATAATATCCTTGAATATGATGTAGAGGTTAGACCCACCAAGTTAGTTAGAGGCAGGGGTTTGTGCCAATATATGACCCAAGAGCTTGAAAAGATGATACCTAGGGAGACAAATTCAGAAGGAGAAATAGAAATGGTGTTAAAGATACAAGAGGTTGATCAGGAATCCTGGGTCACAAACAGGATTCATTTTATGAAGTATGGAATTTATCTGAGAGAAATCCCTCAAAATAAGAGAAGATACTATATGATACAGGGAGTTTATTTTGTTTTAATTGAACAGGTCCTTTTTAGATGAAATTTTCATTGGTAAATTGTTAAGATGTGTAGAACAGGTTGAGGCTAAGAGAATACTACACAAAATGCATCATGGAATATCAGGGGGGAATTTTTTTACAAAGACCACAGTCATAAAGATGAGTGAGGTGGGATATTTCTAGCCTACTTTATTTGTAGATTGTTATCAGTTGGTTAAAAAATGTCAATCTTGCCAATATTATATGGGGATGAGGAGGAATGAAGCCATGCCCCTTAGTCCTATAATTGTGGATGAACCTTTTGCTCAATGGGGCCTTGACTTCATTGGAATGATAAATCCAGTGTCCAGTATGGGTCACAAATGGATATTAACTGCCATAGACTATTTCACCAGATGGACCGAGGCAGTCCCACTTAAGGAAGCAATAGAGAATGTGATCCTAGATTTTCTAGGGAGTATCACTACTCGCTTTGGGGCTCCTCACACCATAATTTTGGATAATGCTAAAGCATTCTTGGGGTCTAAAGTATCTGATTTTGCATTGAAACATGGAATATATCTAAAAACTTCATCTAACTATTACCCTCAAGCTAACAATTTGGCAGAATCGACTAACAAGAACCTGATTAGACTCATAAAAAGGGTAGGGGTTGATCATCACAAAGAGTGGCATTAAGTGTTTAATCTATCACTATGGGCTGATAGAATCACACCTAAACAGGTGATCAAAATGTCCCCATATGAATTGGTATATGGAAAGTTTGTTATAATCCCCCTAAGCTTAGAAATCCCTGCTCTCCAGTTGACCAAACAAATTGAAATTGAAGAAAATAGCCCCATGTAGGTCAGACTTGTAGAACATTTGGAAGTTTAGGAAAAGAGGGATACAGCCCATGATTCATTGATTAAGCATTAGGGAATGGTTAAAGATTGTTTTGATAAAAGGACTTTGAATCCTCATTTTGAAGTAGGCTTGATTGTTTTGAAATGGGATGCAAGAGCCGCCAAGCTGGGTCAGCATACGAAATTTGAATCATTATAGACTGGCCCATATGAAATTTGTGCATGCAAGTAGAAGAATTCATTCAAGCTAGAATCAATGAAAGGAGAACCTGAAGAGATTTCTATAAATGGAATCTATTTAAAGCATTTCAATTAACTTGGGTATCTAATGTATTATAGTTAGGTAGTTTCCCATTCCCGCATTGCTTTTTTTTCCCGTTGTGGTTTTCCCACTTTTATTTTAAATAAGTGTTTTAAACACAGATTCGGTGGCTCAAAAAATCTTCAAATTCTCAAAGAATTGAAAGCTTCCCAAATCTTTTGAAATCTCTAAGGTACCTTCACCACAACGTGCATAACGTGTTCATCTTGCTATCCCCAAAAGATTGGGTAGGATCTGCTAACGGCTATCTAAATTTAATGCCATTTGAGACTTGATAGGTCCATAATGATTTCTTAGCAAGTTTTAAAGTTTAAAAACTCTCAAGCATTCCTGCATCTATGAGAAAATATCTTGCTCCTTGCAATTTTTAGTGCCTAGTAAAACTTGCTTCAGCGAGAGTGTTTCTGTCTTGCACAAGGTTCATACCAATTATTATAAAAAGGATATAGAGATGGTGGGAGCATCATCTTCACAACAAGGAGTTGGGATGTCTGAATCCCTTTATAGGTTGCTTGCTAGTAAATCATATGCTTCAACTCCCATGCAACCTTCAAAAACCTATTCGAGGACCAAAATCTTAGAAGTTGGTCAAGCCAGTGACCCAACAAAAGTAAAGGATTATGCAGATGGAATCATGGACCCAATCTTGCTAAAAACTAGTAGCAATAATATTAGAGAAGGGACACATAAAAGGTGTCTTCAAAGAGCTAGAGTGGGGCAATACGAGATGTTCACAATAAAGATATGGACCTCACAACTGGCTCAATTCATTATTCTGACTGTGCATCCATGCCCTGACTTGATTGAATTATGCGTAGACTTGCTCCATGCACCATCATGCACCATTCAATAGGGTCCCTTCAAGGTGTAAATCACACTGTAAGCTATTAGAGATATGTTAGCCCTACATCATGACAATATAGCTACATTTCCCACTATTGCTAAGATGCAAAGAACATGGGCAAATGTCAACACTCAGATAAGGTTCTTGAGAGCTGAGTTAGAAATGGGCGATGATGATACTACGGTACCCACACTCCCTGCACCAAGATATCAATTCATGCCAGCTAGCCAAGATGCACTATCAATGATGGCTCTCATCTTTGGCATGAAAGATGACATGGTGGTGTATGCAGAGTAAATGGCTGTCCTTTTCAAGTTGAAAATAGTCGACAAGACTCAGGTGTATCAACTTGACTTCTCAAAACACATTGCCTTCTCAATGGTGGAACAACTGACCCAATTCAAATCAAAAGGAGTGTTCAGGTACTCCTCTTATTTGTTTCATCTCATACTATATCAGAACCTTGACCTTTTCACCCAAAATTTGTATTTGAACATGTATGACCCAGGTTTTGATCCCCAATGGACCATTCCTGTGTCTGCATGGACACATATTTTATCAAGGACTAGCGACCTATATGATTTTTGGAAACTATTCGTTACCCCTACCTTTTGTTGCCTCAGCCCTGAACTAGTCATGAACAGGTTATTTCTAAGTGTTTTAAACCTCCTGGTCAGTTGCCCAATTCTGTGTGACTTCTATTTTGGATCCCACCACACGATCATAAGGGTTCATGGTTTTTGTGGGGAATTAGTGTTACTACCGAAGACTTTAACACTTAGGTTAGCATTCCTGGAGGTCACCAGGTAGGTGTCAATGGTAGATAATGAGTATGGCTTCGAGAAGAGGAAGAGAAAAATGTACAATCTCCCATGGATGACCAATAGCATGGTACTAAAAACCAGAGATGCTGAGACTATGCTGCTAAGAAATCTGGCCTTCCTAGGTTTCCTGCTATTTGAAGACAAATGGGTTTATGACCCAAATGATTTCATAACTTCCTGGATAAGGACCAATAAGGTTGGAACCAGGATTGCACATGAAGCCTGCCCTTTTTGGGAGACCAAAAAAACCCTATAGAAGATGCTCCTAGTCTTTATGTTGAATTAACAGATTTGCCCCTGCCATAGAATAGGCCATGGGTAACCTTCTATGATAAGCAGAGGGATTATGATCCCAAATTCAAGATGACTTATGGCTTGAGAAGGACATTGAAGAACAAAGATTGGGATGTGGAGAAGATTGAAGCCTATTGGAAATATAGGCAGGAAATTTCTCAAACAACCTATGCTTTCAGGAATATAGATTCAAATGAAAGATGGGAAGAACTCTGGGATGAGTGCCATCTCTCCCCTGCATCTAGCCCAGAAATGAGCAATTTTTTGACACTGGGTGTAGAGTAGGAAGCTAGAGCGGGACCAAGCCAGGAACCACAAGCCTAAAAAAAATCATAGCTGCAGTAACTATATCAACCTGGCCCCAATCTCTTAGCATCATGGAGAAACAAAAGAGTGTGGATCCTACACCACCAAAAGCTTCCCCATCATCATAAGTCATTGAAGTTCCCAGTTTTCCATAAGTGTCTCTAATGATAGTAGCGGATGTGGAAGGAGAGAGAACACAGCCAGAAGAGGAGACACCCAAGAAATGATAGAGGGTGCAGTTTCAATTGGCTATGGAAGAGGAAACAGACACCCAATAGCACCAATTACAAAGTTTCGTAATTACTCCTTAGGTAAGTATCATTCCTCCTTCTCCTTCTCAGTCTTTTTCTTCTCCAATTGGCATGATGATCTCATCTAGCTAGGTAACATCCCTCGCCACTTCTACCATTCCCATTTCTCACTTGGCCCCATCTGTGCCTCCTCAATTTTTAACGTTACCCCATTTCTCCCCCTCTATTCCCAAAAAATTTCTCCTCAGATTGCCCATAGCCAACAATTGGCTTTTCAATATGGTCTGCCACAGGGACATCCTTTTACAGGTGGGCACATTGCCTCTCCTTCTACCTTCTTGACCCAAGCAGATGCTATGCAGATGGCAAGAGAATCCTGGAGGGAGAAAAAGAAGACTAAAAAAAATAAAGCTTTGGCTACCCCACATCTATTGTCACAATTTGACCCCATTCAGTAGCAACTGATGGTGACCCATTTGTCACCCAATGTCATCAAGCCTAGTGAGCAGATGTAGCCTGAAGATTACTCAATGGATGTAGTGGCCATTAACATGTCCCTTTTCAGGCCCCAAGATAGAGTCAAGCTGTTGACCAAATCCACTTCTGCAGTCACTGAAGATTATTTGAAAATGTCAAGAACGCTACAAAAGATGGAGGCTGATTTGGCCAAGGAAAAGGCAAATTGTAACAGTTTGACTGAAGAAATCAACAAGAAAAATAATGAAATAGCAAGTCTGAATAAACAATTGCAAGAGACTGTTTCTCTTCCAATTCACCAGGTAGTCTAGGCCCAAAATGATTCTTTAAAGGTAGAGCTCACACAAATAAAGGCTACGGTGGGGACCCTGAGATGGGAAAAGGCAAAATGGCAACACAAGTTGCTAACCAAGCAGAATAATATTGTGGCCATCTAAGCCCAATTTCAAGCAGAGCAACAGAGAGAGGCACAACTGACACTAGAGCTGGCTAATAGGCCAAGCAATGTCAAAGTGATAAAACTGGTAAAGGAGCTCTACGAATCTATGTGGAAAAGAATCTCCTCAAAGATTATACAGCTCAGGCCTTCTCTCACCTTCCTATTAAATGCATAGAAATTATGTGAAAAGGTGGGGGATTCAGTGGAGAACACTCTGACTACAATTTTTGATAGAGTAACAGACTCTCAGATGTTGCTGTAGAAGCTCTATGATGCAACAGATGTGACATTGGTAGCCACAAAAATCACTGACAGAATGGTCACTGTAAAGAGAGTCAATGAGGTTCTTAATTGAAATTCCATAGCCAACAGTTGTAGAGAGCTCCTCAAAATCATGAAAGAAGGCATCAACGAGATGAAGCATCATATTGAAGATCTAGTGCGATTAGTGCTAATGGTTGATCAAATTGAACCATTGCTGCTGGCCAAATAGAATGATCAAATAGTTTTTCAAAACTTATGAGATGATTCATCAGTCTCAGAAGTAGAAGCTATTCTGGTTCTTCTTTCTTAGCTGGAATTCAAATTGAAGGCTATAGTTCAGATTTTGCTAAATTTTTCACACAAGGATATCATCAACCTTGATTTAGCCTTCACTAAATTGCAGAACAAGCAAGGGTTATCTGAACATGAATGGTCCACCTAGTAGATAGCACTTTTGAAGCTGTGAATTTTGCAATTTTGATAGAGCGGGAGTTGTGCTTCTTTTTGAGCAGGCTCAAAAGTCCTAGGGGTCGCCAATAACTGTAGAGTAAAAGTTTTAATCTACGTTGCATTCTAATTTTTAGTTGCACACTACATTTTTTGTTCTTGCATACCTTAGTCGTGATGATATAATTTTGAAACAGAGTGTGAGCTTGATTCATTTGATTCATTTTCCATCTATGTGTTGAATTTGAGCGAAAGCTGCCAAGTGTCACTTTTTGAGATACAGAACCGGCCAAGTGGTGCCATCTGAGGCACCTTTCATAACTTTCAAGAAGGCCATGGAATATGCCACGTATCCAATAAACTCAATGAAATGCACCACATGTCAGTATCCACATTACCTTTCAACACCTGCATTTCATTTTTCTTAGCAAAAGGTTTCAACAAGCTAAGTATCAAGATCAAGCAGAAAGTGCCAAGTGGCAATCACAGAAGGCTTTGGAATGTTTTTCTAGAAGAATGTGTAAGTCACCACATGTCAGCATCTGAGAGATAGTTGATTCAATGCCTTGGTTTAACATTTTTGGTTCAATACCTCGGTTAATGTGTAAATGGCACACAGTGTTGAATTATTGAACCATTGAACCATTTTTGGTTCAATCGATCGATTCAACGGCTTGGTTCATTAGGCAATTCAAAGGAGTGTCCCAAAAACCAAAGGGGTCAAGCACCCTTTTGGAAGGCAGTAAGGTGTTGTTTCATTTTTTTAAGTACTGAAGACAAGCAAAGGCTACCAAGTGTCACTTTCTGAGCCCCTTTCTACTCCATTCCTAGAAGAAGCGGAAGCTACCACATACCCTTAGCAAGAGTAGTAGAAGATGCCACATATCTTCCCAGAAGCTGCAAAAGCCTCCACGTGTCGACATCTGAGAGATCATCTTTGAGTTTCATTACTAAATAAAGATTGTGGTGGATCCCAAGTTTTATTTCAAAGGTCTGTAGAAGCCGCCAAGTGTCACAATCCGTAGAAGCCTAACATGCATCCCAAATATTTCTACAAGCATATCTAAAGACCAAGCAGAGATTGCCACGTACATCCTTCCCCCTTTTAAAGGTTGCTTGGGCAAGGAATGCGGTGAGTCTTATTTTGTTAAAATTGCTAAGTGTCAAAGGCAGAGCATTCCTAAGCAGGATATAGGGAAAGTGGAAAGTGTCGTGTGTCTTTGATAAATCAGGCAGAAAGTGCCAAGTGTCATTCTTTGGTGTCTCCTAAGAAATAAGTAATTTTTTGAGAAATTGACTAAGTGTCCTCTTCCATTTTAATAGAATAGAGGGTCTTGTATAGACACTTCCAGCTCAGTTATAGTTCAGTTTGGGCCATAAATTTGGAAACACATGATCAATCTGGAGGGAAACTCGGCAAGAGTTATTTATGGTAGATGGAGCAGTTCATCGAGTAAATTTTTGGGGCCAACAAACATTGAAAGCACCGTCTATTTGTCCCCTGTGAGATAGAAGCATAATAGAATTGCACGGGAAAGAAGGGATGGAATGAGAAATCTGAGGCTATAAAGAGGAGTGTAGGGATCACCAGAAAGGAATAATTAGACTGAGGGAGAGAATTTTATGAGAAAATTATTGTAAAGAATTTTAGACTTTTAGAGCTGTGATTAGGAATATCATTTGCATTTATTCTATTTTTTTAAGTTGTAAAGTTTATGTAACTGTGCATGTTTTTGTGTCTTTTATATGGCTAAAGAATTTATGAGAAGACAGAGTTATGTGCCTTTGTTGATGTTTCTTGTATCATTGTGAAAGTAGTCTGAGCTGTGAGCCTCTGTTTCTATTGTTTCTATCTCTTACATTGATCATGCCTCGTCTGCTCTTTAATGTAATTGAATCTTACATATATTTTCATTGTGCTTAGGATTAAGGATCAAAATTACATTCAGGCACATCACCATAGTTAGATTTTCTTTCTTTACATTTGTGTTTCTGTTTAAATTCTTATCCCTTTTCCCCCAAACACTTGATATAAAGAAGAGACCAGCTTCTCTAAAATCTAGAGGTTGTTTCAAGACGCAAGTCCCACATCTTGAAAACTTCCCATTGTTGGTGTCTGAAACAAAGCAAAATTTTAAACATCAAAAATATAATCCATCAACTTGATAAGACACCAACACAAATCTCCCTTATGGATCTTCTCAAAATGTCATCAATACATTGAGAGATCCTTAATCAAATATTGAATGATCTTAAAGTCCCTCAAGATATTGACACTAGCCAATATAAAGCATTGGTGGATCACTTGTCTCCCTTGTAAAAAATAACCTTTAGTGCCTAGGACATGCCTCCTATTAACCTGCATCTTAATTATCCATTATTCATAGAAATTTCCATTTCTAACTGTAGAATCCCTTGGGTGCTCATAGACAGAGGGTTTACATTGAATTTGTGTAATTTGGATTTTATAAATAAATTGGGGTACTCTAAGTCATTATTAGGGCCTACTTTAATCATAATTAAGGTATATGATGATAATTAGAGGCCATCTATAGGCACCATTTATCTTCCTATCATTGTGGGACCCATTGTCCATCAAACCTTAATTCATGTTTTGGATGTAAATCTACATTATAATGTACTTCTAGGTCATTTATGGATCCATGAAATGCAAGCAGTCCCTTCCACTCTCTATCAATGTTTAAAATTCTCTCATTCTAGCATAGAGGTCATAATTCTTAAGGAAGCAGAACATTTACATAGCTATTAGATGAATCAATCTCATTCTCCCTTCTTTTACCCTAGCACACATTGTTTCTAACTGTTTTTGCTTTTCTACATTCAAAAGATGAAAGAAACTAAGATAATGGTCAGGGGTTTGTATGTACCCTGATTAAGCTGCGCATTGTATCCAGATGATTGAAGGAGCTCCTTTTTGGCTGTGGAGGATGACACCTGTAGATAAGAAGACTTGAATAGAAAAATGTTAAAGATAGATGTGGTGGACTGCCAAGCGATATGCTCGGTCCTATAAGTGCAAAGACTTCCTTGAGGGATGACAGTCCACTATTTATAAGTAAAAGTGTCAGAAATAAAGAAATGACAAATGACTAACAATTAGGAAATTAGATAATGCATACATGTTTGCTTGCATTTGGTCTGCCACAGTTGCCAACATCGGTAGTATTGTCGGTGTCGATTTGTAAAGTTTCCAACATCGGTTAGGCTACCGGCATCGGTATGGGTAGTGGTCGATGTCAGTCAAGGCAATGGCCTTGGATGGGTTTGTGGTCGACTGAGGGGTCTAGTAGGAGTCTGGGTCTGTGCAGGGTTGCAGGGAGACAAATAAGGTCTACATAAGGACAAAGGTAGATGATAGGTTGTCAAAAAGGGTCAAGATAAAATGAAGGCTTTATAGCCTCTCCAGGAAGAAAGCCGAGTCTGGTTGAAGGTCAGGTCTGGTCTGGTAGTATTTAGAGATAGCAAATTGACTAAGTTATTCTAAATTACTAAAATGAAAGGGGGGAAGAAATACTTAGCTCTATTGAAATGAAGAACCAAGGTGTTGAACGCTTGTGCCTGTTACAACTAATGTCCAGGTCCTGTGTAATGCTTTAGTCCAATCTGGAGCGACTGGTGTAGAGTCTATGTGGCCAAGTGAGCATTGGTTGAAGTTTGATCTCTGTTGATGTCCCAGTCTGTGAGTAAGAGAGAGAGAGATCTCGATCCATGTGAGAGAGAGAGACTCAGAGTCTAAGAGAGAAGTGTCTAAGAGGAAGTTAATTTCAGATTCGTGATTAGTGATCAGTGATTAGTGATTAGCTCGAGCGAGAGGTTAGAACTTAGTTTAAGTAAACTGATGTCAGTGATCCTACTGGTGTCGACCAACATTTGACTGACGTCGGTGGGTGGAGAATGAGTAAAATGGCTAACAAGCCCATTCTCCATCTGCCAAGTGCATAGTCTGTTGGAGAATTGTCAAAGGTCAGGCTAAATACGTACGAGAGTTGGTTAAGTGGTTGGAAAGGAGTGAGAATAGGTCTTAGGTGAGTCATAGGGTGGGAAATGGTTGAAGATGAGGTGTCCAAGGTGAGGTGTCCTAGGTGAGGTGTCCTAGGTGATGTGTCAGGGTAAGGTCATAATTTAAAATAAATTGTTTATTTCAAATTAATAAGATATGGGTTAGGACCAAGGGGGGGTCGACACAATTTAGGTGTCTACATTTGCCTCTTTTTGTCTTGTTGGTTGTTTTGGATGAATTGCAAGACAAAAATAGGAGTAGATGTCCCAAGAATGAGATAAGGTGTAGGTTGCCAGATGCCCCAAGTATGAAATGAGGTATTCTACCTCAAAGTGGGAGTCGAGGGAATGTAACCTGATATCGAGTGCTGATTTGATAAGCAGTGGATGGATATGGTGAAGTTGGAGTGTGAACGCTGTAATAGTTGAGATTGCGCGTATACCACTTCACATGATAGATAGGTCAAATTGTCACAGTCAAAGGTCGAGGAGTGCTAAAATCAAAATAACTAGTCCCCAGCATTTAGTCATCGCTAATTGGGTTAAATGATTGAAGCTATAGCTCCAATGGTCATCGTGTTCCAAGTATCTTGCACTTAGGAAGTGCTCTTGGAAAACACAAAAATGTCACAAGAAGTAAGGATCAACTGGAGCACGATCTGATACTTGTGAAGGTCGTAATATGAGGTGCGAACAATTTTGCTATCTATTCATGAGGTAGCATATATGCAATCAAAACAACTAACGTAGAGTTGTCTCGAAAGTGGTCATCATCTAAGGAGATAGGCATAATCTCCATGGTCATTGGTCGAGTCAGGTTTTGAGATATAAGTGATCTCAAGAGTTGTGTGTTGTGGTCAGGGAGATGTATGTGACCTCCAATGTGCCCATGAGAAGTCGAAAGTGACTGCTATAGTGTTAGGGCTGGTTGATTGGTCATGATTTGGTTAAAGGTTAGATGGTTGGTCCATCAGGTAGATGGACAAACGAAATGGTCGTCATCATTAGGGAGATGAATGGGGGAATGGCTGAGCTAACCTCAGAAGACTGAGTGCTGCCTATATAGCCTCTATTTGTAAGGGGCATCAGACCAATGTAGTTCAGAGAAAGGGTCAAAGTGGTCGATAGTTGGTTATGTTAGAGATGTCAGCATTTCCCATATGTGTGATGGTACATGCTTGAAATGATGATTCTATAGCCTTTTCCATATTATGTAATGGTATATTTTGTAACATTGGTGATGTGGTCTTTCATCCTTAGCAATTTTTCATATTGGTGATGGTGTATGCTAAAAATAAATTGTGTATATTTATGCTTAGCAAGTAATGGTTTATGCTGGCATAAATTGTGTAGTCAATAGTTTCCATGTGTATTGTTTTCCATAGAAACTAGTGTGAATGGGCTATGATAATGTTAGTGGTCTGAAAAAGGTTTGGTTGGTTTGGTTGGGTTATAAAATGATTTGGTTGTATGTGACCAAAATGTAAGAAGTGAAAGGTGCATTGCTCTTTCATTAACAAGGACTATAATGAGAGCATAGATAAGGATTTTGGAATCAAAAGCCCTATTCATGCATTACGTCATTTGACCATTGTTTTTTGTTAGAGAAGTAGTCCAATCACTTGATGTTAATTGAGCTCAAAATCCCTTGAGTATGTTGGGGTGATAAGTGTGATTATGTGATATGTCAGGATAGCGTAACCCTTTTTTAGCAGGGATAGCTTTGCCCCTTTTATAGGTGACCCTAAGAATGACTATAGACAAGTCCATGACCTAATAGTTTGTAGACTAATCAATGCGGGAAGTCTACTTGAGGATGTTTTTTTTTTTTTTTATGGTCATGTTGAAGCTAATCGATATGAGAAGCTTTTTAGAGGGTGTTGTGTATGTAGCAAAATTTGGTCATATCCATCCTTCGAGGGAATGGTCTATATTGGCTTTGTATGCTAGAATGTCTGTGGATAGTTGGTCCTTCAAGGGAGCAGTCTATTAATTACAGCAATGATGTTGATGTAGTTGTCCTTCGAGGGAGCAGTCTACATGTATAGTTTATGACCTTTGAAATATAGGCATCCCAGTTTATGTTTGTTTTTTTTTTTGGTGAACTTTTGTCATGGACTAGGCTATAGAGGTGTAGAGGGTTTCCCTTTTATTAGGATAAGGCATTCATGCTTGACAAAAGGGTTAACTAATGTTGGGAATAAGGGTTGAAAGGAATAGAAATGACGATGATGACGGGGTTGCTCAAGGGACAAGCTCAAGTTAAACATCAAGTGAAATATTACTTGACTAACAGTAGAATGGTCAAAGATATAAGACATTAAGGGGCTCAAGTTCTAGCTAGCCTTTGAAAGAAGACCGATGATAAGTCCCTAATCTATGCTTGTGCGTCATGATGTAAGGTCCAAGTCAATTAGGAGCAAACTTGCCCCATTTGATTCATTTCATATTGGTCATTGTTGTTGGACATGAATTTGGTTGATATGTTGTTGGCATGTTTTGGTTGATGTTGGTTGTGAAGTCGGTTAGTATGTTGTTGGCATTGGATAAGGAGGCTGTCAAGACCTTGTTTGTAGAGAAGTCCCACTAGCATTGTGTAACGAGCAGTGTTCTTGATAAAAGCTGGCAATGCATTGCTAGAGAGATTAGGAGGCATAATAAAATATGTTAAGTAGTCAATAGGTCGCTTATGCCAAGCATTATGTGGACTAGAGGGGCTAGGAGGAATTTCCCCTAGTGATGTTGGTCGAGACATGTCTAAGATAAAAATCTTAGGTTGTGTTGGTTGAGAGGTCTTGATGAATAATGGATATTTTAAAGGTGTAGAAGTCTAGTCTTTTCCTTTATTCTTCACGGTTTGGGGCTTAGTGGCCACATGAACAGTGTTGATTTCAAATAAAGGAGTGAAAGGTGGTAAAGGGACCATAATCTTGTATGGGGATCCCGATTTAGGTGAAGAGGTTCGAGAAGTATGTGTTAGGTTGTGGAGCTAAAAGCTTCACCAAGATGCAAACAAGAGAAGTTACGGAGGTCACGGAGGTTGCAGAGAGTTTCAGAACTAGTTGCAAGGCAACCGGCATCGGTCTGATCAATCGACGTCGATCAGATAGCAGTGAAGAACTAATTGGCATCGGTTACCAGTCGGCTGACATCGGTCAGGAAGGTGCTGATGTTGACAGCCTGTGCGTGAACATGCAGATTGCATATTGTTTTTGGAGAGTCTATTTTTGGACTGTCAGTTTGCATGTTGAAGGCTAGTTGTAGTCTTGAGTTGCGCATCTAATTAATGTAATTAAGATAGTCTAATTATTGTAAGCATGAGATCTATATATGGACTCATGGGCTGTATTGTAAACTGGTAGCTAGAGAGTAAGAGAGCAAATAAGCTCCTTTTGAGAGAGGAGAGCAATGGTGTGTTCCTCCTAGTGCCACAGTACCAAGGTGGGTGCTGGTTTGGAGAATCAGAAGGGTTCTTCGTATTTGTATGATCTTGGTCAGCAGGTGAGCATGGCTTCTTTTGGAGATCTACAATGGTGAGTAAGGTCTAGTGATTTGTAGGTAGCAGTAGAGAGAAGGAGATCTACTTGGAGTACGGTTGTGTACTTGACATATTGGCAGTGTGTTACTGACTAGTTGGAGTGGTGAACATCAATTCTATATTGGAGTTGATTGTTGGGACCGAGAGAGAGAGGGAAGAAGGTCTTGAGGTGTGGCGAGCCTTTGAGGTGGAAGAAGAAGTGGCATCTTCTTTATTGTATATTCTTCTGAGTGATTATTAATACAATTGTGTATTGTCTCTCATATTCCTATGTTGTTTCATATTTCTAGTTACTTATTGATTCTGGTTAAATTTTGTGTTTAGTTGCTAATACAAGAGGTAATCATATATGTGCTCTATTGGTGGAGCAAAATCCTGACAAGTGGTATCAGAGCCTAGTTGTAGGTTCAAGAGCTGATACCATCAAGTGGTATCAGAGCTTTTGGTTGGGTTGACTAACAGATGGTTCAGATCTGGTAGTATTTTTGATTACAGGTCACTCACAGGGGTTTCAGATCGAGTGGGAGTATAGCAATGGCAGAAGAAAGTAAGCTACGAATGGAGAAACTGAATAGCATGAATGGTCTGATTGATGGAAAGAAAGAGCAGGTAAAGGGAGATTGTTGGTCGGTAGAAGATCAACATGTAGAAGCAAATGTTGCAGGGGTCGTTGCATAGGTTGCTCTGGATAAAGTAGAATCTTTGTTTACAGATTCTTTTGCCTCTTTCCATGCAGCCCAAAATAGAGCATCTTTTCATGGGTATGTCTTTAGAGAGATTTATTTAGGGATTGGAGAGCCTTGTTAGATGATTGATGAAGGGGAAGTGAAGCTGAAATTGTAGATGGATAACACACAGGTGGTGAAGGAAGTCATGCAGGTACCAGTCTTGGAGATGAGTCTAATTTCTTCAAGAAATTTGGGTGATGAGAGATGCACTGTAACTCTCACAGTGGATACACTTGAATTAGATGGTGGTAAGAAAGTAGGTATCCTTTATCTATCTACTTATATTACTGATTCACCTTTTGTTATAGAGATGTGGCTTTGTAGGCTTGGTCACATATGTAGGAGGGGAATGCATGTTCTTAAGTGGAAGACAGATGTTTTTGACAAGCTAACGAATTGAAAAGCCTTGGTGTTCATGGAGGAGATGATGGATAGAGATCAGGTGAGGGAACTAAATTATTCTGAGCAGGGATGTGTTGATTTTAATAAGATCTTGATCCATGGAGAGCTCACGGGTAAAAAGTTATCACTCACAGGCGAACACAAGTACTAACATCAGTCAAATAGTAATCAACATCGGCAGTAGGAAGACTGACATCGGTCATGCAAGAATTGATGTCGATAAAAGGGATAATGGCGTCGGCCAAGGAAATGACATTGGCAATTAGGGTCAGCACAGGGAACTGACATCGATCGAGAGCAGACTTGGAGATGGCTGAGATCGGTCACTGGAACGGATGGTGGGCAGACAGCAAGTTGTCAACAGGTCTCAAACGCTCATATCAAGGTCAAAAAGGGTAAGTGAACCTCATATTTGTTGTTCACCTTCTTTATATTGCTTATTGATGGTCAAGAACTAGGAAGACGTGAAGAGGCAATGCACATAGAATCTAGATACAGTGGGAGCTTGGCATGGATGAGGAGTGTGAGTCCTTGGAGAAGAACCAAACAGGTATTTATTGGTGGAGTTGTCAGCTAGAAGAAGGAACTAGATGAGGGATGGATTGCCAAGTTAAAGAAGAGAGTGGATGGACACGTGAGACGGAAGGCCAAGGTATATGGTCTTGAGGAAGCTGCAGGATAGTGGTACAGGTTTGACAGGTGTATGACTAAGCATGGCTTTAGTCAATGTCAGTGTAACTATTGTGTTTACTTTACCAAGTGGATAATGGTCGCAACATTATCCAGTTATTGTATGTGGGTGATTTGCTAGTAGGTTTATACATACAGGGTTTTGTTGAGCTAAAGGTAAGGTTAGTTCAGAGGTGTGTCATGAAGAATTTGGAGCAGCAAAATTCTTTGGCATAAGAGACATGGAGATTTTATCTCCAGTGGGAGTTGATGTGAAGATGGTGTTGGCAGGGTTCATGATGCAGGATGCAAAATCAGAAAGCACACCAAGGGCTAGACAGTTCAAGCTTAGCTTAGAATAGGGTTTGAAATAACATGAGGTCTAGTGTAGACCTGAGTTTTCCCAAGTAGTGGGAGTTGTCAAAAAGTTTGGAGCCAATTCAGGGAAGGAGTACTGGAGGGTAGTTCAGTGGATTCTCAGGTATCTGAGAGGGATCAGCAGTAGGGATTCTTGTTATGCAGGGTCAAGGTCTTCACTACATGGAGTTGTAGGTTTGGATGTGGCAGGTTACTTTGATGATAGGTGTAGCATCACAGGATGTGTGGTGGTTGATCTTCAGGATTGATCTTGAAGAGGGATACAAGCCAGGGAATAATTTAGACGGTGTATAGGGACAGGTATAGGTGCAACTGTTTATCTCCAAGTGGGAGATTTTTAGGTTGTGGAGCTAAAAGCTTCAACAAGATGCAAATAGGAGAAGTTACGGAGGTCACGGAGGTTACAGAGAGTTGCAGAACCAGTTGTAGGGCAACCAGCATCAGTCTGATCAATTGATGTTGGTCAAATAGTAGTGAAGAACCAACTGGCATCGGTTACCAGTCGGCCAACATCGGTCAGGAAGGTGCCGACGTCGGCAGCCTGTGCATGAACATGCAGATTGCATGTTATTTCTAGAGAGTCTATTTTTGGACTGTCAGTTTGCATGTTGAAGGCTAGTTGTAGTCTTGAGTTGCGCATCTAATTATTGTAATTAAGATAGTCTAATTATTGTAAGCATGAGATCTATATATGGACTCATGGGCTGTATTGTAAACTGGTAGCTAGAGAGTAAGAGAGCAAATAAGCTCCTTCTGAGAGAGGAGATCAATGGTGTGTTCCTCCTAGTGCCACAGTACCAAGGTGGGTGCTGGTTTGGAGAATCAGAAGGGTTCTTCGTATTTGTATGATCTTGGTCAACAGGTGAGCATGGCTTCTTTTGGAGATCTATAATGGTGAGTAAGGTCTAGTGATTTGTAGGTAGGAGCAGAGAGTAGGAGATCTACTTAGAGTACGGTTGTGTACTTGATGTACTGGCAGCGTGTTACTGACTGGTTGGAGTGGTGAACATCAATTCTGTATTGGATTTGATTGTTGGGACCGAGAGAGAGAGGGAAGAAGGTCTTGAGGTGTGGCGAGCCTTTGAGGTGGAAGAAGTGGCATCTTCTTTATTGTATATTCTTCTGAGTGATTATTAATACAATTGTGTATTGTCTCTCATATTCTTGTGTTGTTTCATATTTCTAGTTACTTATTGATTCTGAATAAATTCCGTGTTTAGTTGATAATACAAGAGGTAATCATATATGTGCTCTATTGGTGGAGCAAGATCCTGACAGTATGGGATGGTGTCAAATTTTTGTCAAAAGAGTGGTCAAAAGAACCCTCAATGTGAGGGGTGTCTTCTTTCAAGTGTTGGCGAATAACAGCCTTAAGGGCACAGCAATGCTCAATATCATGTCCAAGTGTGCGATGATACCAACAGATTTTAGTGACGTCGAACCAAGATGGTTTTGATCTGAGAGGTTGATATGGTTTAATAGGTGGGAGAGTGATGTTAGATGACTACAACAATTGGCATAACATCGAAGCATATGAACCCCTTAATGGGTTTGTGCTTGTTGCAGTTGGGGTTGACAACTTCTTTTTAGGAGTTGTTTGGGGAGTTTGTTGTGTCAGCTTTTTAGTTGGCGGTGTGGCCACATGTGGAGATGACATGTTGCTGTGGAGAGGTGTTGGATGTTTTGGAGGAGGTATTTTTGTGTTAGGTTGAGAGAGTAATGGAGGCAATTTGCCTCTGTGAGGTGTTGGAGTAGGAAGCACTCCTATTAGGGTGGAAGGGTGTGGGCCCAAAATAGAGGGTGATGATGATGGTGGGGGCATAGTTCTCTGATGTGGTTTAGCAACCTTCTTTGGTATGTTGCGATGACTACTATTGGGCGAGGTGAGGTTCAAGTCTAACTTCACTTGTGGGTGAGTGAGGTTTGAGAGGCATGGAATGGTTATGGATTTTGTGTGTGGTCGAATAGTGAGGAAAGTATGATCCCCGAATGATGATAAGAAGGATGAGGGCGTGGCAACCAGCGTTGGTGCCATCAAATCATCCTCCAATAAATGAGAAGTCAATGTGGACTCTCTTATGTGTGAAAGAGGGGTGGATAGAGGATTATTCTCCATCAGTGGAAGACAAATAGGAGAAGAAGGCTCTTCTACCTATGGTGGACAAATAGGAGAAGAGAGTTCTTCTACCTGTGATAGACAAATAGGAGAAGAGAGTTCTTCTACCTGTGATGGACAAATAAGTTGATTAACCCCTTCGGACTTTGGTAGAGGTTGGTTAGAAACCATTTCGACCGTGGGTATATTATGCTCTTGAAAGTCATTGGCTATGGTCTAAATGTTATTCTGACTTGGGGGATGGTTAGGGAATGGTTTTCTAAAGACATCCATGTTTTGGTTGGCTGACACATTTGGGTTATCCAAAACAAGATCCCCTTTATCCAACATGTCTTGAATGATGTTTTTGAATGTTTTATAGTTGTTTATGTCGTGACCGTTGACATGGTGGTAGTGACAGAAGTCATTTTCCCTATACCATGTAGGGATGGCTTTTAAAGGGTCAAATTGAGGTGGCCAAATTTGAGGGAGATTGAGGACTCCCTACTTGACGAGTTTATCCAACACGAAAGTGTATGACTCTCCTATTGTAGTGTATTGACGTTGTACATGCCATTGTTGGAATTATCTTGTGATATATTCTGATGTTGAAGGTTGAGACTGGTTAGTTGTGGTTGAAGATGATGGTCTAAGGACCATAGCATTTGTTGATCCTTTATACTTGGAGTGGGAAGAAGAAGGTTTGGATGAAGAAGGTCATTGGATTTTGCATTGTTATTTTTACTACGCAATGTGACCTTGTCTTCTTCGACCGTGTGGAGTTCAAGCTTTCTGGCCATAGTGAAAGCTTCATCAAATGTGTAGAATGTTTAAACCCGTAAGGTAGATGAGATTTGCTTGGCACATAATTGTGAAAAGAGCTCAATGAGCTCAGGTTGAGGTAATGAAAAGGAGAGTTGGTTAATCAAAGCTCTCCAACGGGCGACGAAGTCAACTATTGACTCATCGTCAAATTGTTTAATAGAATAGGAGTCTGTAATGGAGACCTTCTTAGTGATATTGATTGAAAAGTGATCGAGAAATAGTTGGGAAAGTTGAGTGAAGGAAAAGAGAGAATGACTGGTAATGGAGCTATACTAGTCAAGGGTGGTGCCAAAAAGTGACATGGGAAATGTGCGCAGTAGTAACGCATCATCATGCACTATGAGGTAACAAGCATGTCTAAACGCTCGTAGATGTTGTTGTGGGTCCTCTTTACTCTAAAAGTGAGTAAATTTGGGGAGTTCCCACTGGTTAGGATATGGTTTAATAGGGACCGAAGGGTGAATGGGTTCATTGCATATTTGGTCATATGAAAGAATATTGCTTGAACCAGAAATGGATGTCTCAAGGTTAGACATCTTATCCATCAGCATCTTTATTAGATCAGCTAATGGATTGGTAGGTGGGGCACCCCCTAAGTTGTAGGGTACCTAAAAGGCGTTAGGAGGGGCGTATGACGTACTAGGTTGCATTTGTATAGGCACAACGTATTGGTAGTTCGTCATAGGGACTGATGTTGAGGTCAAGGGAGCTTGTGCCATGAAGCTAGAGGGCACAAGTTGATTATATTCTGCCAAAGGTGGTTGAATGGCAGCATTGGTAAAAGGATAGGTAGTCACTCCCACATTTATAGGCACAAGAGTGTGTGGAGTCAAGGCAATCAAGTTTTGGTATGGTGTAGAACTTGGTTGAATTATTTGTGGTTGAGGGGGTATGAAAACCCCGATGGAGGTAGGTCCAAAAATGGAAGGGGAGATCAAATCTTGATGATTGACCATGGTCGGGTTGCTAATCGAGACAATGGCCTGAGTGATGATGGGTTGGCTAGCGGATGGTGTTGATACCATTGTCGCTTTAACCGAGGAAGTTGGCATCCCATAAATGGGATTACCTGAAGGGTCTCACGTTTGGTTTCTTGCGAGATAGTGTTGGAGAGCCTTGACATTGTGGTCAAGGAGTCTCTCAAATTTTTGATCCCCTTCGGGAACAATTGGATGTTGATCAGCACTAGGCTGGATAGGAGTATGCTCAATATCTAAAATATACTCCATTTAGTGACTTGATATGAAAGGTGAGGGTAAAAGTGGTTGTTGCCTCGCGTGGTCGATAAGAGATTTGGCTTGACTACATGTCAAAACCATGGAAGGCAAAAAGGGTTAGGTTCCAAAAACTATGGATTTTAGTTTCAAAAAACTAGAAGTGGTCAGAATGTGTATTTGATAGCAAAAAGGTTAGGTTTTAAGTTGTTTTAGAAAAAGTTTGTTGACAGCAACTGACGTCAGTTTAAAAACTGATGTCGGTGAGTAAAAGTTGCCGACGTCAGTGGAAAAACCAATGTCGGTGAGGAAAAGGTGCCGACATCGGTGGAAAAACTGATATCAGTGTCTGTGTGTTCCAAAAACTCAAAAAACTAAAAAAATTTGGAAGAAAAAGAGAAATTCTGAGTTGTTTCAAAATTTAGAGTAATGCATCCTCACCAGATAAAAATAATAGAAAAGATGAAGGCAAGCAACCTCTAAACGTTTAATTCCTAAGAATAAATTTTTTGAGTCATGGTGGCTTATGCCTTATAAGAATATGTTTGGGGATGGGCTTTTAGAAAGGGTCCTAAAGAGGTAGTTTAACGCTAGTTTTGGGTTAGTTTTGGTGCTCAAAAGTCTGTATTAGGTTTCATACGTGGCTTGGTGCTAGGGGCTTGCTCCCCTCACTTCACGAACCTAGAGCTGAGTTGGGCCGCTTAGCCAATATATACTTCCCCTAGAGTTTATACTCTGCCAGATAACAGAGTGGGTCTTCCTCTTGGTTGTGAAGTCCAAGTAGGATCGCCGGGAAGGGTAAGGTATCCGCTAGGTGGTTAAATCCTAGTCGGACCTTACCTCAGGTATGTTTAGATGTTTGATTTGTGATAGTGGTCTGGTCGTGTAACATAAGTGCACTAAGATTTATTCATAATGCAGTTTTAAGTTACTAGATGTGAGAGCTAAGTATGCATTCAGGTAGAAATGAGATGCAATAAATTTTAAGCCCAAATTGAAATGTGTGTTTGGATGCAAACAAGTGAGGAAAAGTTTAAGAGTATGAATTTCACTACTCTAAGATGCAGGAAAGAAAGAAAAAGAAGGATTCTTTTTAACTTTGCTAATGGTGTCTTTTCGAAAGATATAGAAGAAAAGGATGCAAGAAGAGATTTAATGCACCTATATGAAAAGTTTGATTTTAGAAGAAAAAGTATGAACCCAAGGAAAACTCCTAGGGTCCCACCAGGCGTGCCAGAATGTTTCTAACTATTTTTGCTTTTCTACATTCAAAAGATGAAAGAAACTAAGATAATGGTCAGGGGTTTGTACGTACCCAGATTAAGTTGCGCACCGTACCAGATGATTGAAGGAGCTCCTATTTGGCTGTGGAGGATGACACCTATAGATAAGAAGACTTGAATAGAAAAATGTTAAAGATAGATGTGGTGGACTGCCAAGTGATATGCTTGGTCCCAGAAGCACAAAGACTTCCTTGAGGGATGACAGTCCACTGTTTATAAGTAAAAGTGTCAGAAATAAAGAAATGACAAATGACTAACAAAGAGGAAATTAGATAATGCATACCCATTTCCTTGCAGTCAGTCTACCACAGTCACCGACATCGGTAGTATTGTCAACGTCGGTTTGTAAAGTTGCCGACGTCAGTTAGGCTGCCGGCATCGGTATGGGTAGTGGTTGATGTTGGTCAGGGCAATGGCCGTGGATGGGTTTGTGGTCGATTGAGGGGTCTAGTAGGAGTCTGGGTTGGTGTAGGGTTACAGGGAGACAAATAAGGTCCGCAGAAGGACAAAGGTAGATGATAGCTTGTCAAAAAGGGTCAAGATAAAAAGAAGGCTTTACAGCCTCTCTGGGAAGAAAGCCAGGTCTGGTTGAAGGTTGAATCTAGTCTAGTAGTATTTAGAGATAGAAAATTGACTAAGTTATTCTAAATTACTAAAATGAAAGGGGGGAAGAAATACTTAGCTCTAGTGAAATGAAGAACCAAGGTGTTGAACGCTTGTGCCTGTTATGACTGATGTCTAGGTCCCATGCAATGCTTTAGTCCAATCTGGAGCGATCGGTGTAGAGTCTTTATGGCCAAGGGAGCATTGGTTGAAGTTTGATCTCTATTAATGTCCCAGTCTATGAGGAAGAGAGAGAGAGAGCCTGATCTGTGTGATAGAGAGAGTCTCAGAGTCCAAGAGAGAAACGTCTAAGAGAAAGTTGATTCAGGATTCGTGATTAGTGATCAGTGATTAGTGATTAGTGATTAGCCCAAGTGAGAGGTTAGAACTCAGTTTAAGTAAACCGACATTAGTCATCCCGCCAGCATCGATCGACATTTGACCAATGTTGGTGGGTGGAGAATGAGTAAAAGGGCTAACAAGCCCGTTCTCCATCCGCCAAGTGCATAGTTCGTTGGAGAATTGTCAAAGGTCAGGCTAAATACGCACGAGAGTTGGTTAGGCAGTTGGAAAGGAGTGAGAATAGGTCTTAGGTGATTCATAGGGTGGGAAATGGTCCAAGACGAGGTGTCAGGGTAAGGTCATAATTTAAAATATATTTTAAATTTATAAGATATGGGTTAGGACCAAGGGGGGTCGACACAATTTAAGTGTCTACACACATATCTCTACTCCTAATCTAATAGCTATAAAATATGTCCACTCAGATGATCTAGTACTTGTTTCCAATCCATCACCAGATGTCACTCATCTCAAGATCACATCTAGAGGTTATGGGGAATATGAATAAAAGACCTTTTGTGTAGGATATTTTCCTCTCTCCCCACATATCTATGGGTCCCCAACTATGAGGAAGGATAACCCTATCATTTATCAAAGACTAATGACTTTTACTAGTGTGGGTCTACTATCAGAAGAGTACTCTGATGAGCCTAATGATTCATGGATTATTTAAGACAATGAGGCCCTTACATTCCATAGATAGAAGTACCCCCAAATTCAAAAAATGTCCCAAAATATGAATTATCAAGGAAAAAGACTAGATAAACATGAAAAAGACAAGCTTAATCCTATAGGGGTTCAAGAACACCTAGAACATCTTGGTCTGGGGTACAAAACTCTTGACACTGACATAAACAATATTATTTTAGATACTTCTTCAGTACCTAAGGAGTCTTCTTCTAACAATGAAGTTGAGATAAGATCCATTTATAGCCTTTATGAAGATATTGCTACCACTAACCTCTTCCATGATACCACCATCTCAACCATCAATATATCCCTCTATTACCCCACCTTTATAGACTGGGATAAAAAACATGAGGCTTATTTTGACATGTTCTAGAGCAATGAGGCCATCATAGAATATTTGGGAGCATGAGACTTTGTGCCATCAGGAGATCACAAAAAGGGATTCTCTATTAATCTCAACACATCAGCCTATTTTGGGGAACAACAAGCATCCCTCAATCAAATTGAAGAAGAGGAACATGTAGATGAGGAGCCCCTCAAAATCTTGAGGATTTTTTACCATTATAGTTGAATCTAAATAATATAAAAGATTAGATATAGAGCTCTTAGAATATTTTGCTTGATATATTCATTATCTACCATCACCTCTAACCTATATTTAGGATTAGTCACCCTCTCTCATCGAGGAGGTGGTTTAAGTTAACATTGGAATAGAAGAAAATCCTAAAATATTCAAATTGGGGGTAATTCTTACACTTGAGGAATGTCAAATTCTCATTGAGTTTCTCAAATAGCTTATAGATGTCTTTGCATGGTGTTATTCATACATGTCAAAACTTGTTCCCTCTTTGGCAGTGAATCATTTAGTTGTTCATCCTAATGCAAAACCAATCAAGTAGAAGCTTCACAAGATACACCCTAAGGTGCCTTTATTATTCAAGGAAGAATTACAAAAATTCTTAGAAGATGAATTCATTTGACCTATTGATTATTTTGACCGGATATCTAACATTATTCCTATGGCCAAGTGACAAGGTAGGATCTAGATTTATACTAACTTTTGGGACATTAACAAAGAATTTCCTAAAGATGAATTTACCCTACTAAACATAGACATGATTGTGGATTACATTGTTGGGTATGAGATGTTATCCCTCATGGATGGATTCTTAGGCTATAATCAAATCAAAATTATGTATGCGGATCAACACAAGATAGCCTTCATTACTTTATGGGGAACCTTTTGTTCCCAAGTGATTCCCTTTGGTCTTCAAAATGCAAGAGCTACCTACCAACAGATAATTATTGTTATCTTCTATAACATGATGCATGAAATTATTAAATATTATAAAGATGACATTTACGTAATTCAAAACTTCAATCCGCGCATCATATGGTTTTAAGAAGAATCTTTGAGTGGCTACATGAATATAAGGTTAGATTAAACCCAAAGAAATGTGTGTTTGGTATCATATCAAGCAAACTATTATGATTTATAGTGTTTAGGAGAGGAATTAAGGTTGATCTAGAAAAATTCAAAGTTATTATGGAAGTGATTCCTCCTCAAAATATGAAGCAACTCAAGAGCCTTCAAGGCAAGCTATAGGCCATTCATTAGTTCATTTCCTAGATAGCATATAAATGTCACCCATTCACTCGTCTCTTAAAGAAGGGGACCATTTTGAATTATAATTTTGAGTGTTAACATGACTTTTAAAACCTTAAATAGTATATGGTAAACCCTCCAGTGTTATCTCCACTAGTCACAGGAAGGCCTATGCTTCTATATATATCTACAACACCTTGTTCAATAGGTGCCCATCGAGCACAACACAATGATAAAGCTAAGGAGTGGGAAATATATTATCTAATCTACAAATTTATCTCATATGAGTTGAACTATACTCCCATTGAAAAGGTTTGCTTAGTCATTATCTTTGCTTCACAAAAGCATTAGCACTATATGCTAAATAGTCAAGTTTAAATCATAGCTAAAGTTGATCCCCTTAAGTACCTACTACCAAAATTCGCTCTCACTAAAAGTATGGCTAAGTGGATAATGTTGATAGGTGAATTTTACATTGAATATTCCATCAAAAGGCCATCAAATGATATGCAATTGCATATCAACTTGTAGAGGCACCTCTTATAGATACTAAGCCTCTTATCATAACCCTTTTAGATGAATCCATCATGAGTACTATGGAATTTGATAGATGGAAGCTATATTTTGATGGCTCTTTTACCATGCATGGGTTGGGAGAAGGTATCCTTTTGGTAACCCCACAAGGATACCTCATCCATAAGGATTTTAATCTTGCTTTCCCATGTACTAATAATATTTTTAAATATGAAGCCTTAATTGTTAGTCTCCACTAAGCCATTCGATAGAAAATCTAGCACCTCCTAGTATTTGGTTATTCATAGTTGATAATCAAGTAGGTCAATGAGGAGTTCCAAATAAAGGATGAAAATTTTCTCTCCTATATGTAGATATTTGAGTAGTTAAAGAAAAATATAATCCATTACATTTGAAAAAATACCAAGGAGAAAAACTAAGGCAACTGACTCTATGGCTACTATTGGCTCTTTAAACAATCTTCTTAAAGATGTCCTTGAAGGAATTTTTCTAATTGAACCTTTCATCTTATCGGCCCACCAATATATGGATCATATCCAAATTTGTGTCATTCCTTATCCCATTCTTCCATGGTATCATGATATGTATACCTATCTCCATGATAATATCCTTCTACCAAACCTAAATTACCATCAATGTAAGGCCTTTATCTAGCACACATCATGTTATACTATCCTTGGTATCATGCTCTATTAGAGAGGCTATGATGGTACCTTGTAGAGATGCCTAACCTCAGAATAGGATACTCTTGTAATCAAGGAGTTCCATGATAGTATGTGTGATAGTCATGTCAATGGAATGGACCTAGCCAAGAAGTTTCTTAGGATTGGATATTATTGGCCTATAATGGATTAAGATGCCTACCAATATGTATGTTTGTCTCATGCTAGAAACATGATAATATTATTCATGCACCTGCATAAGAGCTACAACCTATAATTAGCCCATGCCCATTTTCTATATGGGGATTAGATTTAATCAGCAAGATAAATCCAACATCATCTGATGGGCACAAGTTTATAATCATAGCTATAAACTATTTTATAAAATGGTTCAAATCTATGCCATTAATTTATACCATATGTCTCTAGATATCAAAATTCACCGTGAATCAAATCATTTATCAGTTTGGCATTCTAACTAAAATTCTATGAGATAATGGCAAGTCCTTTAAATATCAAGACATCAAAACCTATGCAAGTATTATCACATAAATCAACACTTTTTATACCCTATTACCCCCAAGGGAATGGAAAAGCTAAAGATACTAATAATACACTTCTTAATATTCTAAAAATAATAGTCAATGATGCAGGTAGAAACTAACAATTATAATTATACCCTGTACTTTGGTCTTATAAAACTAGTATTTGAACACCAACTGGGGCTACTCGATACTCTTTAGTTTATGGTGTGAAATTAATCTTACTCATATAATTATAACTTCCCTCCTTACGTATCTCTTTGTGAGGCATTATTACTGACCATAATCATAAACAAGAAAGGCTACAGGAGCTAGAACTTTTGTATGAGAAATGTCAGAATGCTTTAAATCACCTTTGCACATATCAAAATAGGTTCAAAGGCTAATATCATAAAAATATCCATCCCAAGAATTTGAATTTGATTATCTAGTCCTTAAGGAGAATCAAAATAATACCAATGTATATCAAGACAAAAAGGGCAAATTTGAAGCAAACTAGCTTGGGACCTATATCATTATTGCTAAATTTAGGTTAAGGGCCTATAAGATAGATACACTTGAAGGTGAAGATATATATGAGACAATGAACATCATATATTTAAAATGATTTTATACTTGATAGGCTCCATCTACCTCTGTCTATGAGCCCCCACTCTTGGGGGCATATCCATTTCCATTTAGTTTTTATATCCTTATTCCCTTTTGTTCCATCATTTCCCATTTGGCCCTGGTCTTACAAGTGGGTGTATGTTATATGCTTAGGCAGAATCAAGGGATAGGTATTTCAAGTTGGGGGTAGGTCAATGCTAATTGTAAAAAAGGAATATTTGTTGAGGAGTTTTCTAAAATATATAAATTCACTTTAAATTAATCACTCATCCCATCTTGACATCCTCATATACATCTCTAAATCACATCTTCCATGATGATTATCTATCTTGTTAGTCTAAATTTTCCTCCATACTTATCCATTCATATTCATCCCTAAGAACAAATCCATAATAACCTACTAATCTCATCATTATCTAAAGGGTCATATAATATTATTACTCTAGGATCCATCATGTGTTCTGCAACTAAATATTGATCATTCACTTTAGACCCTAAATACCATTATAATTTAACTGGTTAGGATCCTTGTCTAAGTTGTGATAAACACACTTTTGGGCACAACCAACCCCATGTAAATATTTAACTATGCCCCTCTAATATATATTATCTTTAATAATATTTTTATTCATTATATTCCCATTATCCAACATTATTTCCTTAGGTTGTTTATTAACTTCACATGTAATTCAATCAAAAAAATTTACCCTGGTCCATTTTATCTTTTATGTTATATTTTTCCTTATCATTTTATATCTATATGTTAGTGTGTTATTATTTGTTATGTTATAAGTATTGTAAATCTTTGTCATTGTCAATGAACTGATAGTGTCTTATTATCTTGTCTTTTTTTCTTTTGATCAAATGAGAACAAGGATGGTCTAAGTGACTACCCAATGGTAGAATTGGTAAAGTAATTCAAATGGATTTCTCATGCACTGTGAATTCAATGTGCCCTTGACTCTTATCATGTCATTGATACACACATACTCATAAGTGTAAAAATAAAATTTGATTGCAAAATATACATTGCTCAAGACTCTCTCATTTTAGCACTATTTACATTAATAACAACATCTCTCAGGTAGGAGGCTTACACTTAGCCATTTCATAAAAACAAAACATCTTTATCACTCAAATCATGAATAAAAAAACCACACACCATTCCTTTATCTAAACACATCTAAAATTACCATAACTATCATAATACAAATATATGATTGTCCTACTAACAACTAGTACACAACCTACTTAATCCCTTCCATACTTATATCATGGCCTAGGAGGTACTCTAGTCGATCCTAAGTTTCCCACCAACCAACCACCTCACTTAGGTTCCATAGAGCCAACATCTTCCAGCTCCCTTTGGGGATAATACTAGGTTAAATGGCCAGCTTATCTACAATAATAACACATGCTAGACAGAGTTTCTTTTTGAATCACCTCCCTCATTATGTTATCCACATCATCTTATTCTATAGGATCCACTCCCTTTCAATCCCCCTTTAGGTCCCTCTTGTAAAACAAAGGAATGCCTCCATGTCCTACACCTCCTTGGGCACATCTTCTCACCTGGTACCTTATGCATCAAAATCAACGCATTATACATTGTGGTTAGAGTGTCAGCTAATACAGTTTCTACTACCATAATATTATCTCCAACATTTCCATCACCTAGTTTAACATCTAGAACATATGCATGTTCACTTCATAAATTAGCTCTAGTGATGGTACTTGTGTACCTTATGACATTCTTAGAGTATATGCCTACTTTCACTTACACCAAATACATTAATAATTGTATAATCTTGTAATGTGATGAAAACACCTCACCTCATCATGTGATGTATAAAACATGCATCCTTTTAATCATCAATATTTATTTCCTACACTAGCCAATAGGATGGATCCCAACAATGGTCATTGTTCTCACCCAATAGTGTCCCCACGCATTGAGTGACATCACATCATCTTTTAGATACTTTCCAATAATTGTTTCCCATCCTAATGCCCCCATATACACATCATCACCATTACCATTCTTATCCTATCACCTATCACTATTTTTCTACATCATATCCACACCATTTATTCAATAATTACATAAATTTACATTTGATCCAAAGATCTAAACCCTTAATACATCTCACCCTATGGTAGTGGCCTCAGTGATGGATGCACTGACTAGCTTGATGACCTGGAATCTAGTGTCCTCTCAGATCAATTGATCACCCTATATGGAAACCTTTGCCCTATTGGCATCGTGTGTTCATAAAAGGCTCTCAAATATTGTGTTTCCTAATCCATCCTCTGATTTGGGATATCATGTCTCTAAATCCTAGGGCATTTAATAGTATTCATTCCATGTTTCTCTCCATCCCCATGACCCATGCCTCTACCTATCACTTCTCTAGTCATCCTAAAGTAGTATATGGTCATCCCACATTTTCTCCACCTATTCATGTATCATACCCATTTGTGCCTCTTTTCAATTAACCTACTTTAATAATGATGTCACCTAGGCTAGTACTTCTACCACTTATATATCTCTTTAATCAATCTGACCCTATGAGTGTGCCACTTGACACTATAAACCTAGTATCTACTTTTGTGCAATTGTTAACTGGATCAAACAATCCCTAATACCCTTATTATTTTTATTTTTCCTCCCATGCTTCTACAATAGGTATACAGTCCTTAACCATTGACTATGTCACCATCTTCACAACCATCTTGACACACTTCCTGCCACCATCATCCTCTCTAGAGATTTATCCCTCTATAATACATGCACAATTACCAATCAAATAGTGATATGACATTTCATCACTTAAATAATATCCAAAAAAGAGTTGCTAAATATTTCACATCTTGTATCCCCTATTCCCCAACACATTTTTTTCCTCACCCAACCTGATTGTAGCTTCATATGACACTACTTTCCACAAGAAAGAAGCATTTATTACATCTCCCATCCCTCCTACAACTTTTTTACCTTATCATATGACCCCCCTTACCCTATGATTTTATTCCCCTACGATGTGGTCATGTCCCCTTTCCTTAATTATGTCACTACTTGACTTGCTTACACAACCTCTACATGTTGTGACCCATGATCACCCCTATCATGGAAATCAAACCCTAATTTTACATGCCTTTATTCCTACCCACATACATACACACTAAGAAATAAATAAATAATAAAACCATACCTAGTTTTGGATCCTACCTCAATATCGATCTTTACCCTCCTCACCATTTTGTGCACCCAAATTTTATACCATCCACCTCAGCCACAACCTTCCCCTTATAACATATTAATCTAATTCACCCATTTCTATTTTATTTCCATGCCCTATGTTTTTATTACAACTTTTATTCTCTTTTCATATTTTTTTAACCACATCTGACATGTCTTAAGTGGTGGCTAAGCTTCCACTACCTTCTTCACCAATGACCACATCTTTATCCCCTAGGTCACTGAGCTTGACACTAATGATGCTATCCATAGTGCCCTAAAAGGATTATTGGTCGAGAGGTGTATATATATATATATATATATATATATATATGGATTATTGGTCTAGAGGTGTGTATATATATATATATATATATATATATATATATATATATATATGATGTATAAACCCACTTATGAAGAGCTTTTACACTCTCTTCAAACCCTACCACCCATCTCAATTATCTTCCTCAGCACATAGCAATGGCACCTACCTATGCAATGAAGGATGCGTACGTTTCACCTTTGCTTTAGCCAATAAAACTTGGCTCATTACAATGATGGCCTTTTAACAAAAAACCTATGTATCTCTTGATAAATATCCCCCCTTAAAATGTGTCTTATAGTGATACCCACTACCATTTCACTCCTACTACACCCCATTATGCCACCCCACATTGACAACCTAATAGCATTCTTCACCTCTTCCATCAAAACCACCTCCTTTGTATCAAATCCATTTTATAGTGCCTCCATCTTAATTTTTATTACCTTTATCCCTCTATAAATATCAATCCCAATACATATGGGATTATTCCACTCCTACCACTTCATTGAATTTTGGTCTTCTTCACACTAAATTGACACATCAATCACCTACTTTACTTAACCATCATCATGCCATTACCAAAAACCCATCCTTCATCAAACATCTCTCATAGCTACAATGACACTCTTATATCCTCCATTAAAGACCCACAATTATCCTAAGCATGTGTCCTTACTTGGGATATGTCTTAATATTATGGCTCTCTTTGTCATTATTTAGTTATAATTGATTCCCCCTTGGGATGTGTCAACAACTGTGATACCATCCTTCTCACTTCTTGTGCACATATATTTCCCAAGGTCATCATCAATATCATTCATGTCATAGTTCATCCATATTTCCACTCCTTTACCACTCTTATTTTAATTCAATCCATCTATTTCATCTTCATGTATATTGTTCCTCCCATCATCCTTCCCATTTAGGGAGAACTACATCAGCCTGAGGTCTCTAAAGACTATGTAGGTAGTTCTTGGTCACCCATGGTTCCCAAGGACAACTTAGCCACACTAACCAATCTTTTCCTTTCATCCCTTGGTCACTCAGTCACATTATTTTCCTATATCCATTAATTCTTACTCTCACTTGACACACTTTCTGAGCTACACCTATCATTAAATTTATCTAATCCTAGTCTTTTTAGCGTAATGCTCTCCCAACATGCATCCTTGTTTGGGATATATCGAAATATCATGGACTTTTTCATCTTTATCTGTAGCTCTCCTTAACATGTGTTTTTGTTTGGGATACATTGAAAGTTTATGGCCTAATATCAATTTGTTTGGTCTATGGTTCTCCCTTGCTTGGGATACATCAAATAGATTGTGATCCATTCATTACATTCAATATTTCAGCTCTCCCTTACATGTGTCCTTTCTTAGGATACAATTACAAGCTTATAACCTATTAACTTATCACTCTTTTGCTCCATTTGACTCCCCCTGGGATGTGTTGCCAACCATGACATCATCATCTTCACTCCCTGTGCATATGTATTTTTCAAGGTCATTGTAAATTTTTAGCTTAATCCTCATATCACATTTATCTTCTTCATCATCAATATCACATCTATCATTCTCATGTCTATTCACCTCACATGTGTTTCTTCTATTTGAGTGGCCATCAGTCTCATTATTTTATACTTGTCCCCTCAAGGGGGCATCATATGTCCAATAATTTTATAATACCCATCCATGATCATCTTTCTTCTTTGAAATATCATTACTCCTTCTAGTTGTAATGCCCTTTAAAATAGGGGCAAAATGTATGAACCTAATTTTGCTTACCAAAGTGCCTCACCAAATTATGCCTAATCTTGTCTAATATCAACACTTAATCCCATATTAACATCACCCCTTTGTGTCCTTAATTTAATTAATTAATTAATCCTAACTACATTAAAAATCCCACTTTTCACATATTCACATTTTCCTAATATTCAAAATCCTAATTTACCCCACTTTTCACATAATTTTTAATTTTATAATTCTTTATTCAATTACTTTTCTAATCAAATGTTTTTCCCCCAAAATAAGGTCTAGAGGATTCCCACCTCTATAATGTTATACCACTTCAAATTTTAAAGCTGATAGGGAAATCTCCCATCTAATCCCTTACAAAAACCTCTTTAAATAGAGGCATGCCCAAGCATAAAGAAAATGAAGGAATAAATCCAAGTCTATGTTTCCTTCATTGTACTAACCCTCATACCCTTTTGCATATGTCAACTCTAATCCTTTCCAAAAAAATCATTAAATAGGGGCATGACCCAAGCATGAAGACAACAAAGGAAGAAATCCAAGTCTATGCTACCTTCATTGCACTAACCCTCATACCCTCTTGCATCTGTCACCTCCAATCCCTTCCAAAAATCTCTTTAAATAGGGGTGTGCCCCAATCATGAAAGACAATGAAGGAATAAATCCAAGTCTATGCTACCTTCATCTTACTAACCCTCTTACCCTCTTGCATCCATCATAACATCCAATTATTCAAATAATCCATCAAGCTATCCATCTCAAAGCCATTATCGAGTAATTTAATATCAAGTGGAGTTGCATTGAAGAATTCATCAGAAAATATTGGAGGGAAGCTAAAAATGAGAGATGATGGTAAGAGTCCATTATTATTTTTGATTACTCCTTTATATTCTCTCCTATTGATGATATTTGTAAGGATTTGAGTTATATTTAATATCAGTTTTCATATTTAAATATGTTTTGCTCAAGTTTTACAGGGATTCATAAAATGTATGCATCTAATTCTGCTCACCAAAATAACTCATTAAATTATGACTAATCTCATCTAATATCAACACTTAATCCCTATATCATGTATTAAAATCACCCCTTCATCCCCTTAAGTCAATTAATTAATTAATTCTAACTACATGAAATATCCCAATTTCCACATATTCATATTTTCTTAATATCCTAAATTCTAATTTACCCCACTTTGTACATAATTCCTAATTTTAAAATTATTTATTCACTTAATTTTCTAATCACATGTTTCCCCCCAAAAGAAGGTCTAGAGGCTTCCCACCTATAGAACCTTCTCCCTCCTCAAATTTGACATTTTAGAGGGAAATATCCCCTATAATCCCTTCCAAAAACACCTTTAAATAGGGGCATGCCCAAGCATGGAAGAAGAAAACAAGGAAAAAATCCAAGTCTATGTTGCCTTCATTGCACTATCTCTCATACCTTATTGTATCCATCATAACACCCAAGCATACAAAGAATCCATCAAGCTATCCATCTTGAATACACTGTCAATAAATCTAATATCATTTCAAGTAGCATTTGAGAATCCATTAGAAAATATTCAATGGAATCCAAAGATGAGTGAGGTGATAGTAAGAAGTCCATTATTATTTTTTATTATTCCTTATATTCTCTCCTATTAGTGATCTTTGTAAGGATTTGAGTTAGATTTAGTATCATTTTTCATAGTTAAAAATGTTTACCCAAATTTTATGGGGATTCATTTGGTAACCACTGCTACATCATGATCTACATCCCACCCTGTGGTGGTGGCCTCAATGATGGATGCATTAAATGAGTTGATGACTTGTAACTTAATTTCCTCTCTAATCAACTAATAACCTTATATGAAGGATCCCTTTTCCCTATTGGCACTCACATTCTCATACAAGGATCTCTAATATTGTGTCTCCTAAACCATCCTCACCACTTGGGCTATCATGTCTCTGAATCTCAGTGCATCTAATATTATCCATTGCATATTTCTCTCCATTCCTATGACTTGTGCCTCTACCTATCATTTCTATAGTAATCCTTGTAATTGTATATGACCAACCTACATCTACTCCACCTTTCGTAGCACCCTAATCTACACCTCCCATCGATTCGCCTGCTCTAGTAATGTTGTTACCTAAGCTAGTACATCCACCATTTGTATATCCATTTAAATAATTTAACCCTATATGCATGAAATAAAATAATGTAAATATATTATCTCCCATCATTTAGTTTCTAATCAATGTGGATAATCCCCAATGCCCTTGTTGTTTTTGTTTCTCCTCCCATACCTCCACATCTGGTAGATGTGCCTTAACCATTGATCATTTCACCATCTTTGTAACCATCTCAATGTACTTCATTCTACCACAATCCTCTCTAGAGCTTGATCTCCTACCATACACATATAATTACTTGTCAAAATGGTGCCAATATGTTTCATCACTTTAAAAAAATCCCAACCCTTCCCAGATACTTGATATTCTATACATATTCCTCAATGTGTTTTTTGTCAACCTTCCTTAGTTATATAAAATGTGAAAATCAGTAACTTGAGTGTGGATAATGACACCCAACCCATAGTTCCCTCTTGCTTAATTTCATGACCCTCATAGGCATATTTTCACTGATTTTTAGTCATCCATATCCCTCCAGACATAATCCCAACTCACCTAGACTAATCTTTCCATGACAAATCTATCCCCTCAAGTCCCATTAACTTTGGACTATAGCACCTAACTTGGATTATAGCACCAAACCTTCTAGTGTGCACTTTTGATGCTCCTATCTAAGTGAAAATTTACCTCTAGTGGTTAGTTTCTTCCAGTTCCTATCCCCCTTCTTGTTGGCCTAATGCGAGCACATTCAACCCATGACCAATAGATCCCTATAAAATCCCATTTAAAGTCATTTAAAAGGGTTTGGAAATTATTACAGAGAAAGAAAGAATACAATTAAAAACACTAAGGTAATCTTCCCTATTCTCTACATACAGTCATCCAATACTCCTACAAGCTCATTCAAATCTTTACACCAATCCCTAGCCACCTCAAACATACCCAGTTTTAGCATTTGCATCTTCATACACATAATTGCATAAATCACATCAAGTGAGAGAAATACATATGGCTTGATCCCTCTTCAGAGTATTGGTATGTAGGTAGCGTACCCACACAAGGGGTATGGATACATGTTCAATTCATTTTACACACACTAACCCCCCTTTTTCCCAAATTTTGCCAAAGCATAATGGAGTCTAGGGTTTAAAGAAAAAATTATATCTATAGGGAGTTTTGTGGACATTCAATGGTCAAAATTTCATAGACAGTCTCACATGAACACAGTGAATAAAACCCAAAAAGCTCAGGTCTCCTACACAAAAATGGCAAAAGAGGACTATAACACCAAACCCCAAGGTGTCTTATTTTTTCACTCCTATCCAATCAATAAATGAAGGCCTAATTTATGACAATGTCCTAGTCTTAAACAGTGAATTTTAGACCCTACAATAGCCATCTTAGTCAGTTTCTAGATAATTCTTATTTTCTTTCCCTTATTACTATTTTTAGAAAGATTCAAATTACAGTCAAATTAATCCAAATTAGTAGCTTAATTATTGCATATTTATTTACTAATTTCTTACTCCACACCCTTAACTAAAATGAGAATAGGACTCTAACATTCCTAAATCTATTAAATAATTTGGTTAACCATACTTACTTCATCTACACATAAAAACCCTAGAAACCCTAGGGTAAATTTCCTACTAATTTTTCCTATATTTTTATGATTTTTTACCTGCATAATAAAATAAAAAATTAGAATTAAATGTTAAATTTTATTAGTAATTTTAAAATAATTTTATTTCAAACCTTAGATACCCATACTATGTCCTAGTATTTTAACCAATATTTTTCCACTAATTTTCTAATTTTTTACTAGCCTATTTAAATCAAAAATTTGCATCAAATTTTAAAATTCCATAGTAATATTAAAATATTTTCATTCACAACCCTAGTTGCATGTACTAGTTCCTATTTGCTTCTTGAGGTATCACCTTACATCTAAAATCAAATTTCAAAAATGGATCTCACTTATTTTCAAATATTTCTTGCATTTTTAGCAAATAATAAAGAGACCACACTTGGTCCTATCATGTACATGAATGATGAAGTCTACCATATGTTAATACAAGGCTTCATTCTTTGCATTTCATGCTTACTTTTCATAATATGAGATGATATTAATAGAGTTATTGTTAAATATGTTAAGATACCTCTTGCCTCACCTCCCTCAGAGCCTTTATCCCATGCTGAGTTATGTTGCATGGTCCAGTTTACTCTTCCCCAGGTCACTAGCCATCACGAAAGAGCCCAATTGACAACCTTTGTCCCTCCCCCACCTCAAACTATTGATTATATTTGCTCTCCTCTTGTATCTACTCTAGTCCTTTATGGATAATATATAATGTGATTAGATTTGTTAATCAACATGCTACCATGCCTCCCCCACCTAGTTAGGAGCCCCACCATCCTCCTATTCCTTCCCATTCTAGGACCAACCCACCTACACAAGTAAATCCACACAAGGCATATGATATTATTGATTGGTTGAGAAAAACACCAGCTAATATTTTCATATTAAAACTACTTTAGAAAGCCAATATTTTCAAGGGTATTCTTTATCAGGCACTCACTCAGACTTCTATGTCTATTAATACAAAGACTTCTTATTTTGCATTAGTATTCAACATGATAAAAACTATAGAAGATTTTAGTTCTTTTGATCATGATGACATGCCATCTTAGATAGTTATTGATCAAAATTTACCACTGTTCATAAAAGTTCAATTCAAAACTAGCACAGTTAAGAGAGTTCTAGTTGATAGTGGTTTCAGACTCAATATATGAAATGTTACATTCTTACAGACCATGGGAATAGATATGGTATCCATGAAAAAATAATATTATAATATTAGAGATTTTGATGATATACCATGATATACATTAGGCACCATTACCTTGGATATCATGGAAGGGCCCAAAACCCTCACTACATAGTTCTAGGTGATGTCAGGTCCTCTTCATTATAATATCTTACATGGATGACCTTGGATACATGCCATGGGGGGATTTCCTTCTACTCTTCATTGATGTGTTAATTTTATCCATGAAGGATACCTATACATTACCTAGAAGATAACTATCCATTTAGATATTATCAGATTATAGAGTCATTTTCAACTATTTTACCAGATGGGACACCTCAAATCATAGTTCATTCACCACCTCATTGCATTTCTCTTGATCAGATACATACATATGAGGTAGGAGAGACTAGCACATCTGACACTCCTCTACTTACATTTATGTCCTCAGCTTCAAATATTTAGCCAGTCATAGCTACTTCAACCATTCCAGCTACTCCATCTGTCATGTTTCTACACCTGTTAGAATTATACATTCATCAAAAGTAGTTTCAATAGTACCAATTGATTCTATAGATACATTTACTCCATTAGTTATAGATACTCTCATAGCACCATTATCTTCTACTAATATAGTTGATGAGACTCCCATATCACAGCTATCCCTTGTGGTAAATTTTGAGTTACCATATGTACATGATGTTGAAATAGATTCCAAATCTACTTCAGATGATGATACGACACCCACACCCACAAATGACTATTTGTGTGGATTTATTTTTACACCAATTATACCAAGAGAGTAATGAGATGACTCTAGAGATCTCATTACACATCCTACATCATTTTTAGCATCTTGTATTATACCTTAGGATATGCTCCACATTCATAGCCACAAATAGATCACTTTGCACATATAGTTGAAATGGTTGCCTCAATGGATATAGAGCTAGTCATTTAGCTTCACGTAGGTAGTACATAGCATTATCCATAGATTATGCTCTAGATGTTACTTGATCATGGATTAATCACACTACCTACAGTATAACATAGATCTATTAGTAGATTATCATAGCAGGATGGTCACCCATTTTGTCTTCTTCATAGGAATATAGGCCATGATACAAACTCATGCATAACTTGGAAATATAGATTGGAAAAACTATAGGTTAAGGGTATTATTCATATTACATCATGACCAACACCAACTTCACCACTTCCACTAAATCCATCTATTACTAGAGCTAAACATCTCAGAGGAGAATCAACATCTTCACCACTAGATCTACCTTTAGTTTAACTTTGGTAGGATGATACCCTGTATACAGAGTTTACGGCATATGATAATACTTATGATGATGATCTTGAGGCATTTGATGATGGTCATGGTCCCTTCCTCTATCTCCATCCCCAATAAGATCCATCCTTGAACCCTTTACCCCCTTCAGCCTAGTCTTTTATGTCATTATGTATATATTGTTTTATTTATATTCTTGTATATAGCCTCTTATTAATTCCTTGTACATAGTTTCTTAGTATTTATTATACATAATATTCCTATGATTGATTGTACATAGCTTATTTCAAAAATACCAAAAACAATACAAAAATTTCAAACTCTAAAAACATTCAAATAATATCAAAAATAAAAAAATAATACAAAATTTCAAAATACAAAAACATTCAAATAATTTAAAAACACAAAAGCATTTCAATTTTATGCATTATCCATGCTTTACATTTATACTACTATGCTCAACTTACATTTGTTATTATATACTATTGTTTGTCAATTTATCTAAATTACCATGCTTCACTTGATCTGCTTTGAGTGTGTACAATGATATCTAGATCCTTGATTACTTCACTCTACCCATTAAGGGGGCATCCTAATTCTAAATTCGAGACACACATCGATATACATACCCACAGAGGGTATCTTCTACATGACTACACCATCTAAGTTATGTCATTCCTACACTGCACACTCTATTTATCATGCTAATATACATTAATTACTAGCTTACATAGATTACTCTATCGACATTTCACTATTATATAGCACTAGTGTATTTATTAGCATATACCTAGTCTTGTACCACATGTCTTTCATACTTTCAATTTTTTTTTTGATTAGTTAGATGCGATTGTATTTCTAGTATTTACATACTTTCCTTTCTTGATTTGTATATCTAGATGTGATTGCATTTTTTAGTTACTACTTTGTCTCCTATATGTGCCTTAGGATATTTTCCAATGTCCTTTGTTTTTATTATTATGTGTGCCTTGGGACATTTGCCAATTTACTTTGCCTATAGTCTCCTATGTGATTTTGGATTTCACACCAATCTTGTTTGTTTTAATTGTATATGTATGTGGCATTTGAAAATGCCTTATATGCTTGATTTCTAGTTTGAGTGACATGTGCCCATGTCCCTTGTTTGCTTTCCCCATTATCCACCCTTGTATGCTTCATGTATGTGGCATTTGAACATGCCTTGTATGCTTTCTTTCTAATTTGAGTGACATGTGTCCATGTCCCTTATTTGCTTGGCCCCTTGGACATTCTTTTATGGTTCTTGCTTCTTACCTTGCATGCATATTGGTTGATTTGCTTCTCATTGTTTGCAATGCCATGATCCACATCATGCATTCTCATGATTTCTTGGATGCCATGATGGACATCATGATCCATCCCTCCTTGATAACTAAAAACTAACCAAACTTCTAGTTTCAATTTAGTACATTGCAAATGTTATTACATTATTATATCTATCTAGGCATACCCCTATAGATCTAACTATCTCTCATTACAAAGCATGCTATATCTTCAATTATCTTGTTGAGTATCATTGCTATATCATGTGTCTTTAGAGTATAACACACTTTTAAGGATCTTTCTTATGAGGGTAGTTATTTAAATGTCTTCATTCCTACCCTCAAAAGAGGGGGAAATAAATAGGGATTTCGTCACATAGATCAGAGCTCCTAACGGTCAAAAAATCAAAATTTAGAACACACAAAATAATAACCAGAC
This sequence comes from Torreya grandis, assembly GCA_037957365.1. Classification (NCBI taxonomy): domain Eukaryota; kingdom Viridiplantae; phylum Streptophyta; class Pinopsida; order Cupressales; family Taxaceae; genus Torreya; species Torreya grandis. The sequence goes on along the minus strand of JARHVA010000847.1, from coordinate 3,497,140 downwards.
TTCAAACCAGGTAGAACAAACCAAGAAGATAGTGAAAACTATAGAATAGTCATCAAAATTAACCTAGGACATTAGTGCCAAGATTGGACTACAGTGTTCGACAGTAGGTGTCCATTTTCAGTGCTCTTATCCAAACAACAACAAAATTAGACTTTTCAGAAGTAGGTAGAAAGGTAGGTTCAGCTATAGTTTTGCACATTCAGACCAATTTAGAATCAGTACTTTTTAGTACACTTTTGCTTAGAGAATATAGATATAGGGGCATCATGCATGGCATGATGGCTCTTGATTCTAGTTTTAGATAGGTCAGTTGGTATAACTTTTAGATTAGAATCCATGTTTTGAACACTAGTGATTAGAGGCAATGTACATAGCACATTTGTCTTCTTTTCTTTAGTTACCTACCTTTCTTCATCTGTAGGTGGTTGGCATCATTTTGGAGTGGATTTCATACAAGCCTAATCTCCACCTTTTCTAAGTTGGCCAAGAGTGGCCTAGTTTCCATCACACATTTAGTTATACATGACAAATTGTCATATTATAGAGCATTCATGGGTTTTAGGATATATCTCATATGACACACATTTAATATTAGTATCTATTCATAGCTTCACTTCATGGGGCAATAATGGAGCCAAATAACTAGCTAGTCTTTGTATTCTTGAGCCACCTACTCAAAGGGATTGGACACATAGTCTAAACATCAATCAACACATGCATGAACACCTAGATTCACATAGTGGGAAACAATGGAGCCGAAATCCAACCTTTGCATTCTTGAGCCACTTTTAGACAATTTAGCATTCAACTTTGTTTGTGATATTAATCTTGGTACAACATCATCCAGCATTACTAAGTATAATTTTGCATCATAATAGGTTTTGTATTGATTCACGTACCTGGTGATGTGTATTCATTCCTTTTTCTTCCTCTCTCTCTTTTACCTAGCTTTGTATGTTCTTATTTTAGATATATCATATTTAATAAGAATTGATCTACACTTTGTTTTCTTTAACAGATTTACACTTCACAACATGCTCTCTCTATACACACCCAACACCACATAGCTTCATGTGATTCACCCTTGTAGGTAAGTTCAGGTATGCTTTCTATTTTTCCTTTATCTTAGCATTTTGTGTTTTTATATCACTAAAATAAATGGGGGGAAATGTAGTCATATAAAATGTGAAAATTGGTAACTTGAGTGTGGCTAATGACACCCAACCCATAGGTCCCTCTTTCTTGATTTTATGACCTTCATAGGCATCTTTTCACTAGTTTCTAGTCATTTGTAGCCCTCCAAAACTAATCCCAGCTCAACTAGACTACTCTTTCCATGAAAAATATATCCCCCTACGTCACATTAGCTTAGAAATATAGAGCCTAACTTGGTCTATAGTGTCGAGCCCTCTAGTGTCCACTTCTAGTGATCCTATCCAAGTGCATTTTTACCTTTAATAGTTAGTTTCTTCTAGTCCTTATCCCCCTTCTTATTAGCGTAATATGAGCACATTCAACCCATGACCAACAAATCCCTATAAAATCCCATTCAAAGGTCATTTAGAAGGGGTTGTAAATTATTACAAAGCAAGGAAGAATACAAGTAAAACCACTAACGCAATCTTCCTTATTCTCTACATACAACCAACTAATACTACTACAAGCTTATTCAAATCCTTACACTAGTCCCTAGCCATCTCAAGCACACCCAATTTTAGAATTTACATCTTCATACACATAATTACACAAAACACATCAAGTGGGAGAATTACATATGGCTTGATCCCTCTTCAGAGTTTTGATATGTAGACAACATGCCCATTGTTTGGTGTGGAGCCTAATTGCCTTCCAAGATCATAGGTTAGAAATATGATGTTATTTCATCTGGGTTTTGGATCCCATTCTTTTTATCCACAATGGTATGGGGGGTTGCAAGGGGAAAACCCCCTTGCAGGGTCCAGGGAGGTAATCTGGGCCATTAATTAAAGGTTTTTATATCTAATGGTATAGGTTATATTTAGGTGTTTTTTGACCTAAAATGTATTGTTACATGGCTGAGATGAAAGAGAAATTGATATTACACATAGAGAGGAGGTATAAAAGGTAGATAGGTGTAGAAAGGTTTGTTACAAGATTTATTTCTCCCTTATATTGTTAGAAATAATATACTAGACAAATTTGGTAGATGTAGCCCATCTTGGGTGAATCACATTAAATCTGGTGTCTCCTATTTTATGCATGTTTATGTTTATATTTATTTAATTCATTTCATATTTTCTCTTGTATCCAATTTGGAGATAAATTTGGGTTTCAATTTATCCTAACACCCACACAAGGGGTGTGGATACATGTTCAATGCATCTTACACACACTACCCCCCCTCTTTTCCAAAGTTTGCCAAAGCATAATGGAGTCTAGGGTTTGAAGATAAAATCATCTCGACATGGAGTTCAATGAATATCTAATAGTTAAAATTTCATAGGCAGGCTCACACGTACATAGCAAACAAAACCCAAAAATCTTAGGTCTCCTAGACAATAGTGTTAGAAGAGGACTATAGCATCGGATCCTAGGGTGTCTTGTTTCAATGTTCCTATCCAATAAATAAATGAAGGCCATATCTTGATTTATGACATTGTCCCAATCTTGCATAGTTAATTTTAGACCCTACAATAACCATCTCAGTTAGTTTTCAACTAAGTCTTATTTTCTCTCCCTTGTTACTATTTTTAGAAATATTCAAATTACAGTCAAATTATTATCTTAATTATTACATATTTATTTATTTATTTCCTACTCTAGACCCTTAACTAAAACAATAATATGACTCTAATATTATCAAAATTGTTAAATCACTTCCCAACCATAGTCTCTTAGAATGCTCTCCCCCCACAAGAAAAAAATCCTTCCTGCAATTCCTATCACTCTTATCCTATAGCCTTCCCATCACCTTGTAACACATCTGTGCAAGCTCTCATTTCCCACATGACTACCTTTGAACACCACCCAACCCCTCAAATTTCCAACTCTTACCTACACAACCTCTACACCATCCACTCTAACCTATGATCTCCCTCATCATGATATAATGAAACCCTAGTTCACCATGAAATCATTCATTGCACACATACATACATAATAAATAATTCATAATAAAAATTTTACCTAGTTTTAGCTCCCACATTGGTGTCAATTCTCCTTCCCCTACTCCTCACCAATCGATGCACCCTAATTATTTATGATCTGCCTATGCCACAAACTCCTTCTCACAACACGTTACACTAATTCAACCTTTTATTTTTTACTTCCATGCCCTGCATATATATTACACCTTTTATTTTTTATTTTATTTTTATTAACCATATTTGATATGTCTTAAGTGACAACTAAGCTTCCACTTCCTTCTTCATCAGTGACCATGGCTTCCTCCCTTGAGTCACTAAGTTTGACATTAATGATGTTATCCTCAGTGCCTTGCATAGATTCATGATCCATAAGTATGTGAATAGATGATGCATATACCCACCTATGAATATTTTATATAATCTCTTCAAACCCTACCACCCATCTCGATTATCAACCTTGGTAAATAGTAATGATAGCCACCTATGCAATGAACTTGCATAAATTTTACCTTCACTTCAACTAATAAAACTTGGCTCATAACAATGATGTCCTTTTTCCAAATATCCTAAATAGTTCCTAATAAGGTATCCTCATTAAAATTTGGCACATAGCGATACTCGATACCATTTCACTCCTACTACCCCATTTTGATATCTCATAATAGTAGCCTATCAACATTCTTCACCTCTTTTACTGAAATCACCTCCTTTGTATCAACTCCATTTTTTGGTGCCTCCATCTTATTTTAGCTTCTTTTTTATCCACCTTTCTCCCTATACAAATATTAATCCCAATACATATGGTATTATTCCATTCATACCATTCTATTAGCCTTTGTTCCTCTTCACACTATGTCAACACATCAGTCACCTAATCTGCTTAACCATCATCATGGTATCACCATAATCCCCATCCTTAATCAAACATATCTTTGAGCTACCATGACACTCATCTATCCTCCATTCTAGACTCATAGTTCTCCTAAGCATGTGTCATTTCTTGGGATATGTCTTAATATTTTAGCTCTCTTGGTCACTTTTTAGTTATGGTTAATTCCCCTTGAGGCATGTTGATAACTATGACACTGCCCTTCCCATTTCATGTGCATGTCTTTTATATGGGCATCATTGATATCAATCATGTCATTTCTCATCTATATTTCCACTCCTCTACTACTCTTCAAATTTGACCAGTCTATTTAACCCTCATGTCTCTTATTCCTTCCACCATCCTTCCCATTTAGGGAAAACTACATCAGCATGAGGATAGCTCAGACACACAAACTAATCATTCCCTTTCCTCCCTTGGTCACTCAATCACATTATTTTCCTCTTTCAACTCCTTTTTACTCTCAATTGACAGACTCTATGAACTACACCCATCATTAAAATTATCCAATCTTTATCCTTTTGGCATGATGCTCTCCCAACATGCATCCTTTCCTGAGATACATCAAAATTTTGTGGCCTAATTCATTAATTTATTTTTCCCATAGCTCTCCTTGGCATGCATTCTTTCCTAGGATTCATCAAAATCTTGTGGCCTAATTCAATAAAAAATTTTGGTCTATGGTTCTTCATTGCCTGCATCCTTACTTGGGATACATCAAACAATTTGCATCCCATTCATCACATTCAAAATTTTAGCTCTTCCTTACATGTGTCCTTGCTTGGGATACATTTAAATCTTTTAACCTCTTGACTTATCACTCTTTTATTTCAATTGATTCCCCTTAAGATGTGTAGACAATTGTGACATCAACATCCTCACTCCCTATGCATGTCTTTGCTAAGAGCATTGTTAATGTGTAGCTCACTCCTCATACCACATTCATCTTATTCATCATCAATCTATCATTCCCATTTCTATTCACCTTTCCCACATTTCTTCTATTTGAGTGGCAATCTATCTCATTATTTTTTGCATGTCCCCTTGAGGGGGCATCCTACATCCACAAATTTGTTAGCACCTATCCATGATTGTCTTTCTTATTTGAAATAAAATTACACCTTCTAGTCATAATTCCTTGTCAAAGAGGGGTAAAATTTATGCATCTAATTATTCTTTCCAAAGTAACTCATTAAATTATGCCTAATCTTGTCTAATATTGACACTTAATTTTTATATCTTGTATTAGCCTCACCCCTTCATCCCCTTAAGTCAATTAATTAATAAATTAATCCTAACTACATGAAATATCCCACTTTCCACATATTCATATTTTCCTAATATCCTAAATTCTAATTTACCCCACTTTACACATAATTCTAAATTTTGTAATTTTTAATTCACTTACTTTTCTAATCACATGTTTCCCCCCAAAAGAAAGTCTAGAGGCTTCCCAACTTTAGAACCTTCTCCCTCTTTAAATTTTAAATTTGAGAGGGGAATCTCCACTCCAATCCCTTTTATAAACCCATTTGAATAGGAGCATTCCCAAGCATGGAATAAAAAAATAAGGAATAAATCCAAGTCTATGTTGCCTTCATTGCACTAGCTCTCATACCCTATTGTATCCATCATAGCACCCAAGCAACCAAAGAATCCATTAAGTTGTCCATATTAAAGCCATTTTCAAGAAATCCAATATAAAGTTAAATAACATTTGAGAATCCACTATAAAATCTTGGAGGGAAGCCAAAGATGAGCGAGGTGATGATAAGAAGTCCATTATTATTTATGATTGTTCCTTATATCCTCTCCTATTAGTGATCTTTGTAAGCATTTGAGTTAGAATTAATTTCATTTGTCATAGTTAAATTTATTTTCTCAAATTTTATATGGATTCAATTATAATTTTAGAAACTTTTTTCTATCTCTTTTAGACTTCTTCAAGAACTCACATCTTCAAAACATACCCACTTCGTCTTATGTCCTGCCTATAGATGGTGATTGGATTCTAGAGCACTAGATTGGAAAACACACTCCTCCATGGTTTTGAACCTTTCCACGTGAAAAAAACATATTTCCTTCATTAATTATGTCTTCAAAACCCAATCTTGGTGCATGTTTCATTTTATTTCTCATGAAAGCAGACCTACATGTTTGTAGACTTGAAGGTTTGCATTTTCCATAATTTAGGCATTAAATGTTGCTAGTTGGATCTCCTGAAGGTACAAAAAATAAATGATAGGGATTTTTAAGGGAGAATAAATAATTTAATATAACACACTTCATTGTCTCAAACTATCCCCATATGCAACTTCATGAGAGTTTAAAGAAAACTACTTGCACTTTCACATACATGAAGATTTTACTTCCTCAAAGGGCCAAACGTGCCAAGTGAGAGTTAGATAATATTGTGAAAGGTATTTTTAGACATCTTAGGATCCTTACCAATTTTTCTCATACTTCAACAAGATCATTTTTTAATAAATATAACCCAAAACTAAGTCATTGGGGTTTTACACCTCAAAAAAACACCTTAACTCCTTAGCAATTGTTCATAAATTTAAGGAGCTCAATCAAATAAATAATGCCATTAATTTATAAGTCATAAGGGTCATCAAATATTTTCAATATATTTGTTTCTAACTCTACCTATATGACATGTACCATCCATTTTGAATTTGCCTGTATGAGCTTGTGAAGGGAGCGATGGAGGTTCTAAAACTACTTCTACAATCCTAAGACCTATACCTATAAACCAAGAATGGATATGACCTGTAGAATCTAAAAGGACACTTTTAAAACTATTTACACTTGAATATTAGCTCCTAATTTTGTACAAGTTGATAAAACTACCTCTTTATAGTGATTTCTTAAGTAATTGACCCGTTCTGACTCCCCTAAAATACATGGTAGTTATAAAACTCCACAATATTGGACAAAACCATTTTTATGGATTATTCACTTTGGTAAGCTTTGGCATACATTTAAGTTAGTTAAAAATCACTTTTATTTAATTTCATTTACCTCAAAGTTTGTAAATCAACCTTAATCTCTCCAAAGAAGTTTAACATGTTTATGCAAAGTGATTAAGACAATAATATGACTTTGAAGGGCCCCTAATAACCTATGACAACATTTGACCAACCTTTTTCTCACCATGACATGACTAGGCTAGTACAATATAAAGACAAACCATTACCTTAAACTTTGTAAAGAAACCTTAATTTTTGATAATAAGGTTTTAGAAAATCTATTTGAAGACCATTAAGTCATGAAAAAGTTAGAAACAAGGTTGACAAGACATGAAAAACAATTTTTTACCTATAGGGGTTGACATTTTAACCTTGGGGGTCAAAATTGGTTAATAGTACCTTTGGCCTTGATCTTCCCAAACATCCTTACCTCTTTGTTCCCCTCCACCCCATCCAATCCATAAATTGAAACCTTCTTGGTGCCTTCATTGGGCATGCATTTAACCCAAGTACTTCTAGGCACATATTCATCAATAAGCATGACTACAACCATCAATATTTCATCTATAGTGTTAAGAACTATCCTAGTACCCCCTTTAGTCATCCCAATACCTCCCTCAGTAGTTTAGCTTCCTTTAAATTGGCCCTCATGGTTCATACTATCGCTATTAGTCCATCCACTAAAGCATCCAGAGACAACCTAGGTAAGAGATGCAAGAAAATACATAAGTCAACTCACCCTTAGGCTTTAGTTAAGAGGCATTTTTCTCAAGTCTAGCCTCCTCCATCATCCTTAATTATTCCTCTAACCCTAGTCATGGTACTTCTATGTATTATTCCCTGGCCCCATCTTTACATTAAACCAGGTATCAATGGATTTGTCTTCAACTAGCCAATCTCTTCCTTTATGTTGAATGCCCCTCTCTTGGGAGCCATTAGCTCTTATGTGGGCATGACCCAAGAGTGATGGTGGGCACAAATGTTCCCATGGGCCTCCCCTTTTATCCTTCCTCTTTTTATTCCCATGTTCCCTCCTCCTCCATTGCTTTCCTAATTCACCCTTTCCACTTCCTCCATATCCCCTTTATCTCATCCTCCTTCCTTAGACACCATATTATCTACCCCTCCAACACCTCTTAGAACTTAGGGAATGGTCCCAAGGTCACAAGCACTAGATATGATATTCCCTCGAATATACATTAGATCTTTTACTGAGCCTTGGGAAGCATGAAGAGGAAACTAACATATAGGTTCATCTAGGAGGAGAACCTAGTGATATGGAAAACCTAGTATGACCTATTCTCCCTCACCAAGGTGAGGACCTCCATTGGGGAGGAAAAGATAGTTGAGGATCAACTCTTCATTCTTTGAGTAACCCACGATATGTCAAAAAGGATCTTCAAGGACATGCAAAGACAATTTTAGACATTAGAATCCCATGTGAAGATCCCCTTCCCCACTGGGTTGATTGGGTAGGTCAAGGTTTCCCTCTTAGTGCTCTTCTCAGTTATAGGGAAGGTGGTAGAAACTATGATAGAGAGAAATGTGCTTATTCAAAAAACTCAGGCTTACATGGAAAGGGTTAGGGAGATAGATAGGAAGTACATGAAGCTATTGGTGGTGATCAACAAAGGTATGTTCCTATAAATAAAAATAATGTCAACCTAAGACTTAGGGTTGTATCAGACATACACTAGGAACATGAAGGAGACTATAGAGGAATTATTGGTTATGGCTCATACTATAATAGAACCCTTGAAAGAGGGTAGGAAAAAGATATTAGCTTATTTTAAAGAGGTCAACATCTCTATGTTATTCTACCTAGATGGCACCCTAATAAATAAGGGAGAATTTGGAGTCCACCTGAGTCACTTTGACCAAGTCATGAGGGATAAGATCATCAAATCAAATAGGAAAGGGGCCTATGTGGTTCTTGAGTTATCCATGTAGTCCATGACAATAATCAACTAAGTTTCCAAGATCCATGTGGAAATGGAAGCTCCCTTCCAGGTGTACCATAGGTTGGTGACTCAAGTTGAGGTGATACTCAGGGAACCCCTTATGAACCTTACTAAGTTGGACAAGTAGTTTTACCTTGTGTCAGCCATGTTAGAATCTAGGGATATGAGATAAAAGTAATTAGGAATTGGATCTTTATATCCACACCCACATGTCAACTATGTGGTCCCCCACAAATATTTTTATGGGATTGAGGGGATTTTGTTTGTTTTAAATTTTAAACTATGGTTGTAACTATCATGAGTGACCATCATGGCCCAAGATGGGAATCTCATGCTATTTATAGGTAAATCCCATCCTCATTTATATAAGGCAAAGCCATATTGTAATATAGGGGTCAACTAAAATTTTATTGAAAGTGTTTTTGAATTATATCTAGGATTCTACCTGCTTTGTCTTTCATCTCTTGAAACTATAGAGTTAGCCACGATCGATTGTTATAATAACACTTCCTTTTCTATATAAATACAATTCTAATTTTTTGCAAAGGGTTTGTTCTATACCTCAATTATCTTTCATATCCATTTTGAATGTTTGTTAAATGCTAAATTAATTGGATTAATACCTTGTTACTACATGTATGTTGTGATTATAATGTGTGTGTTCATTATAATCCTAATGTGAGTTCTCATATTTCTGTTTTTACAGTATTATTAATTTGTATGTTAATCTACAAAATACCATTGTATGTTTATGTATAGTTTGCTATAAAATCCTAGTACTATATTTAGTGAGGTTTCATATTTAAGGTATGTTTCATTGTTTCCTTAGACTCTTCCCACTATGTGTTCTTGGAGGTAGAAATTTTAGTGAAACTCAGTCTATAGTGGTATGACTATGGCAAGGGCACTTAGCTTTATGGTTGATGCATTGATTTCATTCTGAATCTAGAGGCTCTCTTTTCTACATTAATATCCCCTCTACTTTTGTGTTTGTTTTCAAAGACTAAACTACCCTTTCCCCTTGTGTTTATAAATAGAGGAGCATAATACAAAAATTTCAATAATAACCTTGATAATTAAATCTATGTACAAGAATTTCATAGTGAACTTTGGGTGGTGGCACTACATCTCTTGGAGACTATTCACATAAAATCCATTGTGAAGTGAAATACCTGCATCTATACCCATGCTCTGGGCTAATCCCAAATCAGTCCTAAAATGGAGGACAAAAGTCATCATTGTTCCCATATTCCTCTTTGGGGAATACCCAATCTCATGAGTATTTTGTAAACTGGACATTTGGACCAAACAACACATATATTATATCGAGGGATTATAGGAGTAGGGTAGATTAGGATCCTTCTACATCTCAAGGTATGAAGAGGAATCTATTTTAAAATTCATAGGATTCATAGGCTTAGATATTTTTACTTTTTTGTGTGAGCCTTGTTATGTTATTTATGCGCCAACATAAAAATGTATAGGTGTCACTCATGCGTGTATGATATTTACTACATTATATTTATATTATACTCAAATTGACATATCTATTATATATTAATATTTTTCTAGATTTTACCTTATATTGTTTTAATGTGTGTTATTTCAATCTATATAAATGCATGTAGAGTTTCTTGTGATAAATTCTACATTTCTTTTACTAAGAGTCAACCCATTCTTTCCATCTTGTAAATTTATTTTGAAAACTATATTCTCATACCTAATTATTTTTATTTATTAATAAATTCCAAATAGACAAATGTTAAATTACACTTACCCCTTTTGAGTGTGAAGTTAATTTCATTTCTTATTATATGGACAAGTAGGTTGATACTATTTTTTATAGATAGTGGATAGCTTGATGTTGAATTAATCTCTATATACATATTTAATCCCATAGGTTAATTGTAAGGAAAAAAACTATTCTTAGATACATAAAGGGAACATATAAATCTCATATACAATACTCTTCCAATGGTGAGGTCACTCTGACTCGATATATTCATCCTGATTGGATACACAGTCATGATGGTGGGAAGTCAACCTAGATATATTTTATCATTTAGTTCGGGTGATAATACTTCATATAGAAAGAAACAATCCACTTTCTAATTTTTGTCTTGTAAAACAAAGGGTTTTTATAAATAGGTCATTAATAATTATAATCTGTATAGTTCTTGATGAGATTGATTGTTGACATATAAAGCCCTTATTATTGAGGTTTTATATTTAATTTGCATAGATAATATATTTTGGTAGATGTGAGATCAAGATATACACATAACATAAGGTAGTTTTCATAGATATATTTGTAAATAATTATACTCTACGGACATTTCTCTAATGTTTGGATTCTAAATAAGGAATTACTAAAGAATATGATTATAAAGTGGAAACACCATTCACTATAATATTAAATAATTACAAAAGAGTATCAAGTCATTAGATTCAATTTTTTCAAATTGGTGTTATGCATTGTGTTCCTATTATACATAGACCATATGTGTGGATGAGGTGGAGGATGTTCTTGAAGATGAAATTGGTAGCCTAAATCATACCTACTATAGTTTGAGGCTAAGCATGTGGTCCTAGTAATTTTTCAATATCATCAACATGGTGTCATAATTGTTTTTAAGATGAAAATACCTAGAGGTATAGCGAATAATAAAACTATGTTTATTTAGTATAGCAAATGACATTCTTGAAGCCAGAACGGGTCGCCTTTTTCACAATCGGGTCTAGTTAGAGGCCAAGAATGTGGCCTTATGAATTATTTAGCACATATAATGTGGTAACATTTCCATTTTTTATCCATGAAGGCCTGAATGTAAAGATCTCCAACTATGCCTTGAAACTTGATAAAATTTGTTGTTAATGTTTTTACATGTTGAAACCATAGGGAAAACTCATATCAGGTTGGGATTTTGAGCTCGTGGTCCTAGGCACAGACATATTTTACCTATCCTGATATGTTGGAAGTGAAAAAATTTCAAGTGGAATTCTTGAAAGAATAAATGTACCTTGGAGGCACCAAAATTGTCTTTTGATTGCATAAAAATAACATTTTAGCACTAATTACTAAATCCTTATCCATAGATTTGTCTCTTCTTCTTAATATATGTGCTTAAAGGTGTAAGTAGAAGAATTAAACATACACCTAATGATTCTTTTGATTTGACATTTATTTCATCATTTTTTTGGTAATAATCATTGGGAAAGAGATCAATTTAGCACACAAGCACCACAAGCCACACAAACACCATAAGTATTTGATACGCAAGGAAATAAACTTCATTTGGATAATGAGTACTGAAGGAGGTAATATTGATATGAATTAAATACACACAAGTAAAAATACCACAAAATTTAAAAATATAATTCAATTTTCTCATGAAAGTCTTTAACTATTTATTTAATTGAATTGAGAACACTGGGGTATAATCTCATAATAAAATAGTAAAAATAAGTGCAAAAAAGGGATCTAAGTGAATACAATATGCAATAATAAATATAACCTTTATGTACTTTAATTATAAACTAAAATCATGATAAGTTTTTTTTAAAATTAATGAAATGATGAAGGGAAATGAAACCTTAACACACCTAATGATTATATTGTATTTTTGGCATTAGATCTAGGTTATGTATAACTATACTACTTTGTGTGAAATCTAAGTTACTCACTATAGAGGATAGAATTCATATGCCACTAAGTGTGTATGGTAAAAAATTGATAGGTCATTAAATGTGTACCTATATTGTTATAAAAAAATTATCATGTCATCGAATGTGTCCACTACTCAGTTTGAGGATCCACAATGTTTTGGGAATGTGAGATGCCTAATGATAAGTAGGTTTGTGTAATATATTTACAATATATATATATATATATAATGTTAAATTGTATCTAATTGACTCTTTAATTGAACCATCAAGTTTAGAAATAAAATAAGTGTGAAAATTATTTGATTCAGGCTAACATTTAAGGAGTCGCGACTACATATCCCACACACTTGAAATCAGAGTCAATGTAGTTCTCTTGTGTATGTGAGTGGTGTGTAATTGAGAGAAATGAATTCATCTTCTCCCTATAAAATCTAATATATTTACATGAATATTCTCTTAACCCCTCTTTTATATCAATTTTATGATGACACAAGACTTGAAAATGGTGTAAATTCTTTATAGACTCAATGTGTAGGCTCTACCATAAGGGTTGTAATAGGATTGATCAATGTGAAAATTAATGAATTTAAGTGAATTTAATATATTAGGATCCATTTTAATTTTTCCTAAAATGACTACGTCTTTAATTTTATTTATAGGGTTTTCAAATACATTACATGCAAAGGATGAACATGTCGAAATTCAAATACATTACATGTAAAGGATGAACATGTCAAAATTCAAATACATTACATGCAGAGGATGAACATGTCGAAAGCATAATCACTAAGAGGAGGTTGAATCATTGTCTTCAAAAATATTTCATTCAATTCCACTTAAGCATACATGAACCATTCATAAAAACCATGAACATCTAGCAAAACATTTACAACCATACAAGATCATGAAACAAGATAGCACATTACATATGTGGGAAACCCTCAAGTGGAATAAAAAATAATAATATCTAAAAATAGACTATATTCTTATAACACAAAAACCAATCTTTATTGAATCACCAACTCCACATGGAGCACTAACCCCAACTAGTCAAGCACCCACTCAACTAAGCTTTAGCAAGCATCAACTTGCAAGGAGGCACCAACCCCCTAGATGACTCAACACCAAATCAGCCATAAAAAAAAAATTATCACCTTAAAAAAAAAAAAAATCTCACATAATATATGATGGTCACCTTCTTTATCTCTTCTCACTCTTCTATCCCTCTCAAACTACCTTCTAGGCTTCTTCACTCAACTAGGTCTCTTCAAGATAGATTACGTCATATGACCTTGATATTCATTTATATTACCCATTTTATATTTAATTTCATATTATATACACCCATATAATGGTATAAAATACCTCTGTATGCTCAAAAATGTGGTATTTTATTTGTATTCTCTTTGCTTCTCTAACTAGCCAATTAGGCCTATTAGGCCTCGTTCTTATATAATCATCTAGATCACACACATATTGGTCATCCATACACACTTTCACACTTTTATTTACCTAAAAATATGTCTTATAACATGTTTCATACATGAATAAATTATAATAATAGGTCATCCATAAATTAAAATACCAAACCCTCTTTTAGGCCATAAGGAGACCTAATTCAATTAGGCCTTCATTAGTACACATTACCCTTTGATCTACTTCGAACACTTTAAAACTACACACATAGTAGTAAAACTTCATATACCACTAAAAGATACCCCCATTAATCTCATCTTAGTTTCATTACACTTTTTATCTCTAACCACCACTTGAATCACACCATAAGTATTGTTTACATTAGGCCTTCGCACACATAGAAAGGTCTATCTTGAACAACTGAAGATAACACATTATTTAACCATAAAACCATGATAATAAATCACATTAAAATATATATATATATATATATATATATATATATATATATATATATATATATATATATATATATATATATATATATATATATATATATATATATATATATATATATATATATATATATACCTCAAAAACTTCACCAATTTCATTATACTTCATCACACAAGGCAAAAAGGCTCAAAAACACTCGTGTAACTTACTCACTTAGAACTACCAATTAACATAAAAAATTAGTCATGGTGACTCAGACCTCCAACACTTATATAAAAATTTTAAATGACTTATTATTAATTTATATACCATCTTTAGATATAAACATCATATGGTCTAGTGGCAACTATTGGTCTTACATACCAATTTGTTGACCTCACCACACACAAGTCAAACAAGCCATTTTGGCTTCATCATTTTCAATAATATAAATGAATTCCAATATTTATACCAAGAATTAATAGTACATAACAATACAAAAAAACATATCCATGCACTTTTTTTCATCACTCTATCATGATAACATATTCCTATTCATCTTTTCACTGTTGCTTGGGTTTTTCACTGTTTGCACCATTTGGCCTATTAGTAACTGGATAACTTGGATGAATGGTTTAGCACACTTTAGGGATATAAAATATCCATAAACCCTAATTTACATTAAAAATTAGTGTCAATATTCATCCTTCATCCATTTACATAATTTTACTTGGTCAACTCTGACTATTATAACAAATCTCCAAGAAATTAGCCCTTCTTGTAAGGTTTCCTCACATACCTGAAAACTCAATCACACTTTGAGGTGACTAGGAGAGTTTAATATAACCTCATATATCTTACCTAATAATTCCAATCCTTTTTGGGCACTTTTTATCAACATCTTCAACATCAAGTCCTTATTAGGGTTCTAAAAGGGTTTAAACATGTTTCCATTCTTAACAATCATTCATAAAGCATATCCCCTCAATCCAAAAACTAATGCTTGGAATTTTGAGATAGTACCCTTACCCATATACCATGAATATATTATATTCCCATGCATAGGTTTGATTAGCTAACAAACACAATAAAATCCTTCTTAGGTTGAGAACCCTTTATTCGGTGTACTTAAAAGACCTAAAAACCACTTTTATGCATTTTATTACAAACCTTAACCTCAAAATAAATGAAAAAACTTGAAACAACATGGATCACCTTTTAAAATACTTAAATGAGCTCAAAAACCTTGAAATATGATCATGACCCCTCATTAGGCCACACTCTTTCTCTTCTCTCTTATACATTGACCTACAAATCACATTAGACCTTAAAACTAACCTTCATGCCTCTTTAAATTCATGCTCCACCACACTCAAATACTCAAGAAACCTCTCTCATTCTTAAACAATGACATTCATCCTTCATATGCATTGACAACAAATCATGATACATCATTAGGTCAGGCAGGGTCTAGAAGTGGTTAAGGTGTAGACTTGGTCTAAAGGTCCTACCCTTGTAGGCTCACCCTGAGACTCTAATGAGTAATCCAATGAATCACATAAATTATAAATAAACCTAATACAACCACTCATGTATATGTTCACTCATATCACCAATTCACCACACTCATACCTTCTCATAAGGTCTTTTCATGTTATGACTAGTGTCATGACTAGGCTTCTTAAGCTCTTGAAACTTGACAACTAACATTGAAACACTTATGAAAGTATCTACACTTTACTTACATTATCACACAATGTAAAAAAACCTGTCACAATTTTTTTCTTATGTACTTCATCAAACTTCACTATGCACACCTTCTCACAATGACATCAACCTCATGCAAGATGCACCTTTGACATCAATGACAATCCTCAACAGACAATGGAATAATGTGATATGTGAAATAAAAATCATATGGGATTAGGTCAAGTCAAAAGGACCCATAAAATAATTAAGGACATAATCAACAGGTTTCTAATTATATACGTGAAAAACTCTATAGGTTGTCAATTTTGTACAAAGCATAATGAAGATGAGACTACTCAAAAAGTGGATCTCTAAGATCCAGAATCTACCAACATATAAATCTAACATGAATATGAGGATTAATAGATGTTACAAGGCCAAATAAAGTCTAATGTGGGTGGAAATGTGTCCAAAAATATATAAATATACACAAATGAACTAAGACGCATTAAACATGGAAAATACCAAAAGGAAAAGGATCATATACCAAAATTAGGTGTTTAAATAATGTCCCAAATTGATGTGCATATGTGGAAGCATTTGTGCATCAAAGAAAGATAATAATAAATTGAAGTGGTACCTACATTTACTAATGGAGGGATGGATGAAATGATTGAATGTTTGGACTACACTCCATCCACATGAAATAATAGTTATTTTAAAATCTTGACTGCTCTTGCAAACAAATTAAAATAATCAATGTCAAAATAGTTTTGTGTATAAAAAAAGTGGAAATATAAATTTAAAATATGAGCATAATAAGAAATACACCTGATGGTATGTGAACAATGTTTCCTTCTCTTGGTAACTAAAACTAGAAATAAAATTTTCTCACACTTTTTTGAGTATTATAACTTTCAAAGTAATTTTTGACAACTCAACTCTACTTCTTCATTAGGGAAACAAATGATTGTCATTTCTTGGCCTTTCTTTGCACTCCTTTTCACTCAATACTGAAAAATATGAATGTGAAATAGATAGATATTTAGGCCCCCTTCTGAGATGAGGGACTTTTTACTTATACTTACAATCACTCATCTCAAAATAAATATTTATGTGAACAATTTGTCTTCAAGTAAGAGAGAAAAAACTATTAGAGGTTTTATCAACCTTTGTTGCATTTATGGTTTTTGTGTGTATTCTCCAATTATGGAGTCATACTTTGATCTTATGATGTTTTTTATACATTATTTTAATTGATGTAACATTTTTTTTAAATTAATAAAAGGGTGAGGGACCCATCAACCCTCTTTTACTGATAAAAAAAAGTAATAAATCTAATTCTATTAGAATCATTGTAAATATCAATATAAACACATGTGTATAACCATCACAAAATATCATCATGTAAAACTTAATAGTAAGATGAAACCTTAAATGAAGATGAGAGAATTAATGGAAAGAAAGATACTCCAATATAAAAACATGATGGGGAATGAAATTATACCCCAATGAAATATTTATATTTACACAATATAGATAATAAGTTCAAAGAGATAGTCAAGGGTACAATGCCCCCAGAGAAAAATTAAGGTGGGGAAAAATGATATGCCCCAATGTATAAATATTCCCTTATAAGGGAAATATATATATATATCTATATATATATATATATATATATATATATATATATATATATATATATATATATATAGTGGGGCATACTATTATTCTATGTTGATTCATATATATATATATATATATATGAATCAACATAGAATAATAGTATGCCCCACTAGATGCATGGAAAAGACCATGCAAATGTAGGCACTAACAATAGTAATCCATAAGTAGTGACATGCATTATATTGATCATGGCCCCTTTCATGGCATATAATTGTAGACACCCAAATTTATTTTGAACCTTGTTTGTATAATTAATAAAAGGGTGAGGGACCCATCAACCCTCTTTTATTGATAAAAAAAATCAATAAATCTAATTCTATTAGAATCATTGTAAATATAAATATAAACACATGTGTATAACCATCACAAAATATCATCATGTAAAGCTTAATAGTAAAATGAAACCTTATGTGAAGATGAGAGAATGAATGGCAAGCAATATACTCCAATATAAAAACATGATGGGGAATGAAGTTATACCCCAATGAAATATTTATATTTACATAATATAGATAATAAGTTCAAAGAGATAGTCAAGGGTACAATGCCCCTAGTGAAAAAATAAGGTGGTTAAAAATGATATGCCCCAATGTATAAATGTGCCCTTATGAGGTATATATATATATATGAATCAACATAGAATAATAATATGCCCCAATAGATGCATGGAAAAGACCATGCAAATGCAGGCACCAACAATAGTAATTTATAAGTAGTAACATGCATTATATTGATTATGGCCCCTTTAATGGCATATAATTGTAGACACCCAAATTTATTTTGAACCTTGTTTGTATAATTATTTTCATGTGATTTACATATATGTTCTCTCACTTGAAAATTGGACACTTAGTGGTACTTTTGTCTTGGTCTTGCACCTTGTTATCTACATGGTTTGTGATTTAACATTTTTAGGAATAATGGAGTTTTATTCCTAATTTAACTAAATGTCTAGATTAATAAATTAGTAAAAATATTATAGTCCTGATTTGTATATTTTATTTCTCTTTTTATATCTTTCTAAAATAATAATAAATAAGGATAAATATTACTTAGTTGGAAATAGGCTGAGATCGCTGATACAGAGGTTGAAATTGGTTGTACAGGACTAGGACAATGTCATAAATCTAAATCTAGCTTTCATTTAGTGAAAGGATAGGAGTGCCAACAATAGGACACTTTGGGTTTCAACATTGTAATCCAATCCTATCATTGTTTTCCAAACTAGTCATAAATCCCTAAAACTTTTTGGGTTTTATGTTGTGCCTATATGAGCCTATCTATGAAATATTGAGCGTTGATTGTCAATGAAACTAATTGAAGAGTTGATTTAATCTTCAAACCCTAACCCTCCATCATGTTTGATAAAGATTTGTTTGAACTACTTGAGGAAGGGAGGTTAGTGTTTAAGATGTATTTAACATGCAATCCACACCCCTTGTGTGAGAACATTGCCTAAATACCAATACTCTGAAAAGGGATCAAGCCATATGTAGTTCTCACCTAATGTGCTTTGTACAATAGTGTGATGTGAATCCAAAAATTCCAAATTAAGAGTGCTTGAGGTGGTTAGGGACTAGTATGAGGGTTTGAGTATATTTGGAGTTGTGTTGGGTGACTGTATGCAGAGAATAGGAAAGTTTGTCTTAATGCTATGTATTTTTTCTTACTTTGTAATGTTTATCACCTCCCTTTGTAAATTATATTTAGATAGGATTTTATAGGGAATCATTGGTCATGGGTTATATGTATTCATGTTAGGTTGACATAATGAATTATAGGTATCAGATGAAAATGACCGTTGGGGCTCAAAGTGCAAATGGATAGGAGTACCAAAAACAAGACACCCTAGGGTTTTATGTTATAGTCCAAGTATGGCAATCCTATCCTATAGGCTCAAGACTTGGTGGAATAGGATTATCTTGGTAAATATAGTCTGGTTAAGTTGGAATGATTGTTTAGAAGGTTTTGGATGACTGACAATGATCAAAAAGATATTTATCAGGGTCACAAGAGCATGTAAAAAAATAACTATGGATAAGGTGTCACAAGCCACACTCAAACTACCAATTTAGACATTTTATATGACTACATTTTCCCCCTTTATTCTAGTGATGTAGCAAAGTGAAATAATAGGATAAAGGAAAATTAGAAAGCATACCTGAACTTATCTATAATGGTGAAGCCCATGAAGATGTGTAAAGTTGAGTGTGCATAGAGAGAGAAAAACATGAAGCATAAATCTACAAAAGAAAACAAGGAGTAGATTAGTTATTAGTAGACATGTTATGTATAAAATAAGAATGTACAAAATCTGGGTAAAAAAGAGAGGAAGATAAAAGAACAAATATACTTCATCAAGTACTCCTACTAATACAAAACCTATTGCGATGTTGAGTGATGTTGATTGATTTTGAGTGATACTAGGTATGTGTTGTACCAAGAGTAATATCATGAATGGAGCTGAGTACTCAATTCCTCGAGGGTGGCTCAAGAATACAAACATTAGCCCTTTAGCTCTATCATTACCTATTAAGTGAAGCTATGTGATCATATGTGTGTTAATAGATGTTTGGACTATGTGTCCAATCCCTCTAAGTAGGTGGCTCAAGAATACAAAGGCTAGTTAGTCCTTTAGCTCCATCATTTCCCACTAAGTTTAGTTATAAACTAATACCAATATAAATGTGTGTCATATGAGATGGCTCATGAAGCCCATGAATACTCTATAATCTAACAGTGTGGCATGGTAGCCAAATGTGTACTAAGAACTAGGACAATTTTGGCCACTTTGAAAGGTAGAGATTAGGCTTATATGAAAGCCATTCTAAAACTGAGAACTAGGATTAAATAAAAGCCACTCTAAAATGATGCCAACCACCTATAGATGAAATACAACATGCAACTATTAAAAACACTTGGGTAATGCACTAAACTTACAAATAAAAGATGGCAAATATGCCACACACATTTCCCTTACTAACTAGTGTTTGTAACATAGATTATAATCTAGAAGAAGTACAAAATACCCAATCTAAAACTAGAAGTAATAGATATCATGTCATGTATGATGCCCCCTATATCTAGATGCTTTAAGTAAAACTATACTAAAACTGCTTAATCTGAACTATATTGTAGCTGACAAAACTATAACTAACCTTACCTTTCTATGTATTTTAGAAATTCTAGGTTTTTGGTTGTTTGGATAGGAGCATCAAAAATAGGACACTTTATTGTCTATCACTGTAGTCTAAATATGGCTCTCTTGTCCTTTACTATTTTTGATGAATATTTTATATTTGTCATTGTCTTTCTAGTCTACTATGCATGTTTTAAGTTATGAATGTTGTTTTAATTGTTATGAAAACTAGTTTTTAACCAATAGAGGGCTCTGATCTCTATAACTAAACCCCTATTTGTTAACCCCTACAAGTGTGTTATGCTATGAAATACATGATATATGGAAATAATAATCAAAGAGATGTCTCAAAATATAACATAGTTTGTATTGAAGGTTGTTAGATCAACAGCGGTATGTATAGATAGATGTAATAATTCAATAACATGTGCAGTATACTAAACTTAAACTAGAAATTTGGTTGCTTATTATTTTTAAAATAGTTATAGATCATGATATCCATGATTGCATCCAATAAAGAAAGATAATGCATGATGTGGATCATGGCATTATAAACAACTAAGAACAAAACAAGCAAATAAGCATGCAAGGCAAGAAGCAAGAAGCATAAAAAAGTGGCCACGAGGCCAAGCAAACAAGCGACATGGAAACATGTCACTCAAACTAGGAAAGCAAGCATACAAGGCATGTTCAAATGCCCACATATACATGTAATTTCAAAAAATTAAAGGACATTAGCAACTTTATTAAGGCACACACAAGATTACAAGTAAAGGACATTGGCAGATGTTTTAAAACACACACAAGTAACAAAATAGCAACTAATAAATGAAATCACATCTAAATACTCAAAGCAATAAATTAAGGCATGTAAATTATATAAATACTATCGCATCTAACTAATAAAATCAAGAAGTGAAAGTATACAAAACATGTAGTACAAGACTAGGTAGATGCCAAGAAATACACAAGTGCTATATACTAGCGAGTGTCGATAGATAATATATGTAGGCTAATAAGTAATGTACATCAACATGATAACTAGAGTGTGTGGTTTAAGAATGACATAACTTGGATGGTGTAGTCATGTAGAAGATGCCCCCATTGGGTAGATATGTCGATATGTGTCTCGACTTTAAAAGTAGGATGCCCCCTCAATAGGTAGAGTGAAGCAATCAAGGATCTAGGTGTCACTGCACACACTCAAAGAAGATCAATTGAAGCATGGTAATGTAGATAAACTAACAAAAAATAGCATTGAATAGTAAAATGTAAGTCTAGCATGGTAGTATAAATGTAAAGCATGGATAATGCATATAGTTGAAATGTTTTTGTATTTTGAAATGTTGTATTGTTTTTAGTATGTTTGAGATTATCTATGTACAAGTAATCATAAGGAAACTATGTACAATAAATTGAAAATTTATGTACAATAAATATTGAGAAGAAATGATACTAACTGATGAGTCTCATGAGAGACTCCCTATCATGGTGTCTTGTATTAGGGAGAGGGATCGTGTGTGATTATGAAGCACAATGGAATGGCTAAGACTGTGGCTTTGAAAGTTGTGTATGTTTTAAGTGCTCTGAAATGTTTGTAGTGGAAACCAACTATGGGCTCCCCCTATAACTCTAATAAGTGGATGCAAATTTGGGGCTCTTAAGGACCCATCTGGTAGTAGAAGAAACTCTATGAAAGTGTGTTATGTGTGTGGAGGCATGAGATATCAATGATACTACCATGGGTGTGAATACTATAGATAAAAAAAATCTAGAGTCCTAAAACTATTGTTGATGTAGTGGTTTCTCTAAAAGAGGCCTCTGTGGAAGTGTATAAACTCTTTATGCTAGTGAGGGAGGCCTTGACTATGTATAAATATCAACTAAAAGAAGAACTATAACTGATGGAGGAGCTCAAATAGATGACTATAGAGTATTATATGACTCTAAAGTTGGGAATGGTAACTCATATAGAACTCCACCAACTGTAACAACCTTATGAGTTTGAATGAATTTCATACATCTGTGCAGTGTAGAAGGTACTACACAAAGTTTATGGATCCATGGTTGACCAAAAAACATATCGAAGACACATACACTATGAAAAATAATAAATGGTGTGGCCATATGTGTTGGACCAACCTATAGAGGAAGTACAATCTCACCCAATGAACTATGTATGTGCCCACTGAATCCACTAATAACTATGTCCATTAGGGTGATATCCTGATCTATATATTTCAAATGCTGAAGTAATGTCATAGTTCACATGTTCACACTAGATCCATTATCTATGAGAACACTATGAATGGGATGATGATCAATGTAGGCTCTAATTAAGAGTGCATGGTAATCTGAATCATCCTCAACTATCTCCTACTCTAAGAAGGATATTGAAAGTCTATCTGGAACTCTAGAATTATACACACCAATTATGTTGCTTAAAGGATGTGACTCAACTAAAGGTGCCTAGTATGTATCTGGTGGAGGGTGTGCATAATGTGCATGGTGAACATCTGATGTGTCCCTTGTCTCTTGTTTAGAATGCTATGGGAAAAGATCTGAGAAAAAATTTAGAGCTTTGTCCTGTGTTTGCTTTGCTTGAGGAGGCTCAATTGGAATGCCAAGATCAATAAGTTTGCCATCTATCAAGTCTTGTATCTTGTATCATAAATTGATTCATCTATTCATTGTGTGGTCTGGTACCCTATGAAAATTTTAAAATGCATTCTGATCATATCCACATGGAAGAGGCTTTGTTGTGTCAACTTCCTAAATAGGAGGGAGAGATATTATATTGCATTCCAATAGCTATTGTAAGACTCCGACTGGAGATACTGTTAGATTGGTAAAGGCCCACCGAGGAGGCATGGATAAAACCACTCATTGAGGAGGCTCATAATTTGCATTAATTATATATTGATTTTGACTTTTGTTATCATTAACCTTTACTTTGTATGGGACTTTACTGTCAATCTTTTTATTGCTTCTGATATGCTTCTGTACTTGAGTTTGCCCATTGAAATTAATTGACTTCCCTTTCCTTTAGTGTATGACATAACTCCATGAAGGAAGAGAACCTTTTGAACATTATTGACTCATGAAAAGTTGGTAGAAGACTCTATTTGAATAGATCATGTAATTCTTGTTTGGCCATGGGGCTAGTCATTTTTGCTAAGATAGTCTTATATCTGAAAACATAATCTATGAGATGTTCCTTTGATCTTTGTTTCTATTGTGAAATTTGGGCATAAGAAACCTTGTCACATATGTTAATGTTAAAATGAGCTAGGAACATGTCAACTAAATGATTGAGTGCATTGACCGACTGATTTGGTAGACTATAGAACCATTATAAAGCATAATCCTTTAAACTTCATGCAAATAAATTGGTTAATAACCAATCATTTGGCACATAGTCAAATCATGTTGCATGAAAATATCTCAAGTGTGTCTCTAGATCATACTTACCATCATATAGAGAGATATTAGGTTGAATAAAACCTGGTGGCAAGGGTGTAGAAGCAATATGATGTGCTAATGGTGTATGAAGAACAAAAGAGTCCAAAATCTGTGTTGGTCTAGAAGCACCTTGTTCAAGATGTAGCACCTTGGATTGAATATATTTTATCTCTTTCACAAGGGAAACCACATTAGGAGACAAGGATGTACTAGCCATAACTAGTGGTGCCTCACAGGAAGGTTGGGATGTTATAGGGGGTTGCTGAGACATAGTTGCCTTCGTAGTGTCATTTACAACTAGTTATTCTATGGTTTGAGAGGTTTGACCATTGTTTACTTTTTGTTGTTATTCTTATATTATTTTAAGCATATCAGGTTGTATATCAAGATGTTTGGTTAAAAGGTCTTGAATTTCCCTCTTATAAATTTCATCAAAGTCAGTATATTGTGCCATTATTAAAGTAGGAAAATAAATCAAAAGTGGATTGAATTTTTTGCAATAAGTTGTAATAAGAAAAATGAAATGGAAGGAAAGTACTAAATAAATAAAATGAAAATTCCTAAAAATAGCAAACTATAATATGTATAAAAATGATATGAATCTCACAAACATGGAAGGTGATACCTCAAGAAGCAAAGGGACCTAATAAATTCAACTAGGGTTTGAACAAAATGATTTTTAAAATTACTATGGTGAATTTTAAAAAATTATATGTGAAATTTTTATTTAAATATATATAAAAAATCATAAAAATACTTTGAAAATTTTATCAAGGAATTTTTCCTAGGGTTTCTAGGGCTTTTGTGTGCAAATAAAGTAAGTCAGGTTCACCAAATGATTTAACTTTTTTGGGAATAATGGAGTTTTATTCCTAATTTAGCTAAAGGTATAGATTAATAAATTAGTAAATAATATTAAATTCCTAATTTATATAATTTATTTGTATTTTTTACCTTTCTAAAAATAACAATAAATAAAGAGAAATATGACTCAGCTAGAAATAGGCTGAGATGGTTGATACAGAGATTGAAACTAGTTGTGTACGATAGGGATAATGTCATGAATCTAAATATGGATTTAATTTAGTGAAAGTATAGGGGTACCAAAAATAGGACAATTTAGGGTCTACTTTTATAGTCTAATCATGTTGTTGTTGTCCAAATTGGTCACATAGACCTAAAACTTTCTAGATTTTTGTGGTGTGCTTGTATGAGCCTGTCTATGAAATATTGAGCACTGATTGTTGATAAAACTTGATATAGAGCTATTTTAATATTCAAACCCTAACCCTCCATCATTCTTGATAAAATGATGTTTGAACCACTTGAGGAAAGTGGGGTTAGTGTGTAAGATGTACTAAACGTGCAATCCACACCCCTTGTGTGGGCACGTTGCTTACATACTAATACTCTGAAGAGGGATCAAGCCATATCTAGTTATCTCACCTACTGTGATTTATGAAATAGTGTGATGTAGATGAAAAAATGTTAAATTGAGAGTGTTTAAGGTGGTTAGGGACTAGTATGAGGGTTTAAATATGTTTGTAATTGTGTTGGGTGACTGTAAGCAAAGAATAAGAAAGTTTGCCTTAATGCTTTATTTGTATTCTTGCTTGCTTTATAAGATTTGTCACCTCCCTTTGTAAATGAGATTTGGACAGGCTTCTATAGGGAATCATTAGTCATGGGTTAGATGTATCATGCTAGGCTAACATAATTAAGGATAGGGATTGTATGAAAATGATTGTTGGGACTCAAAGTGCAAATGGACAAGAGCATCAAAAATGGGACACCCTAGGGTCTGGCACTATAGTCCAAGTATGGCACTCCTATCCTAAAGCTTCAAGACCAGGGGAATAGGATTGGCCTAAAAAATATAGTTTAGTTGAGCTGGAATGATTGTTCAAAAAGTTTTGGATGATTGATAAGGAGTAAAAAGATATCTAGAAGGGTCATAAGAGCATGCAGAAAAGGAGTTATGGTTAGGGTGTCACAATCCACACTCAAACTACCAATTTGGACATTTTATATGAATATAATTTGATTATGTATTATTTTTTTGAACTTTCATGATGCTTTTTGAATCTATCATAGGGATCCCTGGTCATGTTTCTTTTGTATTTAATTTTATCTATGTTTAGGACAATGTTAGTAATGTTTATACTATGCTAATTACTGACACATTTTGATGTTACCAATAGTTTCCTAGTGTAACTTTCAGGTCTATTTCAATAATGACACCCTTGGGTTGATTTCTTTTATATATTTGGGTTTTGTTGGGTCAACTTATGCATATAAATAGTTCCCTAATTCAAATTTGAGAGCACTATATATACAAATATCATAAGAGCATTTTTTTGACAAACATTGATTAAAAGGTCATTCATACAAAGATAAAATAAACATCTAATTTACTAATATTATACTTTAGCATAAATCTAAAGTTTTCTAGTGGAATAAATTAGATTGTACACATTAACTTTATTCTTGTACCAAATGAGGATGTAGGATAAATTACATTTAGACTTGAATTTACATGATTTTTCACAAACACACATTAGTTGGATAACCATGTGTGGTATGATCCCTCTTTAAAGTATTGGAATATACACAACACTTAGTTATTCAATGAAGAATGGATGAAGTTAGTCCAACCCAACTTTATAACCTAATTTTTTCTTCATCTTAATGTTGAAAGTACAATTAGGGTTTTGTAGGAAAGAAAAGGGAAATAAAGATTCATGCAAAGGATAAAAGATGAATATTTTCACAACAGATATCTCCAAACATGGTTGCATCAATCCATACTAGCATACACCAAGTTAGTACCAGTAGAGCCTCGATAGTATTGATTACTGAAAGGGTCTGAGCTTTGTCGATAGTGTCCATGTTGGTTTTTAAAATTCTATTTTTAGATCTTATCAATCATAGATCTGATACAACTTTTAGAGGATGTAATGAAGTTGGTGAGCCAAATAAATTAGAAATTTAGTTAATTCCATATCTTCTTCCTATGTCTTATGAATTCTAAATATAATATGTCTAAGTTAATCATCCATTTGCATTCATATTTGCATCGTCAATGTATTATCTTTCATACTATCACTTTAAATAATTTTATGTTATTTATATTTCATTAATAATAAATAAATAAAACATTTTGGTGAGCTCAATCCTTTTCTTAAGCATGGAAAACCCTAGGCCTTTTCTCCCTTAAGATTTTATCTTTCTTATTAAAGGTTAATATTTTTTCCTTTAGGATTTTATTTTCTTATTTGGTTTAATATTTAGCTTTCATAATTGTTCATTTATTTTAGAGTTTCAATTATTTATATTCAATCTTATAAACCCTAGTTCTTAATGTTTTCCCTTATCCTAGGAGTGATTATTGTGATTATGCTCCTTGTCATCTTAGGTTTTTACTTTTTTTTATGTGTATATCCTCTAAACCATACTATTTATCATATTAAATATTCCATGTTTTATATCCATATTGTCCCTTATTATTATACTAATGGGTGGAAAAATATGGATGTAGATAATCATTCTTGTGTGACTAATGATAATGCTTATGTGAATGATGATCATGCTTGTGTAATTGAGGGTAATGATTAAGATTGTATGGATGATGATTTGGAGGTTTGGTATGCTATGGATGTATCTTTTTATAATCATAGTGAAGTATAATTAGGTCAAATTAATTTTATAATTCAAGTTATTGATTTTCCTTCCGCTTCCATAGACCTTTCACTATTCATGGACAAGAACATGAAGAAAGTAAAAAATAATCAACTAACACACTTCTTGATACTAATAAGCTTCCAAATAAGAATGGATGGATGATATACATGATTCTCATGATTTTATGCCTTATAAATATGTTTCTAAATACAATGATTCTATTATTGATATGAAATGTGATGATAATCCTTCTCTTAAAATGAAATGTGATGCAAATCCTTTTCTTGAAATGGAATGTGATGAAATTATTTCTCATTAAATAAAATGTGATGTTAATCCTTCTATTTATATGAAGTGTTATGATATTTATAAACCATGAAAATATTATTCTATTGATATGGAATGTGATGATATTTGTAAACAATGTAATAATAAGAACATTTGTGATGAAATTTGTATACCTATGTTTAGGCTACATTGTGAGATGAAACCTATAAATGAATGTTGCTAATACATAACCATGTTTAATAACCATATATTTTCCATGATTCATGAAGTAGGTTAACTTCAAACTAAAATCACTATATCTTTAGATTCTAAGTCAAATAATGCCAAGTTTTATAATAATGTTATAATCTAGAAACCTCTAATGTGAAGGATATTTAATCATCCATGTACTGATTGATTCATTATGCTTACATTTAACTAATTTTATGGACATAGAGATCCTCATGAACACCTTGCATCATTTGTGTATTCTTTTTGAGACTATTCATGTGGTGGGAAAATACTATTAAAAGCCTTTCATCGAAGCTTAGAAGGTAAAGCCTTAGATTGATTATATAATCTATCTAGTAGGTTTATAGCTTTCTTTGTCAAACTAGAAGATGATTTCCTATCTCATTTCAATAAGATTATAGGTCCTAAATTAACATTGGAACATCTCAAAATACTTCAACAAGGTCATGACAAACATATAAAATGTTGTGTTTTAAGGTTCAATATGCATTGTGTTTCTTAATGTATCAATTGACTGATTTAGAAAAGTAATTCATTTTTGGTAGAGGTATTTTACCTCCACTTAGGGAAAGAGGACTTTATAATGCTTATCCTTATTTTGATCTAATCTAATTTTATGTTCATTCTTATGAGTGTGATTTCATATGTGCATGCACTTATGCCTTTGATTCTACTAATACCCAAAATTCAACAAGTTCAAGTCTTAAAATTAATTTTCCAACTAAGAAGGATTCTACAAATAAGATAATTAATAAGAATGCTAATTTCAAGAGTCCTACTCCTTCAATTATGGATCAAACTATCTGATCTAATAAATTAATTATAGACTAAGGGTTATTTTACAAATATTTCTTGATAAGAGGTTGATCATATTATATCTTAATCAGCTTCGCACCACACATCATCTAACACAAGTGGGGGCAAGATCATAGTGTAATTATCATTGTAACAGTGTAAATAGAGATAATAGTTGTTATACATTGTAAACTAAAATTAAACAAATTATGTATAAGGGTTTTATTACATTTTAAAAATCGAACAACATTCGCACAAGGTTGGCTTCTTCATCTTCTTCTGGTGTTTTTTTTTAAATGAACCAATGCTTATTCAAGATTTTATAAAAGGTGAACATGGAAAAAGATCTTCTTTTATTTAAAAATCTATGAATGAAGATGTATCCCAAGAAGTTCCTAAAAATGAACCAATAGTCATTTTAAATCTTATATAAGGTGGATATATAAAAATAATTGTCATTGATAAAAAGGCACAAAACAATGCATGTACAAATTATTTTTAGGATACGATGAGAATAATTACAACATATGAACATTATGATGAATTAATAGGGCATATTACTTTACCAGATTATTTTTGTCTTAACATTGTGGATACATTTTTTTTTTTGAAGCCTACTATTACACAATTCAATACAATACTTGGAAAATCATGGTTAAGGAAAATGAAAGAAACATTGGATAATATTAATATGATTATTTCATTTGGTTTTTCAGGTGGTTTGCTTACATATCAAAGAGATATAACATTTGAAGAGAATTTTCCTCTTAAGATTAAAATTATATCTCAAATCTATACAAATGTGGGTACCAAAGCAAAGTAAATAAAGTATAAATAAAAGAATCAAACAACTAGTGAGTAGTCCACATAAAGAGAAAGAAAAGAAATAATCTATAGATATTACCATTGGCCAAGTACCACTACATGCATTATCTAAAGTAGGTTTAACACAAGTATATAATGCAAATTCAAGTTTTCTTAAGAGTTTAAGGTTAAATGTACATTCATGGGATTCACTTACTCATGGGAGTCAATATAATGCTATATATGATGATGAATTATTACATCCAAATGGTTGGTTAGATGATTTCATCCCAATTAAAAATATGATTGTGATGAAACCATTGGTTAGATTCATTTATAACATGTGATGTGCTTCAATTTTATATCTTTCATGCATCACATCTATACATATTATTATTAAACTATTGAAGTTTATAAATGATGAAAACATATGAGACATAATCACATATCTACAATCCATGATAAAGACACATATAATGCATAATTAAAGATCATATATATATCATATGATTTTTATTTTATCATAAAAATATCAAATACATGGCAATCCCTCAATTATGGGCACATTCTAGCCCTCACCCTCCACATCATTGACATCATCTCTATCCCTAAGTCAAGGTGCTTATAAGGAAGAAGACTCATTGTCATCTCAACAAGATCATGATCGATACATACTACATCTCTCATGATCCTCATATATAAATAATCTAGACTATAAATTGATATGTTTGCCACTACCTTGGCATGTTCATCCTTGATTTGTACATATTTAAATAACATAGTACCTAGGCATGTGCTCAAAGCTAGTGGAGGCATCTGATGTCTAGTTAATTAGCCTCTCAACACTATAACCTACCTCATGAGCTTATATCATATACCTAAAGAAAATATAGATATTCATGGCTTGAGACAAATGATCAAAATGTGGTGCATGTATTTATACAATACCATCTACTCTCTAATAAACCATTATGTACCACATCATCAAAGATGTGTCAAGTAATAACCTGAATCATATCCTTAATGATAATAGATAAATAAGCATAATTCATAGAAAATAAACAATTGATAATAAAAAAGTAATAAAATTATTAAAATAATCTAATTTAATATATGAAAATACTTTAACCTATAGTAGGGGCATCAAGTTATGTAGCCCCATATCCCTCATTTCATTGTTTAGCCAAGGTAATGTCAGGTTGAGAATAAATACATGTATAATTTGTCTCTAAAAAGACCAAGAATATTATATTCCAACATGATTGTGTCCACCATTGGGTGTACTTTGCATAACAACCCACATCTTCACCATCTATAATAATAGTTGGGGGATCTACCTCCCATGCTAGAATCAAATATAACTCTATGGAAATAGGGTGATCTATTTCCCTTAGATGACAACCAGCTCTATATGTCTATTTCCATGTCATAGGTTCTAGGTGAAACACCTATATGATCCCAAATTGTCTACTCATGCACTCATATATCCAAATAAACCAATCATGAAACCAACATCTAACCCATATTCACTATAATTAAATGACACCCTTGAGACATCAAGTAAATCCTCTATTGGGCCTTAATATAATAGATTTATTAATCAAGTGATCTAATAAGATTTGAAAGTCCATAATAATATGCATAGAATTATAAGGGTTACCATTACATATCTTAGCATATATATGTGGATGTGCTGACCCTACCAATGGTTATCCTACTGCACCCAAACATGTAATAATATGGCTAAACCAAGCCCTCCTCTATAATCCTCCCTTGAAAATAAATATAAATGTATATATTATAATTTAGCCACCATGGTCCATCTCCAAGAATAAATGGTGTCATAGGTTTTAATATCCTCAATAATCGCATGTATACGATATGATGTAGTCATTTCATCTCCATCCACATCAATGAATGAAGCAAGTAGAACACAAAGATAATTCTACACTTATGGAACATTAGCAAGAACAATCTCAGAAAGAAGGATTATTAAATCATTGGGGAAATACATTGGCCCCAAATACCACCCAATCATGTATTAATGAGTTTACCCTTTTAAGCCCAAACTCTCTACTACATGTAAAAATATACATGTACCCATAATTAGTAGTCATAATATGCACCACACATCTTATACATTAAAGGTAAAAGTATTTTCATTCCATCTCTTGGATAATGCATTCATAATATGCATATTATAGGTCATCTCCCATAGCCTACCAACATAACATAGCCCCACACTATCAATCAAGTGTTGTTCAACATCACTGAGAGCAGGACCTAACAATGTATCCATATAACACCCTCGTTGAAACTCTCACATGTACATATCTACATATAAATAAATTAAAACATGAAATTAAAGATTAGACCCATGGTAAAAATATTAGAAAATATATCATAAAGATCAAAATACCATTACAATAAAATTTCATATTCAACAAACACCTATGACAGCACTGATATGATTACAAGAGACACTGCTAGCAAGGGTTGGACATTTTCAGAAACCACAGGTCATTTTTAATAAACTACCCAATACATTTAAAATATATATAGAAATAAACAAAAAAAGCTAAATGGAAGTGACATATTTTAAAATCCTCATTCCAGATTATGTGTTTATTATAAAATCCTCCTAAAATAGACAATCACATTCTACTATACATTAGGTTCAATCGATAATGTGTCCTTACATATATTTTTGGATTTAAATTTAGGCAAGTGACACATACCTTGTTTATTATAAGCATTGAAATTTAACAACTATATGTAAACTAACAAGACTAAAGACTATTACAAATAAATAATTAGGTTGTACAAACTATTTCAAACTATAGATTAAATAGTAATGAAATATACATTATTGACTATAACCTAATAAAACATTATAATTATATGATAACCTAAAAAATAAATGTTATAATGAAATAATAAAACTTAAATATTAGATTATATAAGGAATAAATTATGAAACAAAATCAAATTATAAACAATTTTGATAACACTTAATCAAGTGTCATGTTGTGGCATGAGTACCTACCATTACTAGTAGATATGAAAAATGTTTGAAAATATGTGATTAATGAATTGACATAAGTGTCATTTACTTCAAAGAATAAACTTTCAATATGTGGCCTTAGTGGTGGTCTTTATATAGTTTATGACAATGTTTACCTTAGGACTTTGTTTAATTTCCTAGTGTGCACTTTTAAATAAGTTGTTTTTATTTTTATCTTTGAACGTAATGACATTAAAAGCTGTGAATGTAATAAAAATTAAATTCAACTATATATTTCATCGCATTTTCCTTGGAATTGCATTTGATTGGCTTGGTTTGTTTGTGTAGATGGACGTTATGGAAAAATAAAGGGAAAAGAATAATATAACACATTTGTGAACTCCTCTGTCACCATATATGCATGCCATGTGTTTCTTTGTGATGACATTTTTAATTTGTCTAATGTTGATTTTTATATCACACAATAAAACCAAAACTTAATGCAAAGGAAGTATATATGCATATCAATTATTTTTTTATAATAACATAGAACAATTGTTTGTTTGTTTTTTCTAATATTTTGAAGTTGTGCCTTCAAAATGTTTCCAATCCTTGTTTCATAGACTTGTTTGTGAAGATTAAAAAGTGATAATAGAGTTAAATTTATTGTGTAAAAGTCTAATGTTATAAACATTATAAGTTTAAATTGAGTATTAAATTTGCATAATACCTACAAATGGCTATTCAAATGTCATTGTAATTGGACAAATGAATGATAGTTGTCATTCTAATGAACTATATAAGTATACTATTATATTAAAAACATTATATACATTACATTATGTGCCATGCATTAAATGATTTATCTATTTTGGGGTTTTGTAAGGTTCTTATGCTACATATTCAAAGCCAAGGACCTTATCAAATGATAATTTCTTGTTCCTCGAGTGAATAAAATTATAACAAGAAAACCCTTGGGCACCTAAAAATTTTGTGTTTTATTTGATACACTTTACAAAATGATCATAAATAACTAACACTTTCCTTTATTATTAATCAAGACAATGGTAATGTTGCCTTTATTGACCAAATAAATAACTAACAATCTCCTCAAAGGTGCAAATTACAATAGAATGGATGTAAATTCTATTTTATTAAAGTGGGGTTTTGTAAAGTGAATGTAATTCTCTCTAAACCCATGAATATTTATCTAGTATCACCTTAAATGCACAAAGTGCTAAGAAACAATAATCTGGTATTTTTGGTAGAGGTGATGGTGGAAAATAAGGTTACGTGTTCCTTCATATGGCAATGAGTTGTGCAGGGAGGAGATGTTCCTTTTCACAATGAGCTTGAACGATGGTGAAGTGGTGGGGAAGGGCAAGGTTGTAGTAAGCATCAAAGTGGTGATACCTTTAAATGTGAGTAATGATCTGATATTCATTTTAATAATCTTATATATATATATATATATATATATATATACATATATATATACATATATATATATACACATATATATACATATATATATACATATATATATACATATACATATATATATGTATATATGTATATATATATATATATATGTATATGTATATATATATATGTATGTATATATATGTATATATATATGTGATTTGATATTATAAATTATTTATTATTATGTGATGTATAAGTATTTTATTAATATATTATTCATATAATATTACATTATTATTGTAATATATTTTACTATATAAATAATATATATAATAATAATATATTATATTATTAATTATAGTATCATACTATATTAATATATATTATATTTTTTATTATTAGAATATATATTATATACATATATACATATATATATATACACATATATATACATATATATATATATATATATATATGTATATATACATATATATACATATATATATACATATACATATATATATGTATATATATATATGTGTGTATATGTATATATATATATATATATATATATATATATATATATATGTATGTATATATATGTATATATATATGTGATTTGATATTATAAATTATTTATTATTATATGATGTATAAGTATTTTATTAATATATTATTCATATAATATTACATTATTATTGTAATATATTTTACTATATAAATAATATATAATAATATATTATTATATTATTAATTATAGTATCATACTATATTAATATATATTATATTTTTTATTATTAGTTAAAAAATGGTTTTGAGAGGGACCTGACCCTCATAAAAAAAGGAAAATAAAGATAAGAGCATTACATAACCATATTAAAACCAAAACCAACAAAATAGGGAACAATAAATCTCAACGAAATGATAACACAACAAATCTACAACAAATAGCCGCTATGCAGCAAAGAAACAACAAAAAAGATAAACAGCAACTAAGAGTCAAAAATGTTTGTTAAGATTTTGGCTAGGTACCATTCTTCATCCATGAAATTGATTAAGTCCTTGGCCTTCTCTAGATTGATATCTTTCTTTGCTACATTCTTTCCCTTTTCATGCATCTTCAATCTCATGATAGCTCTATTACCTATTTGTTCCTCCTTTCCCCCAAGGGCTTCTTTCATCATTTGGATGTTAGCAACAAAATTCTTGAATGAAATCCTACCAAATTGGATGAGTTTATTCATATCCTCCTTCACTTTCTATTTTTACACCTTCATCTAAGCAACTTATCCTCTAACAAGCTAACCTTGCTATTGAGTTTTTATATCCTCTCTATCCACTTCCCCTCCCTTTTACCTTGATTACCTCCCTCATTAGTTAACATTTGAATTTGTTTCATTTTTTCCTTAAAGTCTCATTGTCCTTCATTATCTACTTCATAAGACTTTTATGGAAATCAATACTATTTTCCACAGAAATAACTATGTCAGAGAGATTGCCCACATCCATATCAAGGGTTTTCTTTTTGTCACTCTGAGTCTTAACTTCTTGGTTCTTGTTTTGTTCATAAATAGTCATATATTATCTAGGGACTTCCCATAATCTAAGTCTTCACTCCCTTTAGTAGAGGCCTCACTCTAATGAAAAAAAGAATGACCATTATCCAAAGATGAAACATGGTGAATGTCTTTATTAGTATAACAGTTTTATATCACAATGTTTGTGACTTCCTTTCAAGAAACACTTTTATCTTTAATCACATGTGGTTTAACTTTTGCAAGAATTTGAATAGTGATGGTGTTAGGCTTCCTAGGTTTAGAGCTTCCCTCCCCACTTTCTCTTGTACCCAGTTTCGGTGAAGACCTATATTTGTTGGACTCAACAACTTTGAGAATAGGGCTTGGTCCAATAGCTTGGATTCTAGCATGAAGGTATAGCAATTAAATCAAGGCTTGGTGTAAGAGGAGTACAGTGTTCTCCACTTGAATATCCAAGACTGAGTTTTCTAGCAAAATAAGCAAATATAAAGGAATGCTTATCAACTTTTTATGCCATGAGTGATTTAAGAAATCAAAGTGATCTAAATAGGTACATTTGAATCTACCATCAAGAGTAATATATCTCATCAATCTAATGGAGAATTTGATTCAAAAATAAAGATTGAGTCTCTCAAATAACCTCCTTGGAAATTAATAAGTTTTTCCTTCCCCTTTAAGAAAAACATAACTTCCTTATTGTTATCTCTTTTTTATTTGAAGAATTTTGTAGCATCAAAGCTCGTACCTATTATTTGAGCTATGTTATCTTCAAAAAAAAAAATTAATATTATTCTTATTATTATTAACATAAAATAAAATAAAATATTATGGATGTAGAGGCATATCATGTGTTTTTATTGAATTTTTTCGTCTGTTTAAGGTTATGGAGCCTTTCAAAACCATGGATTTTTTTCTAATTAATTAATTATATATAATATTTATATAATTATTATAGTTATAAAATATTTAATATTAATATATATAATATCATTATTATAAATATTTTATGATATTAATATAATATGATATTTTAATTAATTTTATAATAATATATTAATATGATGAAAAATGGAAATGGCTCCAAATTATCTAATAATTTATATTTGGACTTAAATTTGATGAAATCATGTTTAAAAAAGACATATAATAATATCATGCTACATTCAACAAGACTATATTTGGTAGTATTTTAGACATGTGTCTTGTTGAATCTGACAATAAAAAAGCCAAGTGTTATAGTCATTCATTGTTATTGGCCCAACTAATAGATAATTGCACCTTTTTGTAAAGTCAAATTATAAATAAATGTTAAAACCTCATATATTTATTTATCAAAAAAAATATAATAAAATCCTTAAAATTGATCATAGGATTGAATCACCATGAATGTTGATGAATACATTTGGAAAAGGTTTTGAATTCCATGCTCAATTAGATCCAAATGTTAATAACAATTACAAGGTAAAAACCTGAATGCAAATTCTACATATACAAGTTGCCTTTTGCATTTATTTATTTAAATAGTGATAGCCTTTTCTATGAATTTGTATTCAATAGAAAAATATTCAATGCAAGAGACTTACCCATTCCCAACATATTTAAGAAATGGGGGCTTATCCCATTTATAAATTCATGAGATTTGAATTGGGAACAAAATTACTGAGCAGGATGAAGCTACAAACCTAGGGTGAAGAAAATGAGAAAGTTTACAACATAATTTGTGATAAATACCTTGCCCTCTACTGATGTGGTATAAATTACTGTGTTTGAGAATTTGTTATCTTTTAATTTTTCTAAAAGTTTTTTCATTTGGTTTTGGCATTGACAATGTAGAAACAAGGGAAATTTTCTGACGATGCACAATATGCACTCACAATTGTTATAAAATTCCAGGAAAACATAAATACAAAGTGTGCTTTGATTCACCTTCTTACCACTTCAAATTCATGCTCTAAGACTTTCCATAAAATTTGGTAATCATACTCAAACGTCACAATCACCCTTCTTTAGTTTTTTTGAATAGTGTTATAGATTTGTATAAATGAGTTTGCTTTCGTGTTTTGGTGCAACATTTTCCCCCTAGAAGTAGAGGCTCAAAATCAAAGGCAAAATGTGATCCTTCTTTTCATGGTATGTAAAAACATCTTATTATATATTTAATATAAATATTTTTATGCTTGTAAGTCCTATTATTTACTCTGATTTTTTTGAGTAAGCATTTGAATAGAATTGTTGCTCTCACATAATTTACATTGATTTTAGAGGTTTTATCTTTTTATTGAAACACTTAACTTTTATCTACAAATTTCAAGCTCAAGAGCTTTAAATTTCAACATAATGCAGCCTTTTACCTATTTTTGCATAAGTGGATGCCACTTTTGTTGCCATATCTCATCATTTTATAGTTGAAGCCTATATTGTTTATATGACTCTTACAAATTAGTCATGTATTAATCTTTAATAAATGTGATTAATAAGTCATTATTGTGGATTGAAGCCATTGATTAATTATCCACCATTGTTGACTATGAAAATAAAACTAGAAAAATAATTGTTATCTTACTCCAGAGTGCAAACATTTAAAAACTGACTTGATTTATTTTTGCACTATATGATTGATGTGGCTTAAATTTTGTATATTTTTTAAGTTTAAAATAATCGTATCAACTAGGAATATGGTTGCATCAACTTTAATTGACCAATAGAATCTTTAAAAAATAAATATTTTTATTAACAATATTTTTTTTTATAAAATTTTATTTTTAAATAGATATGGAATTTTGTGCACATTATTTCCCTAAGACAAAAACAATAATATTACTTCCTCTCGATAAGTACTAATACCATTGTCAAACTTTAAAGCTAAATCAACTAATAATAAAAAACCTAATATTATAAAAGTAATACTTACCATGTAAACAATATATTAGCGTCTTTTTTTTAACTCTTAAAATATTATAAAAAAGTGGAAGAGAACATGAAAAAAAATTATTTGCTAGGGTTTCATGTCGGCCTTGATTTTTTCTAATTTCTTTTTCACCTTGTTTCTCACACTGCATTTTTAGGAATTTGAAAGCTAATCACGTATTTATCATGTCTTTCCTACTTCCCTTTGATAGATTTTTGATATATAATGGCCTCTACTCATTAGTTACAACTAATATTGTATATAGTGGGAAGGATGGTGTATATACATAATATTTTCAAAATTTATCAATTATTGATGCTTTCTTTCTTGTAGGAACCCATCGAGTATCAATCTCTCTAAGTACATGCCTTAAAGGGCACATTAGAAAAGGGTTGGGTAGACCATTTGTGCTTCGTAATATTTTTGTCCCCTATACCACCACTTTAAATCTACACAAACATCTCATATACATTTCCTTAAGCTTTGAAACTTCCCTTACACACTTCTCCAAGTAATTCACCACCTTATTTAGCCTCTACCTAAGCCAGAATCCTTTTTTGACATTTATCGAATAATGTTGGCCTAGACCGGCCTTGTATTCAAATCAATATTAGAAATTTATGGGTCTCATTTGACGTCGATCGACCCAGATCAAGACCTAACTTGTTTTTATCAATTAATGATACAAGATCGAATTGGACCGACCCTATTTGCTAAACTTTTAGAAAGGATTGGGGTTACATTTAGTTATATATACACATTATTTTCTCTATTTATTAGAGAGATAAATTTAAATATTAATTTTTGCTTCTTTAAATATGTTCTTCCACCATTCTACATGAGGAGTTATTTGCTTAGGGTTTACATTTGAAGAAAATAACTTTGTCTTGTGAAAGCTTGAGATTCATGAGTAGGCCCTGGGCTAGACTATAGTTGATTGTCCATCCTTAGCTTCTTCAACAATACACAAAAACCTCTTTCAAATCACCTTTGACCAAAGGAGATATTGAGTCTTGATGGGTTCATCTTCAAGGTAAGTAAATATAACTTTACTTCTCCATTTTAGTAGATAAAAGTAGCATAAGTAATGGCTTTTGAATGTATTTCTCTCTCCATGTGTTAAGATTATATCTATACACAATTTAATTAGAATTATTCTATGCATATTTATTTTTTATTTTTATTAATATCATTTTGTGCCACAATATTTGGTGAGCACTAGGTTAAATTTTACTTTACTTTGTATTTACTTTATGAATATATAGAAAACATAGGACCTAGCTAGGGTTATTATATGGGATTGTTTGACTAGAGGCTTTGGAACCCTCTCTAGTGATGTTATTATGATAAGAGAACCCTTGGTTAGGTCTAGCAGATCCATTTTGGTCATGACCTTGAATGTCTAAATATATCAATAAGCAGAAGTGTAAGTGTGATTTATGTTCTCTGAGCTAGGATTGATTTGTAGGTTAACTATATTTTATTTTGTATACATTCTAGTGAACCCAACATGAATCTAACCCTTGTAGGTTTTCTTTCACGCATCATTTTTATTATCATATTATATATTTTTATCTTTACAATATTGTATCAAACCTATCGATACAATCTAACATTTTGTGTATGTTTGACATACAGTCACTCCAAATTGACTTTATTTTCTCTATGTAGGTCTTCTCTAAATATAAGTGACTATATCATTTAACTCGACATAGTTTTCTTATTCAATCATAGGATTTCAGACTTCATTGACCTAGTCAACTCTATTCACAATTTTTTTTTATAGAATACAAGTTTGTAGACTTAGTTGAACTATTCAACTCTATCTATAGATTATTTTTAGCACACAAGTTTTACAGACTTCATTAACCCAATCAACTCTGTTAGTAGAATATAAAAATTATATTTTGAGAAACACAACATAAAATTTATAAACTAAGCATCTTCAAAATTACCAAGATTCATTCTTACCGTCTCTATCATTTTTATTTATCATTTATAGTGTTATTTTTCACATTTTGTAGTCTACAAAATTGTAATCCTATAACAAACTAGGTTGACTAACTCAACACAATTTTATAGCCTATCTTCTCTCTAAAAAACTCAATTGACATGTTTAATTATGCTCTTTTGAATCTTGCTTTTGAAGAATATTAGTGACCTTATTGAATCTATTTTGTATTGTTTACATATAGTGTCACCTAAACCAACTCTGTACTCTTCACAGTCAAAGAAATTAACCTATTTTATTAGTAATTAATTCACTTTTTATTTCAATTGTGTGCATGATTAGAGTAACAAATATAGACTAATTAAATGGCTTTTTAATTTATCAATTTATTCACACTATGTTTCTCTTTGACACACACTTACAAATCACTTAATACTAAAAAACATTAAACATTTTCTTCCCAAAGTCTACCTACTTGGATTTCATTACCAAGGGGGAAGCTAACTTGGTTTTTTGGTCAAGTATAAATATATGGTTAATGGTATATATTGGCAAAGCACCTAACACCCTTATTGTTGTAGGACTGTGAACTGATGGGGTAGGCCCCAATACTAAGCCAGTACCATCACCAATTCAAATTTCTTTCAACCTAAATTACTTGAAACTATCTATAGATTGATTTCTAGTTCCTTCTTACATCCAACTCTCTATCACATTAATTTCAAAATTTATTATAACTTAAAAAAATTTAGGAATGACCAATCAGCTTATCATTTACATTCAAAAAAAATTAGTTTGCTCTTTTATCATTGTATTTTGTATTGTAAAACTTGTACTATCCAGCATTAGTCTAAAGTTTGTGTTGTGTGCTACAATTAGATCAAACTCATTGATCTAATTGTTTGTGTTATTTATTATATTCTCTTAGCTATTATCTTGAAAAATAATTCTTTGATTTTAGAACACAGTCATCCTTATCAACGCAATCTCTTACAGACTATTAGTTCTACTTATATTTAGTACACAATCATCCTATATGACTGTGTATCTTTTTTTCTTGTTCATTGTCTCCATCTGCATTACACATTTGACCTATTTGACTATTTATCTTTTTGTTCTACCTTAATTTAACTATCTTCAAAACATATTCAAATAGTTTGATTATGTCTTTTGCATCCTATTCTTTGGTATTTCATATAGACTCTGTCCACCTAGTCGACTCTATACCTCTGGGCTGATATTGTTTTGTGTTTAGCCAACTCTATCCCTATTTTTCTCTTTACTTATTAATTTCATATTCTAATTTCAAACATCATGAAATCCCATATCATAATCATTTTGGATGACCTGAATCCATTTGGATGCTATATGGGATGCTCTTTTCTCCATACCTTTACTACCCAAGAAGATATTCACTCTTAGAGCACCTTTTCTCATCCCCCATCTTTTGACTAAAATATGGTCCAAATAACTCCAATAGCTGTGATTAGTGGATGAAATCCCTTTCATAGTTATCAACATAATTCTCACTTTAAGTCACCTTATCATACTGTGGTGGGAATTGACATGAGCTTAATAAATAACCCCACATTAAACCTTCTCAACACCAACAACCCGCCTCCTACCAATCCACCACATAGAAACCCTCCCCCTAATACTAATTTGTGTAATCTCCCTCCTCACAACACCAACCCACAAAATGATAAAACTCAAATTCTTGCACAAATAGTGTAACAAATGAACATCATGCAAATATATAATACCTCTCAAATGATACAACTAAAACATCATTTGATAAACATGACTAAACAACCTCTTATTCTTCTTCCCCAAAATATTAAAAATTTCATCCCTTCACCTCTTAAAGATGTTATAGGAAATGTCATTACCCAACATATTATGCATAAAAAGATGCTTCAACACATCCAAAATGAACCTTTAGTCCCCTTCATTGTATTTATTGATATTGGTAATATATCTCCAACTATTAAATATGATGGGACTAAAGACCCCATATCTTTTCTCAAGGCATTTGGTAATCTTTATAAAAAGTGGATCTAAACTAATACCTTCACCACTACCAAACTTTTTGTTAAAACCTTCACAGGTGACATATTAGAATGGTATAACCAACCTCTTTAACATTCTATATGGCAACTTAAGGATTTAGTCAATCCTTTAGTTAAGTAATTTCAACATAATGATCTTCCCAAAAATTGTATTAGTCATTTCATCAATGCTAAGTACTCCCCTACTGAATAAGCTCATGATTTTATCAAATGATAAAAATATTTGGCTCATAAAACCAAGAAAAACATGACTGATGATAGCTTATTCAAACTTTTCATCATTGTTGACCAACTTGCAGTGGCACCCATACCCACTATAAATCACCTTCTAGATAGTCTCCATGATGATAACATTCTCTATATTAAAGGTCTCAATCAGGTTATCTCTCTTAAAGATTACTTCCATAATTTCACTATTGATTTAGAGGTAAGTAATTAGGAATATACTTATCTCATTCTCGATACTACTAAATCCAAATTAGTTATTGAATAACTTCTTGAAGTCACCATTGATTTGTATGAAGACACATCGACCCTTCACTTTGATGGTGCCAAATGTCTCCAAGTAGCTGTGATAGGTTGTATTCTAACTAATCCTCATGGTAAAATAATCCCTCTGGCATTTAATTTAACCTTTGATGTCACTAGTAACATATAAAAATATGAAGCATTAATCCTAGGCATGAAAGCGGCACTTGACTTAGGTTTTCCATATCTACACATTTTGGGTGACTCCTAACTTATTTTTCGATAGGTTAATAGTGATTACCAATGTAAAAGTGAAAATATTATCACTTATTATCAAATGGATACCACCCTCACCAAAAAGTTTACCTCTTTTACCATTGAGCCAATTCGAAGAGATTATAATTCTATCTTTGACTCTCTTGCTTCTTCGGCATCCTTATTTCACTACATCAAGCACTTAATGACTCCCAATTTCTTATTCAAATTAGAAAGTCCCTGTCTTCTATTAAATCACAAGATTTTCTTATATATCATATTGAGGCTATCACTATTCAATAGATCCCATTGTATAAAAACATTATCTAGTTCTTTGAACATCAAACTTATCTTCTAGACACAAATTCTTGTAAAAAGACTAAAATTTAAAAACAAGCTTTTAAATATGTATTTAAATACAATACCCATTATTATCGTAACACAAAATTTACTTTGTTCTACTATGTAATGAAAGAAGAGGTTATTCCTCTCATTGAATAAGCATATGGGTTAATTTGTGGTGGTCACTATAGCAAACATGATACAACATGCAAGTGCCTACGTATGGGATAATTTTGACCTACTTTAGAAAAGGATGCTATCAATTTTGATAAAAAGTGTAGTACTTTCCAATTCCATGATGATCTAATACATTCACCAATAAATGAGCTCCAAACTATGGAATATCCTTGGCCATTTTCCATGTGGGTATTAGATCTCATAAACAAATTACCTCGATCACAAGATGGGCATGTTTTTATCATAATTTCTACTGAATATTTTATCAAACAGATAGAAGTCATGCCTCTTGTTAACATCACATGAACCAAATTTTACAAATTTATCCTTAACCAAAAATTTGTTGTTTTAGATTTCCCCATACTATAATTTTTGATAATTATGGAAATTTCAAGAACAAGTATGTGAAGTAGTTATGTGCTCAATTTAAAATATCCCACTAGAATTCAAGCTTCTCTCCTTATGTATATCTCTTCATGATATAATTTTAGATGAAGAATTACATGAACCTCATA
The DNA here is from genome assembly GCA_037957365.1 of Torreya grandis. Taxonomy (NCBI): domain Eukaryota; kingdom Viridiplantae; phylum Streptophyta; class Pinopsida; order Cupressales; family Taxaceae; genus Torreya; species Torreya grandis. Next base: position 3,452,246 of record JARHVA010000847.1, on the reverse strand, counting down.
TTCATGCTCTTGATCTTCTCAATGAACACCATCTAGCCACTCTTCAACATAACCACCAATATAAGGCTCATATAGATAAGTAACATAATAAAAAGGTTCAAGTCTACACTTTCAATGTTGGTGATTTAATCCTTAAGTTAGACTATACCCATGATAAAGAAGGAAAATACATCCAAAAATGGTGGGGCCCTTATTTAGCGAAATATATTCTTGGTCCTAGTATGTATCACCTTTAAATTAATGAAGACCATATTTCTAAAGAACACACTAATATGTAATTCTTGAAGAAATATTTTGCATAGATATTTTCCTTCTTATCATCTTTCTATATGTTATCCTACTAACACATTTTATAGAATTTCTACATGGATCTTCCCTCTATAGTAATTTCTCTTTATGCATACCTTAATTCTTTCCCTTGATCCTTTGGTTTCTTTCCCTCATGAGTTACATTGTAATATTGTGGATAGGACCTAGTTTTCTCATGAATTCCTTTCACTTTCATGTATTTACTTTCATATCAATTTTTTTATTTTTTAATGAATTTTACACCTTATAGGGTTTTCCTTTTATGAGTTGTAGCGTAAGACCATGGATAGGACCAGGACTTCCTCACAAATACCATTTCTACCTTTTTGTTTTCACATACTTTATTCACCCTTTTAGGTTTTCTCTCTTATGAATTTTAGTGTAAGACTATGGATAGGACTAGGCCCTCCTCACAAGTACATTTTTTTTGTCTTTATTTCACCCACTTGGGTTTCTCTTTATGAATTATAGTGTAAGACCATGGATAGGACCAGGCTCTCCTAATAAAATCACCATTTTATTTCAAAAACACCTTTATTCATCCAAGTGTTCCTTTTATAGAATGTTAAGAAATGGTTACAACTTTATAATTGTATTTTATCAGCTTAAATTTTTATTTATTTCGTAGTTAAAACTTGCATTAAAAAATTATGTTAGAATTTTTCCCTACACTTACATACATTCTTATGATAATGAATCATACTTACCTGTCATTACATCCTGATTCACATTACCACATTTTTTATAATTTGAATTCATTCAAATCATTTCATGTTCATTTTTCCCTTTATTTCTTTTTCTTTCATTCCATTTTGGATAAAACAAGGTCAAATTCAAGATAACACTTTTATTCCACTTGAATAAACAAGACTCTTAAACACCATGATCTCTAAGTTCTCTTTATTAGCAAATGAGTCCCAAGTTTTCAAATGATAGTCATGTTTATCACCCTTGTTTGGTTCTTAGAATCTATATGGAGAAGGAATAGAAAAATCCATCAAAATTTAAAATCCAAATCATTTAAAATAAAAGGCAACACACAAATTCAAAATACAAAATCATACTAAAGATGATTCATATCACCTATCTTATCTCTAATTGAAGTTTAATCTCCATAATTAGCCTCATGATAGAGATGAGGTCCATTGGGGTGTGGTAGGCCAATAAATTAGGATAGGAAAATTCAAACTAGTTTATAGTGCTACCTACTTTCTAATGTAAGTACCCAATCTTTGCAATAGATCGACAACTTTGTAATAGGTCCTGAGGAATGGGGAACACTTTTTGAAAAGTTAGGTCCATTTTACTTTTCATTCATATAGCCTTTTTGAGATGATATTCATACTTATTTTGATGACCTAAGATTTATGTGGTTAGGATAATTTCTTTTGAGTCTTTAATGTTGACAGTCCTCTTATTTTGACAAATATAATCTAAGTGTTTTGACTTCGATAAATAATTTTTATACCTTGATTTTATTTTATTCTCTGACCAGCCATTTCATTTCCCCACTAGTAGGTAAGTTTCATTATAAATATATTTTTCCACTTCTATAGTCCCTCTTTTTCACATCTTAAAAACATGCTAGCACTACTTTATTTTGATCTTTTCTATCTTTTGAACAAAATAGTATGCTTGGTGACTATGTCATATCTTATTTATACAATTGCTTTACATTTATATAATTTCATTGGTTTAATTCTAAATTTTTCATTGTACCTCCTTTTTTTGTACAACTACATCTATTTTTATATTTTGTTTGTACTTTTTTTTAGACAACTACATATGTTTCTACTTTCAGTATTTATTCTATTTTTGAGTGAGGTTGAATTGTTACTTCTCACTCACCAATGTTGTTTTTCTTTTCATGTACTTTTTCCATTGATTATTGAGTAAGGATTATTACTACTCACTCATCAATGTTGTTTTACCATGGTTTTCCCATCTTTAATTAAGGATTGTTACTACTTTCACATTGATGTTTGATTATACATTTTACATGTATCCTTAGTTTAACTAAGTTTGTTTGCCTTTCTTACTTAAGGTAAACTTGTTTGGTTTTTTTACTTATTTAGTAGCCTTGAGCTTTTGATTACCTGATTTACTATAAATTTTGGCTTGGGCATTTGGTCCTAATTTAGCATTTATCACCCTAGCTTAGCAAATTTTCAAGTACATCTTACCTACACATTTTCAGTTATCTTGGCTTTCATGTGTTTATTTGTTTTTTCTCTTTAATTTTGTATCCATGGGTTTTGTCTAAAGCAATCTCTATGACCTCCATGATCAAAATTACAATCATAGCACACAACCATCCATTGATAAAGGTAAGGCAAGGTATCCATACATTATTTAATTTTTAAATTAGTTATTTCAGTCATTTACTTTTAGCCATTTTATACTTTCAAATATTGTAATTTATTTAATTGTAGTGTTGTGTGTTGTTATGTTATTTTATCGAATCACCATCCCCTGTTACACTTGAGTGACACATGATGAGCTTAAAATGGGGTATATGTATACTCATAATATTTTCAAACTTTATCAACTATTGATGCTTTCTCTCTTGCAAAAATCTATTGAGGCTTAATCTCTCTGAGTTCATGCCTTAAAGGGTGCACCAAGAAAGGAGTGTGTAAACCATTGGGGTTTCAAAAAATTATTGTCCCTTATACCACCACTTGAAATATACAAAAATATCTCATATACATTTTCCTAAGCTTTTAATACCTCTATTACACACTCTCTAAGCAATTCAGTGCCTTATTCAGCACCTACCTAAGCCAAAAACCCTTTTTGACATTTCTTGAACAATGTATGCCTAGGTGGACCCTGTATTCAAATTAATATTAGCACATTTTAGGTCTCAATTGACCTCAATAAACCCAAAATGGGACCTAATTTACTTTTATCAATCAATGATACAAGGTCAAATTGGATTGACCCTATCGACTACACTTTTGAAAATGATTAGGGTTAGATTCAACTATATATACACATTCTATTTTACATTTATTAGAGAGAGAAAGAGTTAATCATTTATTTGCACTTCTTTACAATTTGTTCATCCACCATTCTACTTGAGGAGTTATTTGCTTAGGGTTTACACATGGAGATAAAAACTTTATCTTGTGAAAGCTTGAGATTCACTAGGAGGTTCTTGGCTAGACTATAGTCCATTATCTATCCTTAGCTTATACAAAAATACACAACAACCTCTTGTAAAGCACCTTTGGCCAAGGGAGAGATTGAGTCTTGATGAGTTCATATTTAAGGTAAGTATCTCTAACTTTACCCCTCTATTTTAGTAGATATAAGTAACATAAGTAATGGCTTCTAAATGTATTTCTCTCTCCATGCATTAGGGTTATATATATACATATCTTAATTATAATTATTCTATACAGATATAGTTTTTATTTTTATTACCCCTATTTTGTACCACAAGATTTGGTGAGCACTAGATTAGATTTTAATTTATTTTAAATTTAATTTGTGAATATATTGAAAAAATAGGATCTAGCTAAGGTTATTGCATGGTGTTTCTTGACAAGAGGCTTTAGAACCCTCTCTAGTGATGTTATTGTGATAAAAGACTCCTTGGTTAGGTCTAGCAGATCCATCTTTGTCATGACCTCAAATGTTTAAATGTATCAACAAGCTGAAGTGTAAGTGTGATTTATATTCTTTGAGCTAGGATTGATTTGTAGGTTAGTTGCATTTTCCTTTATATGTATATGGCATTGAAAAGAGAGAGTAAATTTGTCTCAACATTTTACAATGAGATATAACTTCCAAATCTTTCTCTTAACCTGATGTTTACTTATAGTTTATGGTGGTGGAAATGTATGTAGCTGGTATTAAAATTATTTTATTATAGTTTAATATGTTTATGCAGTGTGAAATTTAGAATGTGAACTAAGAAGATAAAATGCAATGCAATTCCCCTTAAATTAATCTATTCTCTTGATAGAGAAGAAACAATAAGATAAAGCTAATTAATTAAATACTTAAAACACATGAAATATGTGTTCAACACTTTCTCCATTATGTGATCAATTGTATATTTTATCTTTATTGCTTGATGCGGGTGATAAACTCTTATCCAAATAAAGAGAATTAGGCAATGTGTGGTTGCAAATAGATTTGATATCAATACATTCACAAGGATAATTTGATAGAGTTTTGATAGCTTGAAGGTAGATGATTTTAGTGAAGGATTACATGTCAATTTATAAGCTTAAGGGTGGTGAGATGAATGGTTAAGAATAATTTAAATTTGTTAAATTTTTAAAATAATAAATGGTTGGATTTGCATCCTCATCCCAATGGATAATGAATAATTCACATGTGTTGAGGAGGAGGGTTAGTTGGTAGTTGAGTGACTCAACATGAATGGGTCAAGATATTTGAAAAGTTAAGGGATCACTCAAAAGTTAATTGAAATGTTATAAAATGACTCATGAGGCTTTTGAAATAGTTCAGGAATGTGGTTCGATGAGTCAACATTTTGTTGAGATAAATTTGGAGGATGTATGGATGAGGTAAAAAATCCATATTTTAATTAGTTTTGAATAAAATAGGTTTGCATAATTTAATTAATTAATAATGAATTAATTAATTAATTATTCAAAATTTGGAATGAAATGATGTTAATATGAATTTAAATTGAGGGTGGTGAAGAGTTAGCATGTGAAATTTAATCTATATTTGTCTCTCTTTAAAATAATGTTGCAAAGCAATGCCATTTCAAAGAATATAAAACTAAGTAGATCATTAGTGATTATGGATAAGAAAGTTTCCCTAGGTAACTATAAATGAACATGATGATTCCCTCTCAAATGTTCATGCGGGAAAGTAGACAAATGCTCAAAAATTTAAAGGAAGATGATGATGATGATAATTACCATCAATAATGGAGATACTTGCCTCAATGAAAATGTTTACAACATTTTAAGTAGTGCATGTAAAATTATTTTCCCCTAATAATGAAATGTTAGAGAATAGATTGGATATAAGAATATTTCTCATTTGTAGACAACACACTTAGATGGTGCTCAAGGAATCAAGGTTCATAGGAGAGAATATGGGAATAATATATCCTAACGATGGTAAGTTGTGAGCCATAAAATAAAAAATATAGATTATTTGATGTGAAATAAAATTTTACAAGATGATGGTTACAAGCATTGATAAATGTGTTTATCACTTTGATTAAATGACGGTAGAAAATGTGGATGACATGAATTGGATGAATGATGGTAGTTTAACTAACCTCAAATACCCCATGTAACTAAACACTACCCACATTATCTAAATAGACCTTAGGATGATGTAGTTCTCCTAATGTTGGAAGAGATGTAAAGTGATGATGTAATATAAGATTTATCCATGGAAGTTATTAACCCACTGAAGCTAATGATTACACATTGTTATTGGATGCAATGATGGATTTATTTTCTCCTAAGCAATGATATATGCAATGAGTGGATTGGGAATGATATATCCCAAGATAAGTTGCATGATTTTAGGTGCCCCATGAATTAGGGTTCATAGGAGTAGTTGTGGAAATGATATATCTGAATGATAAAGTTTTGAGCTTGGATTGGATTGACTGATTTACTAATTGATTGATTGATTGAGTTATGGATAAAGGATGGACATTGTGATGTTATTGGTCCAAATTGGTAGGTGCATGATATTGAAATGAAAGATAAATAAATGATTATAGATGATTGATGTGCAATTATAAACAAAGAAGTTAATTGACTATCTAGATTAATGATGATTGATCACATGATTGGATAGCATGGATTTGATTCATTTATGGGATATATACATGATTATGGGATGTATTTTTCAAAAAAATTAGTATTGGCATCAGAGAAAATGAGAGGAAAACAAATTCATCATTTTTAGAATGACAAATTCGGCATCTATTATGGTAAATTCATCAAATGGAATGGAAAATACATTTTAAATTGAAATTATCAATAAGGAAGAAGAATTGGTTCATAGGGGTGGTAAATTCATCTCAAAAGCTTGATATATAGGAGTGATGTGATTTGTTATGGAAATTTAAATGTTAATGAGTGTATTTGAGATGGATAATGAGTATGGAATGATTAACATAGTTTCCATTTGAAATGTGGTAGGAGAGACAAAATGGACTACATCCTTATAACACTATGTAAGTCAATCTTTTCAGAATGATATGGGTCATCCATGGAGTACACCACAATGGCATTTTGTGAGATGACCCATAGATTTATTTTTCAAGGATGTGTTTATATATGTATAAAAAAAAGTATATGGTTTGAATAATTGCATTGTATATGCCTTGTTTGGAGTTCCAACATGATTTCCAACATTAATAATCATTTAAGAGTTGAGTAACCTTTATTTTGATATTGTGTATGACAATATGCACTGATGGTCAATAAGGAAGAAGAATTGATGTGTTTTGTTATGGAAATTTAAATGTTAATGAGTTTATTTGAGATGGATAATGAGTATGGAATGATTAACATAGTTTCCATTTGAAATGTGGTAGGAGAGACAAAATGGACTACATCCTTATAAAACTATGTGGGTCGATCTTTTCAGAATGATATGGGTCCTCCATGGAGTACACCACAATGGTATTTTGTGAGATGGCCTGTAGATGTATTTTTCAAGGATGTGTTTATATATTTATAAAAAAAAAGTATATGGTTTGAGTAATTTCATTGTATATGCCTTGTTTGGAGTTCTAACATGATTTCCAACATTAATAATCATTTAAGAATTGAGCAAACTTTATTTTGATATTGTGTATGACAATATGCACTGATGGTATGGAAAAAATATGAGTTTTATTGTGTTATATGTGTAAATACTAATATATTGATAAGTGAAATACTTAGGTTATCATGATATTGAAGATCACAATAACATAATTTTTAATGCACATAGTAATCTAAACTCACAAAAATCAATAATAAAGATAAAATAAAGAAAACATTTACAACAATGAAAACCATGTAAGATGAACAAGGCAAGAAACAAACATTGCATAAGTAAATAAATAAACACTTAAGTTTTAGAGACAAGAAAACAAATGACTAAACAAACAAATAAGAAAAAGTAAATGTCTTTTTGTATGTCCTTGGTTAGACTAGAACTCTTTGGCATTTGAGGTCTTTGACAATGTGGACCATCCAATAAGTAATCCTTGTAATAGATGAGTAGGTTAACTCACTAAGGATAAGGATTTTATTGGATTTTTATTATGCTTTTGGATTTTTGTGAATGTTCTAATGTTTTTAGGTTTTTTTAGTTTGATTTTATATACAAAGGCTATTAACAAAGGGAAACATGTTATATAATAGGGAATGGAGCGGGAGTGGATGGAAAGGATACATTTTGGATGGATTATGGATGAATAGGAATGGATGGGAATTTAGATGATAACTCCAAAGAACATGTGACGTAAGAACCAAGTGTCTAGTCATCAAAGTAGCACTGTAAGGATACACCAAAAAATTTCTAACATGTATCAAGATCTTTTCACTTCTTTATCAAGGTCAAATGTGAGAATAAGGATGGTGTTAGGATGGCATAAATTAGATTGATAAAGATAGGTTGTGATGGGATTGGTATGAAATGGATAAGGATGTGTTTGCATAGGTAAGGATGGTTTAGGGTAGGTGAGGATAATTAAGGATGGGTTTGGCAAAGGCATAGGATGGGTAAGTATGGATATAGGATGGAATAGGTTTACCCCCAAGTGTAAGGTACTTTCAGACAATTGATTATTTTATGCATGATAATAGAAACCAATTTTCATGATGGTATTGAATTTTTTATTTTATTTTGGATATATCTGTCTGTGTGTGTGTGTGTGTGTGTGTGTGTGTGTGTGTGTGTGTGTGTGTGTGTGTGTGTGTGTGTGTGTGTGTGTGTGTGTGTGTGTGTGTGTGTGTGTGTGTGTGTGTGTGTGTGTGTGTGTGTGTGTTGTGTGTGTATTATTTTGTTTTTGGCATCTCAATTATGGAAGTGTTTGAAATGCATGATGTTGACCCTATTGATATTTCAAGTATGTGATCCAAAGATGTCTTTAATAAATTATTTTATTTATAATTTGACTTCATCCAAAATTACCAAGATATCATTATAGCCCATAATATAGACGGTGCTACCAAACAAGGTAAAGCAAAAGGTATGTTAAATGAAGGATGTGTGTTGAGTGCATGAATGATTTAGAGAGATGGAATGATAATGGAGATAAGTATATGTATCATGATGTAACTGGTGATTTGGACCAACAATATCACATTTATCAAGACTGAGAGTAGCCACAAGTTGAATGATCTAAGAATTCTCATTGGATTTAATGGTGGCTTCAATATGTGATGGGAATTCACCATGTAAATGTACTAGATTAATTTTCTCATCCATTGGTTCCTTACAAAGGTTTTCACCAAAGGATTCTTCTTGATTCTTTTTATTGTGATTTAGATTTGGATTTTCTAATAGTGTATTAAATAGGTTTTCACTAAGAGACTTGTATTTTTGAGTTTCTGGATGTTGATTTGGATTGGGATTGTGATTTGGATTTATCATCTGATAGTTCCTAAAATCGGTTTTCATTATGGAACAATGATTTCAGATCTAGATTATAGGATTCTTCTTGATTTAGGAAACTTATTCCTCAAAATATGTAGATGTTTCTTTATGCTCTTCTAACCAAAGGCCAACTAGGAATTCTATTATTATTTAATCATAATGGGAGGAAACTAATGGTAATTAATCATGTTGGTCTCAATCTAAGGGCATGAGATATTAACTTAAAATATGGGAGGAAGGATTAGTAGTGTTTATGAAAAGAGTGGTGGTAGCACAGTACTCATAAGGAATATGAACTAATCCTATTTTGATTATAGATAAAGTTTAATTAGAAACCATAAAAGTATTGCTAATATCTTTATGTTGATTTTCAAATGGTTTGCATATGATGATGTGAGGTATGTTGTTGACTCATAAATGGATAGGCTCTATAATTTCTTTCTCATGGATATTGTTTTCTACAAGTACCTTTGTCACTTGGGGTGTATATTCTAGGGTGATTGGCCAGTGGGTGATAGGTTGTGTTAGTTGGAGGAGGATTGGTACAAGATAATATCTTAGTCAAAAATGGGCTTTTAGTTAAATATGGGCTCTTGTTTGAGATAGGTTTTTGTTAGAAAATAGACTCTTAGTCAAAAATGGGATCTTGGTCAAAAATGAGCTCTTGATTGAAGATAGTTCATCAAAAATGGAGGTAAATCATGGTTGTTAAATATGGGTTGATCAACTATGGATTGGTTGAAAATGGATGTTTCAAAGAGAGGTTCATGAGAAATGGATGGTTATGACTTTGACTTGGAATTGAATTAGCTTGATTATCCTCAAGAAATAATTTTTTTCATAGCTCGAAGCTATTATTTTCAAAATTGGATACACTTGGCTCTACCTTAATGTCCATTTTATCGATCAAATATTGGATATAATGCTTTAGTCTCGCACAACAATTGGTGCAATAGACTTCAATTTTTTTATAGTCATAATTTCATTATCTCTATACCACTAGATTTTTGGGATGTTTTCATCAAATTATTTGGTATTTGGAAATATGACTAAGTTTGCAGTAACCAAATTTCAAAATAATGCATCATATGGTTTTCCCAAAGGATTAAAATTTGTATTTTCAATTTTATTGTCCAGATTGACCAGTACACATGTTAGTTTTTTTAATAGGTTAGGTTATTTATACTTGTTGTGGCTTTGGGGGTGGAATGATACTAGATGCTAGGGGTGCTAGAATTAGATTCCCTTTACTACTGTGATGAGTGATGTTGGACTCAAGACTATAAATAGTGGATGGGAGACTTGGTTGGTTTTTGGTAATAGATTTATTAGTGGTAGGTTTGTGTTGATATGTAATGGTTTGGGTTTCAAAATTATAATAAATTTTATCCCCTGGACTTAATTCTTATATAAATACCTCATTTTTGTTGGCTATAATATACTCTATTATTTGAGAAGGGGGGAAATGCCTCTAGGACTACATTCATCATCTTCAACATTATACATGATCTCAATATAGTTTTTTTAATTTCCAAAGTGAAAATGAGAATTATCAAAAGGATCCTCTCTCAACCTAGGATTGTTTAATAAGTTCATTTGTCTTGCGATGGAAGAAATTACTAAAAAGACTTGACTCAAAAATAAAATATGAAAGACTAAGATGAGAAACTAATATAATTGGCAACAAGTTTTTGAGTTTTTGACTTTAGAACTTTATTGATTTATAGGTTTTGGATATGATTTTATTTTGATTTTAGAACTCAAATATTTTTTCAATCAAAATTATTTCAACACATGGTTTTCATACAGAATCAAAACAAACAAGTTCCTACTTTAAACACACATGCATTGCACAAAAAAGTGATAAAACTAGGATAAAGGACTTGAACAACTTTTATACTTTCCTTGCTACTTGTTTTCCTATTCAATAGTGTCAACCTAATATTTAAAAGTGATGAGTATAGAGGAACTATCATTATCATAGCCCATTGAACCCAATTTTAAGGTTATGTGGAAAGTATCTTCTTGGCACTAACCATTAATCGATGCACCAAAGTTAAAAGGCAAATTGGCTCGACTAGGCTTAAAGTTTTCACAATATAATCTAAGGGGACTCCTCTAAATAATTTTTGGTATGTGAGGCCTAAAACCATAGAATAATTTAATTTAATTGACACACATAAATGGGTGTAGTCCTATATGCCCACCTCAATTGTAATTTTTTAGTAGGTTGATGTCATAAAAATTAAACTTTGAGGCAAATATTGAAACCTTTGGTATTTGAGCATGGATATCCTCACATCATGGTGTGCTTAAAACACAACATTTCTTAGTACTTTTAAATAATTAACAATAAATTTGTATACCCTACTAGTACACTTGATGCTTAAATCTATGTCAATAGAGTTCCTAGAAAAAGAAAATAAAGAAGTTAACGCTTATCTTTGATTCCAAGGTATCATCACCAATGTGATGGAAAAGGAAGAACATACACATAAGCACAACTTAGGTAGCATAAAAGTTTCAAAGTTTTTTTTAATTCCCAAGTATCATCACTAATGTGAAATTAAAGGGAGAGAATACAAAACCTTACAACACATGCAAACAAAGTGCTTGAAATGAAAAGATTAATTAACATCAAAAATAAAATAAAATAAAGTTGATTACTAAAGAAATAAAATTTTGAAATGATTAATTGAAAATGAAAAGACAAGGTTAGTCTAAAACACTAAAAATAGAAGCAAGAAGATTAAAAAAAATAAAAATAGTTTTCGGCTTGATTTGTTTGTTTAAATTTTTATAAGTTTTTTTTAAACTGAAAGAGCAAGGTAGCCAAAAAAATTAGCCAAAAAAGACAAAAAAAAAGATGAAGGAAAATTATAAAATGTTAACATCTAAAATTATTTTATTGTTACACATTCAGAGCAAATAGTGAATTCATACGTAAATGAAAAATATAGAAAATATCATGCATATACTTAATGAATTTGTTATTTCCTTCAATGATTTCATTGTTTTATTTGATGATTTTTATGTTTACTAGAATGATTTTTATGTTCTCTATAAAAATTTCAAAGTTTAATATTTTTTCTTGGTTGCATTATAATCTTTGATACCTTTATTTTGGCATAAATGAGAACTCAAACAAAGTCTCAAGTCAAAAGTTATAACCTTTGGAAGATGACCACTAAAAGTGTAAAATGAATTCATCACAGTATGATACGAATTTATTGTTTTCTCTAACGAATTCACTCTTTGCTCTATGAATTCTTTGATTGATATAATAAATTCATTATTTTTTATGAATTCATTGTTTCCTCTAATAAATTCATTGTTTTCTATATAAATTCATTATTTACTTTTAAAAATTCATTTTTTCTCTATGAATTAACTATTTACTCTAATGAATTCACTAAAAATACCTTTGATTTCATTATTCTCAAAAAAATGCTCATAATTGAATTCATTTTTCTCAAATGAAATCACTATTGCATAGAATGTCGTGCTAGATAATATATTAGGAATGCACATGAAATTCTATTTCACGATTCAAATTGGAATGAGAGAAAACATTAAAATATAAAATATCAAAAGGTTTTTCAATTCACATTCCCAATGTGACTTCTTATTCCTACAAGAATATTGTATAAGACAAAAAATAAGACACCAATGCTAGACACCTAGGATTAATCAAAATTTTATATAATATTATTACATCCCCCCATCAATCTGTTTGGGTCTTTTTTAAACCAATAATTCTTTTAAACTTCTCATCCAAGTGCTTTTGTCAAGATGTTTTTTGGTTTCACTATTATTTGGCAATATTGAAGTGTCCTGCCCTGAAGTATTTGAGCCCAAAATTTTGTGTTATTTCAAGATATCTAAGCACCCTTTTTAATGTTACCCAATGACTATCCTTGTGTTGTTGCATGAATATTTATAGGACACCAACTATAAATGATATATCTAGTTGATTGTGGTCACATAAATTAAACTTCTAATGAGTTGTCTATTTTTAGTGGCGTCAACCAAATCTATTGAATCTTTAGATGTCAAGTTGATAATTTGTTCAATGTGCATGTTGGGAGGTTTACAATCTTCCATTCCTAACTTGATCAGAATGTCACTAACATAATTCTACTAAGTGATGAATAAATACTTTGGATTTTTAATTAATTTAATACCCAAATAGTAATAGAGATAACCCATATCAGTCATTTCAAAACTTCTCATCAATTCTAATTTGAAATTTGTAGTGTACCATTCATTGCTCCTTGTGATGATTAAATAATCAACATACACCACCATAACTATAATTATTTTTCAACTATTTTGATGAAAATATTTACATCTTCAAACTCAAAAAGTTTGAAGTTTTTGTTTATGAGGTGTTCAACTAGTTTTTTGTACCATGTTCAAGGGGCTTGTTTCAAACTATACAGTGACTTTTCCAATTTTCACACCTTGTGCTCTTGTCTATTTACTCAAAAACCTTTGAGTTTTGTCATGTACATAGTGTATTTGAGTTCACAATTTAGGAATGCATTTTTGATGTCAGTTTGGTGAACTTTCATCCATAGTGGATTACCAAAGCCAACATGGTTTGATGGTAGTCCATTTTGTTATAGTTGTAAAGGCTTCATTCTAGTTAATTCATTTTTTTTATAATATCCATTTGAAAAAAGCCTTAATTTTTGCTTATCAAGTGATCCATAAATTTTATATTTGTTATGGTAGACCCACTTGTAGCCAATAAGTTTTCAGTCATATGGAGGATCAACCAATTTCCAAGTCCCATTTTTGACCAATGCATTGTAGTCATCTTTCATTGCTTTTCTCCAATATTCAAGCTTCTCAGCGTATTTGAAAGATGTTAGTTATAAATTAAATGTAACATTGAGTTCTTCTTTTGGATAATCATTCAAGGTGAGCTTTTCATTTCTATCTTGAATTTATTCAAGGGACTTGTTTGATTGTAATGTAACTGCATGTGCACTTATTATTCCAGTTTTCCCAACTTTATCAAGTTTCACATCTTTCAATGTTTGAGTGGCCCACTTAGGAATTTTTTTTTTTGTTTTATGTGTTTTAAATACATATTTTGAAGATCTTTCACTTTTCACCCTCTATTTTGGTGGCCCCTGTTCATTTTCTAATGAAATTTCATTCTCCCCTTTAAAAGGAGTTTCAATCTTGTGTATAAGAGACAATAGAAAATAAATGGATTCCTAGTTATCTATCCCATAATCATTATATATATCATCCAAATCACTCTCTTTGTAGACATAAAACTTTGCATACTTTTCAAGTCAACTCAACTATCAATCAATGTGCTATGTATCCTTTGTAGACTCATAAAAGTTAATTTCTCCTACAACAAGAAACTTCTTATCTTTCTCACTATATAGCTTGTATGCCTTGGAGGATTTAGAATGTCCTAAGTGGATGAGTTTTTGAATCTTGTGGTCCAATTTCTTTCTCTTCTCCTTTGTAATTAATGCATAACAAGTGGATCCAAAAATTTGAATATAGTTTACTTATAGGAGATGACCACACCACATCTCATATGGAGTCTTAGATTTAAGAGCTATTAATGGTGATATGTTACAGAGGTATACTATTATTTTAGTTTATTTGATCCAAAATTGTAGATTTACCACTTTTTAGTACAACATATAACAAACCATATTCATCATAGTTATGTTCATCCTTTTTATAACTCCATTTTGTTGTGGATTGTAGCGAACTATGAGATGGTATTTGATCTTGTTTTGCTCAAGATAGGATTCAAACTTATTTGAATCATCACCATTGTTTGTCTTGCGTGTCTTGATGTGGGTTTGATCTTATTTTTAATCATGTTTCAAAAAAATTGGAAAGGCTTAAAGGCTTCTAATTTTTTCTTTAAAAATATGTATCCAAGTCATCCTACTATAGTGATCAATGAACAATATGAAGTATTTAAGCCCACCAATAGAGAGGATTAGAAAATAACACAAATGTGAGTGAACCAATTATAATTTTCTATCAAATTTTCATTGTGACTTCATAAATGATTATCTTGCATGTTTATCCAAGATGCAGGCTTCACACTTTTCATTTAATTTTGCAGGCAATGTAGGCATGCCAACAACATCATTATTTTGCAATATATGAATATTTTTATAGTATGCTCAATTATGGCATGAAAAAATATGTTTGGATACATTCTTTCTTCTACAAGATGAACATAATTTTTTTAATTTGATGGCTCACCCCTAAGTTTAAGTATTTTCCCTTCCTCACATCCAATCAAGACGACTACATTATCACTTTTCCTCTTGATAGTGACATCACCATTACCTAATAGAATGGAATGGTTGTATAGGCCTTGATCGTAGAGGAATAATAAAACAAAAATATATTCAATAATAAGCATTATTTTTATGTACATGAAAAGTAATATTTAAAAATCTTATGGGAGAGTTGGTTAGGAAAACCAACTAACAAAAAAACAAAATTAACCTAATCAACAAAACCAACTCGAACAACAAACTAATATTTATATTATTAAAAAATAATCCAACAAACCCCACCTTGATCTGAAGGGGTGATGAAAAAACTAGAGAAATGACTATGAATTCATCAAAGGAATCTTAAATGCAACTACAAGTGGTGTACTATACCTCTTGGTATTTATCAAAACTGGTCTCTCTCCATACAAAATCCCACCTAGTGAGTTATGGCATAAAATGCTAATGAACATGATCAATGAATGTTCATCCCCTATGATCACCATACCATACTATACTATAACTTGATCAAACCTTGTCCAACTACATCGACCCACATAAGGTCCCACATAGGAACCCATCCAAGTGAAAAATATGTAATGTGTATGACACATCTCCTTGATGTCCAATAGATGTTGATAACCTTTACTCAACTTTGAAGGTGATAGAAACCCCTATCAACTCGTATTATCACCATCAATTGATTAAAAATCAATAAATGCAATATTTACTCCCCCTGACAGATGAGAGGTGAGAAGTTGTGCATTGAGAGAAACAAAATCAAACAAACACTACCTACTACATGTCATGAAAAGTAAATGAGAGAAATCCAAAATTAAAACTAAAATCAATAACACAAGCCAAAACTACTATTCAAGTATGAACCCAAACTCTGAGTGAATAGTTAACTAGAGAAGGGAAAATATCCTCCAACCTCTGTGGATCCTCTAACCTCCAGTCACTAATCACTCAAAATATGTTGTCAAGTCCATCAGAACCATAGATCTCGACTATGAGGGACATCTCCTGATCAGATGAAGTGTCATAATAACTTGAATAACTAGAGTAACAAAAAGATCTACCACTAGAATGATCCACATAATTTGCTTCAATTTTCATTTTGCATGGAGAATGGGGTCATCGAGAAGGACATACATCTGCAAGATTTCTAATAATAACACATTTGAAACATCTGGGCTCTTTATTGTGTTTGTGAGATCTAGAAGAACTTGAATCACTAGAACTATAAGAAGAATGTTTGTGGTGATGCTTGCATTTGAAAGACCCTAAAGAGTATTGATGTGAATTCCATGGAGACCATCTATAATGGTGTGGAGAGTGCCTAGGAGAATGACTCAAAGAGTGTTTTAGAGAGTGTTTTTTAAACTATTATTTTACATGATGATGATCTTTGTGATCAAGACCTATTCTTTGTGTAGTGAGCCTCTTCAATAGGCGTACTCTTCTTTTTTGAAAACTGTCTCTCATGTTGAGTTAATAACTCATAAATAGATTCAAAAGTGGCACCATTACGCTTATCACTAAGCTATGGAATTTCAACAACAAAAAATTATGCATAATTGAGATCATTCAATGTGATGAAAATTAACATATCATCATCAATTTTACCACTAGTTGTGTAGTTTTTTTGTTTTAATGTTTTCATGTGAGAAAGATATTCAGAGACATCTTCATTATCTGCTAGTTTATTATTCAATAGTTGCATAAGGAGGTCAATCTTCTTGTAGGTAGGTGACTTGTCATATATATATATATATGTTAACACTTTCTAATATTTCCATGCACCAATTTTAACTATCTCAATATGAATGATTACATGTTCAGTACAAAATGATTTTAAAAGTGTGAGTGCCCGTTTATCACATTTTTGATATTCAATCAACTTTGCAATTTCAATTGGTGGTGTGGTTTATTTTTTAGTGATTTCCCATAAGTCATTAAAAATGAGTGTATTATCCATATTCCTACTCTATTCTTTGTAATTTTTAGATGATAATTTACCAATTTTAGAAATCAAACTCATAATTTTTACCATGATACGAAGTTGAAAAATAAAGAATGTTAGAGGTTTGCCTTGACCTTTGAAATAGCTTCCAATTACAAGAGATTCTAGGTCTTGTAAAAAATTACACCTTATAACTCATATTGCATCCTTATTTCTCTAATAACGTAATTTTTCTAATACTAAATAAGGTCAAAATTAAATTTTAACAAAAAGAGTTTGAATGGGTTTTGAACCCTTGACCTCCTTATTGTAAGTGGCTTATAAAAGGCTATCTATCCAAATTGTCTTTAATAAAAAAAATTATAAAAAAGGTAAAACATTATAGATAAGCATGACTTTTGAATGAAAAATAAATAAAAAAATTACATTCATAAAAAAAATTTATCAAGAGACATAGGCTCTGTATTTCTCTCATAATCAAGTCTTCAAGATTCCAAACATGACTCAAATACCCTTACACAGTCATATTATCCAAAATGTATTCACTTAATCTCATAGATAACATGGAATGTGAATAAACTCGATACACCTTTAACCTCTATTTGATCAACCTGAATTCAATAGGATTCTTTAGATTTCATTATGCATATGTGATCAAATCAAACTCTATGGTACCTTTAAATATTCAAATCTCTTTTTCACAAAAAATAAGGTTTTCAATATTATGTTATCTTATCAAAGAACTTAACACAAATATAGATACCTTCTTCTTAACCATTGTAATTAATGTTGGACACCTTTACTTTTACAATTTTACTTAATGTTAGATGTTATCAATGTACAATGTATGGATCTACATTGGATTTTGAATGCAATTAATTACTCAATAAAAAATTGTGTTGACCATCAATGCTTCACTTCCTTTGCTTCAACCACTATCTCACTTAATAAATCCTAACACACTGATTTTGGAGTTTGTAAAACCATGTCATTCATTTTGTCATCATCAAATGGTACAATGTACTTGTATAAGTCAAAAATATTGATTTTATGGAATCTTCCAAGCAATTCTTAACTAGAAAAAAACTCCTTCAATGTGGCTTTGATACCACTGTATAGGCCTAGATCATGGAGGAATAATACAATAAAAATATATTCAATAATAAGCATTATTTTTATGTATATGAAAAGTAAGCTTTAAAAATCTTATGGAAGAGTTGGTTAGGAAAACCAACTAATAGAAAAACAAAACTAACTCGAGCAACAAAACCAACTCAAACAAAAAACTAATATTTGGATCATTAAAAAATAATCCAAAAATTACCTTGTTGACTTATGAACACTAGAGACAACAAGTTTCATTTCAATTTAGGTAAAGTAGAGGACATTTTGGAATTTGAAATCTAGAATCCCTAAACACTCGAATCTTATTGTGCCTTTTCCTTGTGATTACAGACTTGATCTATTTATGAGGTATACCACACATAACTTTCTTCAATGAATTCCTCAAAGAAGTCTCTTTAGAAATTCAAATGTAGAGTGGCACCAATGTCAAGAAACCAAGCATCAAACCATGAAAATTTGATTGAGACACTATTTGCTTCATCATCTGTAATGGAAAATACACATTCACTGGTGAATTGGGTAGAGTTTGACTCTTTCATTTTCTTTGATTTTTCCTCTTTCTTATTATGGTATATTTCAATTTTATCTCATGGAGTTTCGCATTCATGAGTCTCATGACTTCCTTTTCTTTCACATCCTTTGTAGTAGAGGTTTTGATTATCATTTTATTTTTAACAACCTTGATTTTCATTGTTGCCACCTTTTCCCTTGTACTTCTTGTACTTATTATTTCTTTAATTTTTAGAATATGTGGCCTTATTGGATGTTTTGGAATAATTTGCTTTGACATAGCACACTTTCTCATATTGTGGACTTTTTTTCTTCTAAAGGCCTTTTCTCTTTTTGCCATATTTTTAACCAATTGATCAAATGTGAGTCTTCAACTAATTTCTTGCTTGTATAGACTCCAAATATAATGAATAATTGGGAAGAATGGATTTTATGAATGTGCTCATATAGATGTTGATTTTAATACCTATTACTTATACATCATGCTTGATGGCACGTATCTCTGAAGCCAATCTCATCACATCACCATATTTAAACTCAAGGTTGATCAAGTTCAACTACAACTAAATGAATTCTAACTCTAAGTGGGAATCACATAGCTCCTCTAGTTTGTGAAATGATTCACATGGAGTATTTCACCCTTGAATATGATGAAACACATCTCCATTGACTGAGGCCCTCATCAAGACCAATGTTTTCTAATTTTTCTACCTCCATCCCTAAATATCCATTAAATTCCTTATTGTCTCAACTATTTGTGTATCCCCATCATAAATATCAAACCATAGATCATTGAATAGGAGTGTGTTTTCCACTTACCAAGACCATTCTAACTAGTTATCTTTGCCAGTGAATGTTGTGTTAACGATAGATTTGATTGAATGTATGATATTCAATTTTTAGTTTTGATTTTGGATTTTTTGAGTTTTTGTTAACCCTAACTGATTCCTTATCACTCTAAAATGGTCCCCTTTTCTATATACCACTAGCCTAATATACCAAACCTCTCAATATACCTGACCTTCTTATAGACATGTCAATACATGGAAGAAGCTATCACTTTTTACATACTTGACAATACATGAAATAAGCCTTAAGGTACATGAGAGAAAAGTGGTACATGGTACCTAGGTCACACATAAAAAGGATTCATCTTGTCATTTACACTAATTTAAAAATAAAACCTCATATATCAATATAATAAATTTTTCTTAATTTTTAGATTTACGTTTTTTGATAGTGATGAATGGGTATAAGATTATCTCTCCTTATTTCTCCTTGAATTACATGATTTAGTTATTTTTTTCCCAAATATGTTGAGAGTAACTTGCTCAAGGAAATTTCAAATGGAAAAATTACACCAAATTTAAAAGCTTTCAAATTTAAATGCTTTTCAAAATTTGAAAAATGAACACTTAAAAAAATAAAAATTTTAATTTTAATGAAAAATCTTTAAATTTTATACTACTTTCCTCCAATTTTATCATATATGATTTCAATATTGGAATTAGAAAAAAAAAGGAATATGACCTCCTCAAAATGAAAACCAATACCTCCAGGTGGTAAGAAAAAGAAATATGTCAGTTGATCAAGACATAGAACAAGATGTGGTCAATGTGGTAGAGAGGTCTTTTGATAAACATACATCAAATATTTTCCTTGTGTGACACCTTCAAAAACCCAATGCAGGACCATGTAGATTACAGGTTTATAAGATGAAATGCCAAAATTAACACATATGTTGTCAAAGAGATTTGTATGCAATAGAAAATAGTCAAAATTAGGTCTGAGTCAATGTTGTATGGGTTCATGGATTGAAAAATGCCATGAAACTATAGCCTTGGGAGTGCCAAAATAAGAATCAACATTGTAGGGTTCATGGTCTACCAAATGCCAAAACTTGACTCCTGCACAATTTTTTGAAAAGTTTATGATGTTTTCACAATATATATAGTGTTACTCCATGTGGAAGGAATGAAAAAAATGCACCAAACTCAGTCACCAAACCACCAGTGCATAACAAGTTTGAATTTCTTCTGGTAGATGATGAAACACCTCACAATCAATCAAATCAATTTGAATATCTAACACAAATATTACCCCAATAAAATGCCTTTAGAGAAGCTACCAAAATGCCAAAAAACTCAAATTATTGTACCCAATTGAGAGGAAGTGGTAGGCCATATAACTAGAAAAGAGAAAAGAAGAAACTAAAAAATTAGATTGTAGAAATCCATAGCTCTGATACCAATGTTAGGTTAGATAATATATATGAAATGCACATGAAATTCTATTTCATGATTTAAATTGGAATGAGACCAAATATCAAAATATAAAATCCCAAAAATTTGTTTAATTTACATTCCCAATGTGACTCTTCCTATTCCTATAGGAAGGGAGAACTGATTGAATAAGATAAAAATAAGACACCTATGCTAGACACCTAGGATTAATAATAATAATAATAATAATAATAATATAAAATATTATTATATCATTGTTTGTGTGGATTATTTCACTATTACACAAAATGGTTTTGTTTTTTTGCATAAATAATTTAAATAGAAAACAAAATCCAAAACATAGAGAATAATTGAAATAAAAAGGGATTAGGAAAACAAACCACATAGAGAAACTATCAACAAAATAAAAAAATATGAAAATATGAATAAAATTTCCATAGAAACAAATTCTTTATTTACTACAATAAAATCATTGTTTACTTCAATGATTTTCTTGTTATGCAGGTTAACGTACAACAAGCTCAAAAACTTAGAAAATTGACCTATAACATCAAACAAAAACATCCAAGATAAAGGTGAAATGTATGTGCACAATAAAATCAATAAAAAATAATTTAAATAACTTATTAAATATACCTATGATGTGAAATATGAGGGAAAGGTCCCATTGTGCATGTCAGAATGTATAGTGTAAAATTTAGATTATAAACTAAGAAGACAAAATGAAATGAAATTCTTCCTAAACTACATGAATCTCTATGATGGAGCAACAACAATAAAATAAAATGAACTAAATGAAATACTTATAAAACATGAAGTATGTGGTCATCACCTTCTTCATTGTGTGATCAATGGTAGATTTGTTCTTTCTTGCATGATGTGGGTGTTGAACTATTATCAAAACAAAGGGAATTGGGTAGCGTGTGGTTGTAAATATACTTAATCTCAATAGATTCACAAGGATATTTAGATAGATTTTTTATAGCTTGAAGGTGCATGATTGAATGTCAATTTATAGGCTTAAGGGTGGTGAGATAAATGGTTGAGAATAATCTAAATATTTTGAATTATTAAAATAATCAACGGTTGGATTTGAGTAATAGATGATGACTACTTCTCATGTGTTGAGAAGAAGAAGGATAGTTAGTTGGTAGTTAAGTGACTCGGCATGAATGGATCAAGATAGTTGAAAATTCAAGGGATGACTCAAAATTTAATTGAAATATTCTAAGATCACTCATGAGGTGATTGAGGAAATTGAGTAATGCAGGTGGATGAGTCAACATTTGGTTAAAACAAATGTGGAGGATGTCTGGATGAGGTGAAAAATCTAAATTTTAATTAGTTTTGAATTAAAAAAAGTATGCATGGTTTAATTAATTAATTATGAATTAATCAATTACTCAAAATTTTGATGAAAATAGTGTTAATATGAATTCAATTTAGGGATGGTGAAGAGTTAGCATGACGAAGTTAATTTTGACATTAAATAGTTAAATTTAGGTGTCTACAATGTTGGTCACATCCCCTTTGAGGAGTCCTTTAATGTCTATTTTCAACACCAATGGGAACCATCTATTATCCATGTCACTTGTATTCAAAACCTTACAAAAAATCTTTATATTTTCTCCTTTAAGGATTTATTCCAAGTTCAAGCACTTCTTGCTAAGTTGAGTTATCGATTCTTAAGGAACGCCCTTATGATTTTTTCCCTATAGGGACCCATACCTTCAAAGTGTCTAACAAAACATCTCTTCAAGTGTCTATGTGGATTTAACACCTTATCTTTCCTATTCCTCTATGGGCCTTTCTTGAGGATATCATCAAGCCCATAAGACATGTTTTATGCCATGAACAAAAGAAGTTTTATTTTGCATACCCTAACAACCATGTATACATCAAGGTCAACTTGACTAAAGATTTGAAATAATCCATTGATATTCAAGTTATCCTAGAATATTGGATGCAAAAAGTCATATATTTCAATCTTCCCAACACTATTTTTCATTGCCAATCTCCTAACCATCAGATTAAGGTTATCCCCTCATGGGACTGTCAAAATTATCCATTGAAAATATGCCCTCTAATATGCACAAGGTGGTGAATAATCATAATGGATGGATGATGGTGACTAATAAAAAATATTTCACTGGTAAAAAAAGTTCCCCACCCATCATTAGCCTTTATATGCCAAAAACTTGTTTGAGGTGTGCAAGGATAATCCTCCCCTAACCTCTTATTATTTCACCATCCTCTCAAAGCTAATTTATGAAAGGTATTTAGTCACTCATGAGTTGAAATCAATCATACAACCCAACCCATAGTGGTGATGACTCTTCCCATGAGGAAAATTGGGCTAAACACCACTCCATCTCATTGAAGGATTTCATTGTGCCAAACTAATGAACTCTTTTTTGTTGTTGATATTGAAAATGGTTAGAGGGGACTCCTTATGGATGATACTCCCCAATGAATGTATTATCTTGGAATGTTTGATTTATCGTAGAGTCCTCTTGTAAATTTTTTTTGCATGCTATGTGTCAATAATTGAGATCTCTAGATTTTATTTGCCTTCAATAAGTTAAAATTTCAAGGTTTATTTTTTAATCATATTTGAAATGTATCTATTATGGTTTTTCATAATTATCTAGTAAGTATGAGGAGGGTCATATCAATGACATTATCTTGGTCTCCCTAAAATTTCCCCCCTTAATTATTGCCTTAAGGGGAGATTATTGACATTGTGTTATTTGGATTCCCCTTAATATTAATGGTTATTCACTTGGATCCCTAAATATTTATACCACAAATGATGGTCCTAACATAAATGTTTTGTGATGATATTTGGCTGAGAACCTACCCCTTGCCACTTGGCTAATGTGCAAAGACTGTAATATGATTGAAATTTTAGAAGATAAGATTGGTTCCTTCCTATGTGATGGTGCATGGCAGAACATGAGGCATGGTTTTATTTTAAAAACTAGTGGGGTTTTTTGGACCCTCTCATCTGATGGTAACCATTAAAAATGACTCTTTGGTTTATATGGACCAACTATTATGTTAGTGTTGATAGGGTCCTCAAGAGGTTGGACCATTTTATGCTTTTAGAGAAGCACATTGTGCATACCCTAATTTGGTCAAGTAACCACAAGTATTATGTATTTTGTTGATCTTTCATATGAATGTCTTAGTGATGGATGTGACTCTTGTTTGCATGGTCATTTTATGTCTTTTGGTATTTCTTATGTCTTTTTTTCCCTATTTGCTACACCCCAGTGGTCCTATATCATCCCCTCCCAGTAATAGGGGGCCCTTGATCTATTCTACATAGTCTTTACTAAGTTTTGGGTGCTTAGGACATTAGCATTGGTCCTATGCTCTAGCATCATGTGCTAGTGTCCACTTTCAGTTATAGTGTCCAATGGTCACTTTCTCATCGTGTTTTGGGTCCTAACCCTTCTTTGAGCCTTATTTTATGGTTTTATCTCTCTTTTATGTCTTTTTGGATAGCAAACAAGGTTCTTACATTTAAATCAAATTTCAATATATATATAGAGCCTCACAAGGCATTTTACATATAACACTTATTATATTGGCAATAATTACATAAGATAGTTAATAGTATAGCTCAGCATACTACATATTACTATTTATCACACCTAAATTTACATGTTTGATAAAATTAGAGACTAATTAAAAGTCATTATAGCATACTATGTGCATTTATTATGTATGTTCACTAAGGGAGAATTGCATGTGATCTAGGACCCCTATCATTGTGTTTAATGTAAGCAGTAACCAAGACAACAAGGGTTATATCATATGCAATCGTAATATCCCACAACCCAATTTTTCCCTTAATTTTGCATTTTATCTTGTTGTTGTTTCATGTGTTTAGGTGTTTATTAGGTTTTAGAGAATATCCATCAAAATAATGACATAGACAAATGACCAGGAGCTAAAAACTTACAAGTCTCTAAAACTCTCTTACAACATCCTTGAAAGTCTCAGATAGTGTCTCCATAGAAGGAGATTTGTGTTATAATAGACACTAGCACTGCAACACTACTATCCTCCTGATGGTGTTATTATCTAAAGTTATTTTTTAACTATAGCCCCAAAATGAAAGACTCATGACTAACCTCCAAGCCTGTTCCAACCTTCCTAACATTTGGCAATGCCTCTTTCACTCTAGATAAGTACATTTCATCATTGCCTTTACTATTTTAGGTAAATCTATCTAATTAACTATTTGTAATATTTACCCTAATTTACCTATTATACTCATCCCTTTAATAACTTAAGATTTACAAAGTATTCAGCATTTATATCTACATTCAAAATTTGAACTGGTTACTGGGTGGGAACTGGAATAGAAGGGGATAGCTCAGGGGGGGCCATGACCCAATCCCCTCCCCCTTCTCTTAGGAATATCACTCTTGACAAGGGTCTCTACACTAATCATGTGACTTTGATCATGACTAATAGACAAAAGTTTTGGAAAGAAGTTCTAATGGGTGCTACCTCTAGTGGAGATATCCACCCGATAAGTGGAGATTTCCATCAGTCAAGTGGTTTGATCATTTTTGAGAGTGAAGGTGCTAAGGATCTCAAAATTTTAGACCTGACCATCTCTAGGGTAGTCTCATCAATGGTTAATACATTGGTGGGAAAGTTATATATATTTAGACCCAATATAGAGTTGATGAGAAATTGGGCGATGACCAAGTTGGCTCTAAAACGGAGTGTCTCAACTAGCACCATGGTAGGTGGAATTTTCCTATTCAAATTTACTTCTCATGCGGATATGTTATTAATCCTAACTAGAGGTTAGTGGCTCTATGGGAAGCACTTTCTCTCTTTGTGTAAATAAAAGCTTGGCTTCGACCCCAATGTGGACCTTAACCAGTCAGTACTGGTTTGGGTTAGACTCCTAGGTCTCCTAATTGAATTTTGGGATGAAGAGATTTTTTCTTGGATTGGGAATTCCTTTGGAAATTGTGTGATTATTGACAAAGACACGAAGACAAAGACAAGGTTATTTTTTCTTTATTCTATGTTAATGTAGATATCATTAAAATAATTCCCACATACATTATATTAGAATCTAAATACAGGAAGGGGAAGCAAAACATTTAATATGAAAATTCTAGAGTTTTTTATCAGAACTGCATGAAACCAGGCCATGTTTTCACCCAATGAAAGGCTCCCAAATGTATCAAACCTTAGAATGAGGTACATGTGGATCTAGTTGAGACCATGGATGACTACCCCTTTAAGGGAGACATCCTCAATCTCATCACTTCCACCCCTGTTTCTTTGGGAAAGAATTCAGAGGTGGTTGGTAAAGGGGAAGGAAACCCCCAGGGCCCCCCAGAAGTGGAAGTGGATATTCCCTTTGGGGAAGTTTAGGGGTTAGTTTTTAGTGGGAATGACCAAGGCCCAAGTGAGAAGGTGTCTAAGGGAAACCTTATAAACCAACCAAAAGACTTGAGTAGTGGACATGAAGAAAGGGAGGAGGGTGAGCTAGTCTAGCCTTCTAGAACTCCTTCAACTGAGATGAATCTAGTGAAAATTTTAGTAGATATACATAGCCCAAAAACAAAAATGGGATATGTAAATTTGGAAGCAAGCCCTTTGAATAAAAGTTTCTCCCTATCCCTAGGTACAGGAACTAGCAAGAATGTAGAGGAATCAAAGAATTGGTCCACTACAAATAAAAAAGGCAATGGTAATAGTAGAAAGATAGTGGACATGGGGGGGACATCAGTAGGGGTAAACCTTAACTCATACAAACAAGGAAGAGAGAGATATAAAAATATATTCTTAGGGGTAAATAGACCACCTTAATGGTCCCCCCTAAGAAGACTAAAAAATGAAGATAGTTTCTTGGAATATCAGAGGGATTAATAGCCCTCACAAGCAACTACTTGTTAAGAATTGCATTTTAGACAATAAAGTAGATATTTTATTACTTTAAGAAGTCAAGATGTCTAAGGAGAATTTCAATCTGGTGGTGAGAAATATTTGGCCTAATGCCAACTATGCCATTAGTGATGCTCAAGGAGCTTCAAGAGGTATTACCACACTATGGAGCTAGAACTTTCAAGGGTGGTAGCCTATTCCTATTTTTTTATTAAAATTTCCTTCTAGTGTAGTTATTTTTAGTGGACTTTAGTCAATGTCTATGCCTTGAATACTCATAGTGGGAAAAAATAAGTTTGGGATAAACTCTCAGTAAAGATTAAAAAATTTGAGGGAACCAAATGAATGGTGGAAGGGGTCTTGAATACCCCACTTTATCCATCTAAAAGAATGGGGGGTCTGACAGACCACTCTAACATCATGGTATATTTGGTGGACTTTCTTACCAATACTGGCCTAATGGGTGTGGATCTAGAGGGCTAATATTTTACCTAGTCTAATAGAAGATAAGGGAGTAATCTTATTTAGGTAAAGCTTGATAGATTCTAAAATATCCTCCAATTGAACCATAACCAATCTTATTTGTCTAGTTGCACTTTGCAGAGTTGGCTTTGACCATAACCCCTTAATGTTAAACTAGTAACAAAGGAATTCCAAAGGCCCCTTCCCATTTATATTTGAAATGATGTGGACACTCCATCCAAAACTTAGAGGCTACTTGGTTGAATGGTGAAACATTTCTATTCACAGTCCACCTATGTTTAGACTAACCCAAAAACTAGTTAATGTAAGGAACAAAGTTAAGGGATGGAATACATACACTTTTGGTATTGTTCTAGTTAGGAAAGGAAACATGAAAGAACAAATATGGTAATTCTAAACCAGGATGGAGCATGGGGACTTGTCAAAAGAGCTATAGACATTGGCAAACTCCCTCTCAAAAGATTGGGTTTTAACCTTGAAAGAGGAGGAGGTTTATTGGAAACAAAAATCTAGGATTCAATGATTAAAAGAGGGGGACAGGAACACATCCTTCTTCCATCAATCCAAACTAAGACATAGAAAGATAAAATATATAAGTAAGATCTTGAATGAGAATGGGTATGTGGTAGAAGAGGATGAGTAAATAGTTAAGGTGGCCTCCAATTACTTTGAGAACCTTTTGGAAACACAACAAGTCAACATCCCATAAGGAGATAACAAGTTCCTTATGGATGCCATCCCCACCATTTTATATGATGATGATAATAGAATACTAACTAAACATATTATAGAGGAGGAAGTTAGGGTTGTTGTTTTCTCAATAGGAACTTTCAAAGCTCCAAGCTCAGATGGGTTCCCCCTAGCTTTCTTCCAAACATTATGGGATTTTATTAGGAAAGATGTCATGAATGTGGCTAAATATTTATTTTAGATATGTAAACTATTAAGGCATTTGAACATTAATTTTATAGCCCTAATTTTGAAGAATATGGATGCCTTTTCCACATTAGACTTCAGACCAATCAGTCTCTGTAATACGGTGTACAAAAAATTCATTAAGATTTTGGTCTTTAGACTTTAACCTCTATTAGACAAACTCTTTACCCTCAGCTATAAAGGATTTTTTTCAAGTATAAAATTCTTGATGTGGCCATCACCACCCATGAAATCATTCACTCAATATCCAAAAGCAAAACCTTGGGTATGATATTCAAATTAGATATCTCCAAATCATATGATAGAGTCAATTGGGAATTTTTTATTAGAGTCCTCAAGAAATTTAAATTTCAATATCATGTGATTAACTTGGTGAAGGAGTGTATTTCTATAATAAAATTCTCTATTCTAGTTAATGAATCTCCCAAAGGCTATTTCCCCTCGGGGAGAGGCCTTAGATAGGGAGACCCCCTTTCTCCCTATCTCCTTATTTTACTAGTGAAAGTCTTAGGTAGGAATGCCAAAAAATCACTCATGTAGGGGTATTTTAGAGGCATAAATCCTACTTCCATAGCCCAACCTTAGAATCATAAAGCTTGCTTCTATAGCCCAACCTTTAGTTATCCAATAGTTTATTGATGACACTATATTGTTTAGAACTGCTTCTATTATGGAAGCAAGAAGATGGAAAAGCTTGCTTAACACCTATGAAGGGGCCTCTAGATAGAGTATAAACTTTGATAAAAACCATATCTATTTCCTAAATACTTAGGAGGACCTTCAGTATAAAATCACCAAAGCTTTGGGATGCTCTAGTGAGAGGCTACCTACCACCTATCTTGGGCTTCTGCTTATAATCTCTAAAGTCACATCAAATTACTAGGACATGATTATTGAAAGGATATAGATAAATTTGGTGGGTTGGAAAGGATCCCTATTGAGTCAATAAGGTAACTTCCAACTCCTCAAATCTTCTCGTTAAGGCATCTGTAACTAATTCCTCAGTATATTCAAAATCCTAAAATTTGAGGATAAGAAGATTGAGCAGATACAAAAGAAATTCCTATGGTCAGGAGTAGAAGAAAAGAAAAGGATTGAACTGGTTGGATGGGAAAAGGTTTATACTCCCAAGTATTAGGTAGGTTGAGTTTTAATAAGGCTACATCTCACGAACAAATCCCTCATGGCAAAGATAGGGTGGAACTTAATTCAAGGGAACAAGGATTGGAGTGACATCATGATAGCTAAGTATCTCAATGGGGATATTGGTAGCAAGATACTAATGGAATAGGGTCTTCCTAAAGGATCTATAATATATAATGAGACTCTCAAAACCCATAATCTCCTCCATAGAGGCATCGATGGAAGATTGGGGATGGCAACAATGTTAGATTTTAGGAGGACATATGGTTAAAGGATCTACCCCTTAAAGATTTGAATTATGGTAAAATTATGGATAGAGCTTGTAGTTTTTTTGTAGATATAGTGGTTAACTACATTAATATAAATGGGGATAATAAGAGTTGGAAAAACATCATAGATTGTGTCCCTGATCAAGAGGAGATTAAAGAGATTGCCCTTCAACTGCAAGAGGATTTCATTAAATTTAGGCTCTCTCTTTTTCCCAAACAAGATCAGATAATCTAGGATAAGAATGAAAAGGGATTTTACACTTTTAAAAGTGTCTGTGAATTGTTGTTAGACAATGGTGAGAAAAATTTATGGAAAAAAGTTTGGCATCCAAAACTTCTACCAAAGATTAATTTCTTTTGGTGGATATTAATACATAATAAAATTCTAACTCTAGATAATTTAAACAAGAGAGGATTTCAAATTCCAAACATATGAATTCTCTATGGGGAGAAGGAATAAATTACCACTCACCTTGTTCTGCACTATAAATTTACTTGGAATATTTGTAGCCTTATTATGTAGGGACTTAATTTGAGCTAGGTTTTTAATGGCATATTGGTGGACCTGGTTAGAGATTGGAGATCCCCTTTCAAATTTATAATAGTGAAGGAATTATGGCTTCAAATTCCCTCTCACCTTGCATGAAACTTATAGAAATAATGCAATAATAGAATTTTTAGGTAAAAATATAAAACCCCATTGGAGGTGTTTCAGACATTTTCTAAACTACTGGCAAAGAATATTAATACCATCAAATTCAAAGTTGTTGAGAGCCCTCCAGGTTTGGAAGAATAAATAATATTGGAAAAATTGAAAATAAGCCCAAACATTTATCAAATAGATAATTCTAAAAATATAGTTAGGTCCAACACTAAATGGACCTTGGCTTAAGAAGGATGGTTTAAGTTAAACTTTGACTGGGCGGCTAAAGGGAATCCAGGGGTGGCTAGTGGAGGAGGAATAATTTGATCAGACTCTGGAATGTTTGTGGTGGCATACACTAGGGTAATTGGCATTAAAAGAAATAATTAGGAAGAGGCCCTATCTAGTTTGTGGGGAATTAAACTTGTTATTTCCTTAAACATTCAAAAACTTCATGTTGAAGGAGATTCATAATTGATTGTCAATGATACGCTTATACTAGAAGATATAGGTTAAAAACTAGTGGATATATTAGGTGAAATATGATTGCTTCTTAATCTTATGGAAGGGTACAAAGTCTCCCATATTTATAGGGAGAGCAATGCGATTGAAAATGCTATGGCAAATTTAGGAAGCAATAGTAATGGTTGGCAGTGAAGGAGAACCCTATCTAATCTACCAATAAAAATCTAAATCCTTTATAAAAAATATGGATACACAATATGGATTAAGTGGCATGGGTTCCTCATCATATGCATACTCGATTCGAGTGTAGGTGAGTACTTCCCCTTGAAAGGTGATAAAATACCTATGGATTATGAAATCAGTGAATTCCAAGCCCAGGACTTAGCAATTAGAACTACTTTAGAAATTTACAATAGGCACATAAATGTGAGTAAAAAATTCATGGAGCTAGTAAGTAAACATATCAAAATATCATGTATCTTTTGGAAGGTGGGAAAAATATTTGGCCTAAAAATATGCTCACTTGGAAGCTGAGGAAGCAAAGTCATGTTGACTAGGTGGTTGACTGGACTTCAACAAAATGGATGAGGTGGGTAACAGATAGGCATATTAATATGATGACAAGTCAAATGGGTAGGAAGATGAGCTACCAAATGATGATCAGAGAAGGGGATGTTGATAGGCCAAGAGGATTGAGGGTAAATATTTATTAACTCACCCCATCTCTAGTGATTATTGTATGAGGTGGTGGAAATGGGTTAGTACCAAGGATAAGTTCCATCATGGGAAAGGTTATGCATATTTCTAAAATTATTTTGATATGATGATCTTAGTTCTCTCAAAATCCTTGATAGGCCTAAAAGGACTTATTAATCTCATTGGTTATATTGTAAGGCATTTCATTATTCTCTACTTTAAATAGTCTCATGAGCTTTGTATCTCTCTAGTTTTGAATATAGGTGGTGATATTGTCAAGCTCAAGCTGACATTTATGGAGTAATTATGACAAGACCCTATGGTTTGGCATATTATCTAGGAGGGAGAGATGGCTTCTTTCATCGATAGGATGTTTTTCCATGATGAGATTATGTCTCGATAGTTTGTAGAGTCTTGGAAGGAGAATTTTAGACAAGTTCATTTGGGGGGGTATCAGTTTTGAAGTCTTTGAAGATGTGATTAGGTAAACCATAGGTATCCCCATCAAAGGGAAAAAATTAGTCAGTGTAGCAAGGTGTTGAACCCAAAAAACATGGGGATTTTCTTCAAGGAAGGTGAGGTTGCTTTAAATCTCCATGGGGGATTTGAAAGAGAGAAGTTGTCAGTGCCATGAGGGAAAATTTGCCTTGTGATAATGAATTTATTTACTCTAGAAGGTAAAATCAAGGTATTTTACAACTATCATTTTGCTTTACTCAACCATTTTAGGTATAACATGGAAATTAGTTTTCCCTTTTCCTTTTGTCCTCATTAGAGAATTCCATTAAGTTAGTTACGGAAATCTAGGCCAAAATCCTAACTTCCTCATCATTCCCATCTACCCAGGTCTTATCTTGAGATTATACCACTTTCATTTGGCCTTGTGTCCCCAAAAGCAAATTAAAGTTAGCATGTTGGAAGGCTCCCCTTCTCATCCTTCTCCTATTGTTAAAGGTAAGGGAATAATATCTACCAAGACCCCCAAATCCTCCCATAAAACTCTATTGGAGGGACCCAAAATTGAAAAATGTATCACCCTATTGAGACCCCCCCTGATTCCAAGGATTATCCCCCTAAGTCACCCTATGGTAAAATTGGGACACCTAGCTAGAGGACTGTAAAAGGGTTTGCTAAAAGGGGTCAAAAGGTTGTTGAGGAAGAAGGAAATGTTCAATCCAAAAAGGATAAATCTACAAAGGAGGATACTATTGGATCTAGGGAGTTGGGAAAAGATGTGGACCTAGGTCCTAACCTTGTTGAGAGTGAGGTTGGGGGTAGTGTGGGTGTTTGTAGGTCCAACCATATTACTGGAATACCATCCCTAAAGCCTCAATGCATTGTCATCTCTGATGACTCTAATTTTTCTAAAGACACTTTTAAGGTTGGTGAAGATGGGACCCCTTCTAATTCAGAGCAAGAGGTTGAGGGAACTAGCCATTTTCTTGAAATGAATAAGCCTTACTCGAATGAGTTTGACGAGGATGTTGTCGAGGCCTATGGCCAGGAAAGGAAAGATAGTTGTTCATTGTGTGTCAAGATGGTAGATGAAATTATTTAAATCAAGGCCAAAATGGATAAAATGCATAAAAAAGGAGAATAATGGTTGAATTTGCTACCAAGTCTCTTCATCATGTGGCTAATGTGTTTATTGTGGTTAAGGATTTTGACAACAAATTAAGGGATGTGGGTGTGAATAGTCTTGGTTACTATAAGGAAATCATTGAGTTCCTTGACAAATATGGGACTACTAATATTCCATAGTTATTTTATTGGATATTTGTGTTTTTTGGTTTTTTTGTACTTGTTTTATGTTAGTGTTATGTATGTGTTAGTGTGTTATTTATGTGTTGTTTTTGTCTCATCAGAGGATTTTTATGCCTATAGGGTATATTTTTAAAGGGACCAAGACCCTCTTTTCTTGATTATCTATTCAAAAATAACTTAAGATTTATGTGTACTAAGTCTTAAACTATTAAAACATTTTTTGAACCCAACTGACTTCAAATATTGCTTTAAAACCCTAGTTTCATCATAGGGCTTACCTTCTTTTTGTGTAATAAATTAGGGTTTATAAAAGATTTTTTTTCCCATTTTTTCAAAACTAACTAATCAAAATCAATCCTTTATTAGAGTTTCATTAATTTAATACAAAATAAATATTTTTAACAAACCCTCCAAAACCCTAGATCTACATACTAGGTCTTTATACATTCAAACATTAGCCCTTAGGGTTTTAGGAAAAATTATGATTTTATTTGAAATTTGGGCCAAATATTTAGCACAATTTTGAATTTATTCATATTATATTATCTTATACCTAATTTTTGCTTATTATTCATTCTTCATACTATATTTCATTCTAAGTTTAATATGACTTCTAGGGATCCTCTCCCCCCTCACTTAGTTGATAACTTTTTGAATTTTTCTCACAATTATTTAAATAAATGGACTAATTTTAAAAATTACACACTAGCACATGATAATGAGTATTATTTCATTTATAATGATGATTATTTTTGTAATGATGGATATGATGACTATTATGAGCATGATAATGAAAGCATTGATGAGGATAGAATAGATGCATCTTCTTTTCTTTCTCCTATCTCTTCCCTTCTCAAAATCAAACTAATAATATAATGCTAAAATAACCTCTTGTTGTTAGTGCTTTACTTTAATGTGATCCTAATTTTTCAACCACTTTTGATACATATTTATTTAAATTAAATCAATACAAGAATTATAAAATTAATTTAACTTTGCATGGTTCAAGAAACATTATACATGATAACCTCTAGTTGTTAGTGATTTACTTTAATGTGATCCTAGTTTTTCAACCACTTTTGATACATCTTCATTTAAATTAAATCAATACAACAATTATAAAATTATTTAACTTTTCATGGTTCAAGAAACATTATACATGATGTTCCTAGCATAGAAAAGTAAAATGCACATTCTATACCTTTCTCAATTCAATTTGAAAAAAAAAGTACAAATGATGTTGTTTCTTTTCTGTATTTACAAACTAAAGTAGATGATATTGTCTTGTCACCTTATTTTACATTTGAAGCTCAACATAATGATTCCACACAATGTAGATACTTCTAATATATCTAACTCTTCTCCTACATGTTATAATATGTCAATTGAAAATATGAGTGATCTTTCTTCTACCCTTGACTCCAAGATTGAAAATTATGATAATACATGCATTCCACTCATAACTAGTGAAGATACACATTGCATTGCACAAACACATAATAATATATTGCATAGTAATAAAATTTTAAAATCTTCTTCTACTCTCTCTCTTACTGAGTATGGAAATGGCATCTCTTCTTTTCTTATACAAGTGAGATAAATTTTGATTTTGATGAAACATTGAATAACAATGATTATTATGATATTAGTGAAAAAGATATTGAGTCTAATCCTTCTATTTCTCTCCCTACTTCACCCATATCTCATGTTAAATGCTAGTTTAAATGATAATATGCCTTCATATAAACATGACTAAACTTATACTTATGTTCATAGTTTATACAATTTACATTCATAGGATAATAATGTATCTTATAGTCCATTAGCATGTGATACTCCTTTTCAAATTAAAAAAAAATAAAAGATACCAATGAATCTCCCTCAACCCCCCTTATTACAATGGAACCCATTTCTCAATTTAACCTCCACGAGGGTGATAACCCATTTCCCTCTCACCAGGTCTAGGATATCACCCATTCAAAGGTTACAAAGAGTAAACCAATTCTCCCTAAAAGAGGTCCCCAATGTAAAGTACCAATGGCTAAGATTAATAATAACATTCTAGAATTAAATGAACCCCTTGATGATGTTAATATACCTTCATAATATTTAATCTCATTGATGCATGTCATGGGTGCTTTAAAATAACAAGTACACCATATCACATTGGAAAGTAAAGCATACCACTCTTGGACTAAATCCAATGCCATCCATGGAATTCATGATCCATGTAGAATATCCATTACAAAGTTTCCACCAAACTTTTAGATACCAGTGTTACCAAAATTTGATAGGCACAAAGAACCATACTTGCACCTTCAAGCTTATGGGAAAACTATGACACATGTCACTAGTAGTTTGTCTCTACTATAGTTATTTCTATAGTCTCTAGAGGTTGAGTCATTAAACTGGTTTCATCATTCACTTTGTAGTGGTTCACTACATACATATGATGAGTTAGTATAAGTCTTTCTCCTGCACTATATAGACTAAGGGACATCAAATAACATATGAAAGGTTGCATTCCCTACACTAGGGTAAGTCAAAATCAGTGAGTGGTTACATTCTATGGTTTAAATCATGCATGAAATATTTGATCTATCAGTTGATAGATTTAGAGGTTCAATACATTTCTGTGAGAGGCCTCATCTTCCCTCCCAAGGAGAAATTCCTATACGATACGCCCAAATCATTCTAGCATCTATGTAACATAATTATGGAATATAATAATAAGTTGTTACTAGTTGAGATAAATTCAAAGGTAGATTTGGATTGGATCTCCCACAGCCATATTCATCCAATATGGTATAATCACCTAACTATGAGTAAGAAAAAAGTGGAACAAAAAACACCAATTAAGATACTCAACAAGGGTAAAGACCCACTTCACAGAGCATTGCCTATGATGAGGAGCAAAAGACACTAATAGAGGGGCTAATATAGTTTTAGAAAAAGATAGGCCTCATGATATCTTACTTACATTATTAGAAAAGGAGATTATCACACTTCCTTCTACTCATCACCATCCAACACACCATCTGCATATGACACATAATAAACCATATTACAATTTTCATTAGATAAATAGATATTAGGACAACATCTATTATGTACTCAGAGATCATAATGACTAGTATGTCAATAAAGGCATTATAGAATTTACATTGGGCATCAAGATCTCATTCTCCACATATTCCTAGATCACACTCCTTTATGACTGAGTTATCCCAAGATTTTCTTATTAAGGAGCCATTAGTTACCCATCATACAACCCATGTGGTTTATAGGACACCTACTTATGAGAGATATCATACACCATAAAGTCATCATATATGGAATTCATTTCACAAATATCTACCTACTTATAGTAGCATGGTAAAAAAATGGGAAGTAACTCAATCACCAGTTACAGGTCAACAATCAATTAAGATATTTGGTAGAGATCCCAAAGATCATAGCATAATTCAAAAATTGATTAAGATATTTGGTAGATATCATAGAGATTAGAGCATAGCTTCAATATGATAGTTGATTAGGATATTTACTATAGAGTCTACACATCTAGCTACTAGTAGTGTACTATGATTAATAACAATTATAGATTCTATTACTATGTCAACACAACATGAGCAGTATGGTCACTTTTTCACTATGTCATCTGGATTCAGATAGTGCATGCCATAGTTACATGAACCACACTTAGATATCCTACAATACTCCTGTAACACCTATACTAACATTCCTAATCCAATATACTTATCTACTTAAACATTTATAAATAGATAAAATAAGTACCATTACTTAGACAAATAACATAATTATATATCATCATATAAATAATGAATATAATCAAACACATATGCAAATAAAAAATTCCATATATCAATATGTTAATATACAAGATACCCATGTAACAATACAAATTCATAAATATATAATCAAACACATATGCAGATACACAATGCCATATATCAATATGCTAATGTACAAGATACCCATGTAATAATAAAAATTCATATATATATATATATATATATATGAATTTTTATTATTACATGGGTATCTTGTACATTAGCATATTGATATATGGCATTGTGTATCTGCATATGTGTTTGATTATATTCATTATTTATATGTTGATATATAATTATGTTATTTGTCTAAGTAATGGTACTTAGTTTATCTATTTATAAATGTTTAAGTAGATATTTATATTGGATTAGGAATGTTATTATAAGTGTTATTGGAGTATCATAAGATATCTAAGTTTGGTTCATGTAACTATTGCATGCACTATCTGAATCCAGATGCCATGGTGAAAAGTGACCATACTACTCATGTTGTGTTGGCATAGTAATATAATCTAGAATTGATATTGATCATAGTACACTACTAGTAGCTAGATGTGTAGACTTTGTAGAAAATAGACTAATCGACTATCATATTAAATCTATGCTTTGATCTCTATGATATCTACCAAATATCTTAATCAATTTTTGAATTATGCTATGATCTTTGGGATCTCTACCAAATATCTTAATTGGTTGTTGGCCTATAATTGGTGATTGAATTACTTTCCATTTTTTTACCATGCTACTATAAGTAGGTGGATCTTTATGACTTTATGTTGTATGATATCTCTCGTAAGTAGGTGTCTTAGAATCCACATGGCTTGTATGATGGGCAACTAATGGCTCCTTAAAAAGAAAATCTTAGGATAACTCAGTCATAAAGGAGTGTGAATGATATAACTTAATACAAGTTTTGAGTAAAATGATACAAGTCACTCAATAATCAAAGTGTGGTCACTAGGAATAGCCCCCTCACTCTCACTCTCTGATACATCCATACAAGATCTAGATGCTCCACCATCCCACTAAATCTATTTTAAGATCAATGTCTCTGCACTCTATCCCATAACATTGCTACCTCCACCAATAGCTCTCTATGCTCCCACTATAGATGAATATAGTCATCCACTATCCTGATACCTAACCCACTCAGAACATTGGGTGCGGACATAGCTCATCTCATAGCTATGCACATGCCTCATCCCTATCATTATCTTCTTGTTTATATGTCATATTATTAATGACTACTCAATCGAACAAGTGGGCATGAAATATGATAATATATGTGGCCCTCTTTATTAGTACATTATCCACAATATCATTAGGGATATGTCATGTCGATACTTAGAGTGTAAACTCAATAATAATCTTCCAATACTCTCATCACCTAGACCTTCACATACCACCATAATACACTAGATACATACCTAAATAAATAAGTAATAAAGTAAATTAAACATGTAGATATATGATAACAACCTACCATCAACTGCCCTAATGGGATTGAAATCCATTATATCCTCCATGATAATCCCACCTCTTGAAAACAATGGTGCCTATCTATGTTGTACCCATCATGTTATGCATGCATCAGTCACTCTTATGCCATCCACATCTAGTATATCTAGCATTAGACCTCACTCTATCAATAGAATCATATTTAGTTCCACCACTGATGGTCTATGCCTACTCCATAACCTCATTAGAGCCTAAAAATTCCTCACCCATGCCCATGGTGTCGATAAAACATTTGAGTTACACCAAACTATCATGTAAAGTGCTCATACTAAAATCTCCCAATCACATTGACCTAATATTCATGTAGTCAATAGCTCACTTGAACCCATCTCAATTGAACACCATCCTCATGCCACCCTTAAAATACCCTAGAGGGTCTCCAACTAATATATCTGATCATCAACCTAACCAACACCTTCCAACATTACATCATGATCCTCCTAGGCACATGAGTTTTACTAGTCCATATCTATACAAATAGTATGGGTGAGCCCAATCCCCTTGTGGATACCCCTTTGGTCTAGCCATTGTGATATGTTTATAGGCCTAATAATACAATAATGTCAAAGACCCAATGCCACTCATGCAAAAATCTTGAGTGAAATGGTATAAATATTGATACAAGTAGGAAATCATAGTTTGACCCCATGAGCATGTGGTCCCATGCTCCTCTATATCCTACACTATATCATTAATTTTGTATGAGATAGATACCCCATACCCATCTATAGCAATAAAAGAATCTAGCAGCACTGATAAAAACTTTTACAACTACAAAAAATTAGCTATAATTATCAAACACAATGAAATGTCACTGTTAATCCCTATTTGATCAGTCCTCATGGGCATCATTGAAAATTACCTTATGGCCAACTCTATAGCTTGATCTCTATTTTCCTCCTATAACACTACCCTTTGACCAATAATGGTAAATCTTAAGATCCTATAGACATCCTCCAACATTATAGTGATCTCCCCAATGGGCAACCAAAATGTACAAGAATTATAATTTCACCTCTTACACAACACCATCATCTTATGATTATCACAAAACATCAAATCCAATGATGCCATGTGGACAAATACAACTCTATCAATCACCACTCTCTCGACATCTATCAAGGTTAGTCCTCATAAACACTCTATCATCCAAGCACTCTATAACTATCTCATACATTCATCCACCTACAAAATATAGTGAAATCTAATGTTAGAATCCTAAAATACCAAATAAATATGTAGTAATTTTTAGGATTGTGGAGCTAAAAGCTTCACTGATGCAGACACGGAGGAGGTTGCAGGAGAGTTGCTGAGTGTCAGAGACACCGGCGTCGGTCAGGCCAACCGACGTCGGCAAGATAGGGCAGGAAGGCAACTGACGTCGGTCAGAGATCGGCCGGCATCGGCGACCCTCAGGTGGACAGGGACCGGCGTCGGTCACCTGTGTGGTTCGACTACGAGTTAATTATGGGCAGTGGGTTGACGAACCAAGTGTTTGCATGATGAGTGCTAATTTTAGACTCATAGCTGCGGATCTAATTATTGTAATTAGATGTCTAATTATTGTTTGGATGAGATCTATATAATAGACTCATGGTTCTATTGGAAAAGTGTGCTAGGGAGTAAGAGAGCATAATTATAAGCTCCTTTTGTGTGTGAGGTAGAGCAATGGTGCATTACTCCTAGTGCCTCAGTACCAGGTGTGTTGGTGCTGGATTGGAGAGCCAGCTGGGTTCTTCAAGAGTGTAGGATCTTGGTCACAGTTGCATGGCCTATATAGGAGATCTACATGGTAAGTAAGATCATTGATCTGCAGGTGTATGTGTGTGCAAGGTCGAGGTTCACAGGTGAGCAGAACCGTTGTTTGATTTGCAGGTGTGCAAGGTCATATAGATAGCAACACAACAAGGAGCAGTATTAGGTAGGATCTACTTGGAGTACAGGTGTGTACTCGGATAGAGCAAGAGAGGAAGGCAAGGGAGTTCCTTCCATAAGTATGGTCTGTTGAATTGCAGGTTGTTGCAGGTTCATGGGAGATCTACTTGAAGTACTTTGAGTACTTGTGAAGCACGTGGAGTGCTTGTGGAGTGTGTGGAGCACTTGTGGTGTGCGTGGAGCACGGGAGGTGAACACCAACTCTGTATTTGAGTTGGGTGTCGGGACCTGTGAGAGGGAGAGCTTTGGGGAGAAGAATTACTGTTCACTTGAGGTGTGGGAAACCTCTGTAAGGTGGTGGAGAAGAAGTGGCATCTTCTTTATTGTATTCTTTTCTGTATAAAGTGTTAATACAAGTTGTGTATTGTCTCTCATATCTGTGTTATTCTAAATTCTAGTTACTTGGTGAATCTGGTTTATTTCCGCATATTAAGTTGCTTGGTATTTGGTAATCAATTGTATGCTTCCGGTGTTTCGTAATCCCTGATAAGTGGTATCAGAGCCTTGGTTGTAGGTTCTTGAGCTTGATACCAACAAGTGGTATCAGAGCTAAGGTTGCAGGAAGCAGGTTGTGTTTTGGTTACAGGGCACTCTCAGGGGTTTCTAATTGAGTGGGAGTAGAGCAACGGCAGATCAAAGTAAGCTAAGAATGGAGGAGTTGAAAAGCACAGACGGTTACTCACGATCCTATGGAAAGAAAGAGCAGGTAAAAGAAGATTGTTGGTTGGTAGCAGATCAGCATGAAGAAACTGAAGATACAGATGTAGCAGGTGTTGTTGCACAAGATGTGTTTGTAGGTTTCTTGGATAAAGTTGAATCTTGGATAAAAGATTCGGTTGCCTCTTTCCATGCAGCCCCAGGTAGAGGAGCTGGTAAGCCTTGCCAAAGAATTGGCAAAGGGGAAGTGAAGCTGAAATTGCAAGCGGCCAACACACAGGTGTTGATGAAGGTCATGCAAGTCCCAAGTTTGGAGATATGGCTAATTTCTTCAGAAAGATTGGGTGATGAGAGATGCACAAGAACTCTCACAGCGGTAGCACTTGAATTAGCTGGTGGTAAGAAAATAGGTATTCTTTATCTACTTGTTTATATTACTAATTCTTCTTCTGTTGCGGAGACGTGGCTTCGTAGGCTTGGTCACATGAGTAGGAAGGAGATGCATGTTCTTAAGCGGAAGATAGATATATTTGACAGGCTTAAGAACTGGAAAGCCTTGGTGTTCTTGGAGGAGATGGCGGACAGAGTTCAGTGGATGAGGCTGGATACATCTGAGCAGAGCAGTTTGGACATGTGTTTTGATCCAAAGGAGCTCGCGGGTAAAAAGTCATCACTCATAGGCAAACACAGACACCGGCGTCAGTCAGGAGGAACCGGTGTCGAACAGACAGGTGCCGATGTCGGTGATGTGCAGACTGAAGCCAGCAATGTCGGGCAGGGTAAGACCGATGTCAGTCAAGGAGACCAATGTCGGCAGTAAGTAAGACCGATGTCGGTTAGGAGGACCGACATCAGCAGCAGGGACACCAGCGCTGGTAGGTTGGTAGTCAGGTATAGATGCATGGAATCGACGTCGGTCGGATGCAAACTGTGGAGTGATCAAGGTCAGTCACTGTAATGAATTTTGGGTGGACAGCATGCTGTCAAGGAGTTTCAAACACCCATACGGAGGACTGAAGGCGTAAGTAGGCCCTCAAATTCATGTTCCTCTTCTTCATACTTGTTGCTGATTGTAAAGCAGGAAGGATCCAGGAAACAGGTGGGAGCTAGGTAGGTATATGATGCAGAACCAGACGGGAGTTTTGGTAGGTTTGTCAGCTGGATGAATACACAGAGACGAATGGATGCCTTAGTAGAAGAATAGAGAGAATGGATACGTGAGATGGAAGACCAGGCATATGGTCTTGTGGAGCTGCAGGATAGTGGTACAGGTTTTGACAGGTGGAGGACGAAGCATGGCTTCAGTCAATGTCAGTGTAACTACTGTGGTTTGTCTTACCAGGAAGATGATGAGTCACGACATCATTCTGTTGCTGTATGTGGATGGTATATTTCCTAGCAGGGTTAGTACATACAGGGTTTTGTGAGCTAAGGGTAAGATTAGTTCAGTGGCATGTCATGAGGAGTTTGGAGCAGCAGAATTCTTTGACATGGGAGGCATGGAGATCACAGGTTGATTTTGTCTCGAGTGGGAGCTGATGTGAATCAGGTGTTGGTGAGGTTCGGGATGCAAAACCGGAGCACACTAAGGGCTAGACAGGTACAGTGTCCGAAATCACATGAGGTTTGGTATAGACTTGAGTATTCCCATGCAGTGGGAGCTGTCAGAGTTAGGAGCCAATTCGGGGAAGTGGATTCTCAGGTATTTGAGAGGGACCGGCAGTAGGTGTTGCTATGCAGGGTCAGGACTTCACTACATGTGTTTGTAGGTTTGGATGTGGCAGGGTACTCGGATGACAGGAGGTACATCACAGGTTGTGTAGTGTGTTGTCTTCAGGTGGGAGCTTGAAGAGGGATACAAACCAGGAAATAGATTAGACGGAGTACAGGTACAGGTACAGTGTAGCTATTTATCTCCAAGTGGGAGATTGTTAGGATTATGGAGCTAAAAGCTTCACTGATGCAGACACGGAGGAGGTTGTAGGAGAGTTGCTGAGTGTCAGAGACACCGGCGTCAGTCAGGCCAACCGACGTCGGTAGGATAGGGCAGGAAGGCAACTGACGTCGGTCAGAGATCGGCTGGCATCGGTGACCCCCAGGCGGACAGGGACCGGCATCGGTCGCCTGTGTGGTTCGACTGTGAGTTAATTATGGGCAGTGGGTTGACGAACCAAGTGTTTGCATGATGAGTGCTAATTTTAGACTCATAGTTGCAGATCTAATTATTGTAATTAGATGTCTAATTATTGTTTGGATGAGATCTATATAATAGACTCATGGTTGTATTAGAAAAGTGTGCTAGGGAGTAAGAGAGCATAATTATAAGCTCCTTCTGTGTGTGAGGTAGAGCAATGGTGCGTTCCTCCTAGTGCCTCAGTACCAGGTGTGTTGGTGCTGGATTGGAGAGCCAGCTGGGTTCTTCAAGAGTGTAGGATCTTGGTCACAGTTGCATGGCCTATATAGGAGATCTACATGGTAAGTAAGATCATTGATCTGTAGGTGTATGTGTGTGCAAGGTCAAGGTTCACAGGTGAGCAGAACCGTTGTTTGATTTGCAGGTGTGCAAGGTCATATAGACAGCAACACAACAGGGAGCAGTATTAGGCAGGATCTACTTGGAGTACAGGTGTGTACTCGGATAGAGCAAGAGAGGAAGGCAAGGGAGTTCCTTCCATAAGTATGGTTTATTGAATTGCAGGTTGTTGCAGGTTCATGGGAGATCTACTTGAAGTACTTTGAGTACTTGTGGAGCACGTGGATTGCTTATGGAGTGCGTGGAGCACTTGTGGTGTGCGTGGAGCACGGGAGGTG
The DNA here is from genome assembly GCA_037957365.1 of Torreya grandis. Classification (NCBI taxonomy): domain Eukaryota; kingdom Viridiplantae; phylum Streptophyta; class Pinopsida; order Cupressales; family Taxaceae; genus Torreya; species Torreya grandis. Next base: position 3,408,118 of record JARHVA010000847.1, on the reverse strand, counting down.
AACACCAACTCTGTATTTGAGTTGGGTGTTGGGACCTGTGAGAGGGAGAGCTTTGGGGAGAAGAATTACTGTTCACTTGAGGTGTGGGAAACCTCTGTAAGGGTGGTGGAGAAGAAGTGGCATCTTATTTATTGTATTCTTTTCTGTATAAAGTGTTAATACAAGTTGTGTATTGTCTCTCATATCTGTGTTATTCTGAATTCTAGTTACTTGGTGAATCTGGTTTATTTCTGCATATTAAGTTGCTTGGTATTTGGTAATCAATTGTATGCTTCTGGTGTTTCGCAATCCCTGATAGTAATAGTCATTAAACATAAATCAAAAGTAAAACTAACAAATTTGGCATAGTGGACACTAGGGCTACATCTTGGATAGTAGCACTGAACATTAGTGCCATACTCAGGACACTAGCACCATCTTCTTAAACAATACCCTAAACTACCAAAATTTTACTAAAATGATAAATAAATATAATAAATATATCAAAAATAGGGAAAATTATAGATTCTTTATCAGGGTAACCTCCTCCCTAGCTTAGATAAGTGCCTCCACCTCCCCATACCAAGTTTCACTCACTCGTCATCTCCTCAACATGTTTTTAATATTAGAGCAAATAATTTCTAACAACTCAAACAATTCAAATTATTTGTTGAACCAATCATCCAAACTATTTGAGCCATGTTTTAAAAATGCCACCTACCTAAGGTTGATGTTACATGCTAATTTTGCTAACTAATACCAAATTCTTCCAAACGTGATATCTCAAGAACTGTAGCTCTAATTTTTTATCTATTTCTTATGCATGAGACTTGATAATGATATCCCTCACCCTGTACCAATTATACTAATATCCCAATCAATTCAACTCTACAAAATGACAAAGCTTATATTTTCATAACAAGCTTACTATAGACCAAAGCTCTATCCTACTCTCAATTTAAAAATAACTCTATTACAATCGACAAATTAATCAAACTTAAAATAGCATTACCAATGCTAACTAATAATAACATACCAATTGGCATAACTTTTGATTGGACATCCTTACCATGTTTGATCTCTCTCACCAAAGGGGGGCATATATACACTATTTCATAGACATATAAATTGGTTCAGATATAGATTTACATAGACACATAGATTGGTTTAGATACATAGTTATACAAACATACAAATAGGCTCAAATATATAGACAAGCTTGTTGATGTGGGTTTTATGCACACCCTAATAAACTTATGAGGTAGACTCTAACATTTTAAGATTAGTGAAATATTTCACTCCAAGGCACAAGTAATTGGGCATTCACTTTTATGACAACCTACTAGTGGAATAGAGGTGAAAGATATAGATTTTTTATGACTTTTGAGTTGCATATGGATGTACTTAAGTCCACTTTAAGTGAGTGGAAGGATTATGGTTTTAAGTGAGTAATATTTCCAAAATAAACTCAAAAAAGGAAGGAAAGGTAAGGCATAAAAGAGGCAAGTGAACTACACAAGATGAAAAACCCTTAAAGACCAACACTTGAACTAAGGTAGGATGAGAAATCAAAGGACCAATATTTGTTGTAAATTTTTGTATCACACCAATACTCAAACATAGTATGTATACACATAATATTTTTAAACTTTTATTGATTACTAACACTTTGTATCTTGCAAGAACCTGTCAAGTCTCAATCTCTCAAAGTGCATGCCTTAAGGGGTGCATTGGGAAAGGGGTGGACATACCATCAATGCTTCATAATATTATTATTCCTTTTGCCACTTGCCATCTACACACTTGTCTAATAAAACCATTTACCCTAAGCTTATTCTTCGCAATCCTACCTCCTTCGCTATTTTTCCTCTTCCCATCCTCTTTTTCTTACTTTAACACCCATTTGGATAATCAATTGTAATATGTCGATTGGGTTGACCTGGTACAATTTTGGGGTATTCTTTTCTTTATTATCTTGTTAGCCTTTTAGCCGACCTAGCTCAAACCTAGTGAATTATCCCTAAAAACACACTGGGTAGATTGGGTCAACCATGTACAATGGACAATCCCAAGAGGATTTAGGGTAAGATTCACCTATATAGACAAGTTAATTTCCCACCATTTCATTAGAGAAGAATTATTATAAAATAAGTGTGAATGAACATCTACTTATTTACCATTATAATTGGGGAATAAATCTTAGTGTTCCATACTTTCTTTAGAGATACGAATCTTATCTTATAGAGAAGTATTTTGGATGATTAGATAGGTTGTGTAGCCTAAAGCTGATTTATATTGGTTATCCTTACATACCCAAACAATATCTTGCAAATCACCTTGACCAAGGGAGAGATTGAGGCTCAATGGGTTCATCTTCAAAGGTAAGTATTTCTAACTTTATTTATCCTTTGTAAGAGTAGATAGATAATGCATTTGTATTCTTCTCCCATGTATTAGAATTTTGTATACATTGACATGAGTATATGTCTTCTAATAAATTTTTAGTTTAGTTATTTGTTTTATTGTTTCTAACCCCCACTTTGTGCTACAAGCTTTGGTGTGCACTATATTACATTTACTTTCTTTTTATTAGAATAAGTGAATGTTTTAAACCTTAGGACTCCATACGGATTGTTGTGTGATTATGTTAGACTATAGACTTTGGAAGCCTTCCTAGTATGATGTGTTGTGATGAGTGATCCCCTAATCAAGTCTAGTGGATCCCTATATCAGTCATGTTCCTTCTTAATAAGTGTATCCCTAATTGAAAGTGTAGGTATGCTCTATCTTATCTGATCTAGGATTGATTTATAGACATGATGCATTTATGATTGCATAAATTCTAGTGAACCTGACATAAAACTAACCCTTACAAGATTTATTTCACTTTTAGTCATGCTTTTGATCATCATTTTTATTATATATTTTGACATACTAGATCGATTATGTCAACCCAGCTATTTTTCTCTATGTGCAAGTTTCCAAGAGCAAGTAACTAGATCAACCCAGTCGACCCATTATAGGTTTCTATCCTTTTAGACACCTAGCTTAGCCTACTAGGTCGACCCAATTGACCCCTTATAGTTTCATCACTTTTTTAGTAGGTTCTTATACAACTTGATCGATTTTATCAACCTAGTTTACAGGTTTCTCAAGTATACTTCAAGGTTCTTCATCAATAATATTCCTTCATTGCATCTCTAATCAACCAATGTTCATTTCAAAAAAAATGTTTATTTCTTTTCTATCTTTCATTTCATAGTTTGAAATCTATTGGGTGAATATTTTGTCACCAGCTAACTGATGGGAAAAATAGGTTGTTTCAACCACAGCATAAGGAGATTGATCGGCCAAATGTGCAGGTCTACCACATCAAAAGGGGACAAATCTCTCCTCTCATCAAGGGGAGGTTCCCTATAACTATAAGGTACTATACATACATACATACATACATATATATATATATATATATATATACTATAAATAAGCTGAAAATAACACTCAGGGCTAGGATAACACCATCCATCTCTCTTTTTTCAGAGATGATGTTCAAAGATCAAAGGAGAAATCTTGGTGAAATGACAGAAGGCACTCCTCATCTTTCAGAAATGTTGTTTAGCAAACAATAGGAATCTTTCGGGTAGTGACAAACAAACGTAACAGGGTGCAACAACCAGCAGAATGAGGTGTAGTACAAAGACTCTACTTTAACTACCAAAGAGTGAAAAATGAAAGACAATGAGGGCACAAAGTCATCCCAAGATCCTTTACATAGAAATATAAAATAGACAAACTAAAGACAATCGTGGTAGCACAAAGTCTTCCCACAGTCGGCTTCAGGACACCTTCTTGATAACTTCTACTAGTTTTTTTATTTAATTAAATCGACAAGAATGCATTCAAGAAATAGACATAGGAACAATTTCCTCAACAACACAAGCTATTCCAGCACGAAGTCTGAAAAGTCACTTGTTTTCTCATTCAAATAACGAAATATGATTAACAATCTGAGCTCAAAGTCTCAGTAATGCCTTTCAATTTGGGAAGAGTTTTTCTTCTGTCACCAAAAAGATCTCCTTAAACAATAAGAAAAAGTCCAATATATAGTGCTTGAAGAAAGACTTGGGTGCTTTGTTTCACAAAAATGGCCCATGCTACATTCAATGCCTTGAATGCATTTTAAATTCTATCAAGGGGTTATGTTAGAATCGGGTGTCGGTCTTAAATATGGCGTGTCAATTCATCTCAACTATCCCCTCTTGGAGTATGGGCCACCTGGTCTTCTTCCTGATGTGTGTGTAGCTATCCATCCCACCCTTACTCGATGGAGGAAAAATAGGCCACGTCCTTGAATGCTCACGCTATCTGATGTCCACCTGGTGGATTGCTTCACCTTCTAGAAATAACTCCCATGTGTAGATATTTCTGGTCTTTCTCCATCATTCCCCCTTTCCTTATTGTATTTCATCCTTTTCTTCATGATCTAAGCTCTTGGGCTATCTCTTCTCTTTTTGCTAGCTCTTTCAGCTTCTTCCTTAGCTAGGGCTGAGTTTGTTCTCAGGTCTGCGCCACATTTGAAAATCAATAGATATTTCATTACCTTGAATTTGACATCCATGGGGATGTCATTGGTCACTTGGATGCTTGGACTACTTTGAACCTTGAACCTTTGAACCATGAGAGTGCATTGGTTCAATAGTTCAATGGTTTGGGTGGTTCAATCGGCTCCTTGGTTCAATCAGCTTCAAATTTTGAAACTCCTTAAACCTTTGAACCTTTGAACTTTAAACCATTTTGGTTCAAGGTTCAACGGTTCATTCTCTTTCTTTGAATCTTTTGTTCCTTTAAACTTTTTGGATCCTTTTATTTTCTGTTGAACTCTTTCAACCTTTGAACCATGAACTCTTTTGGTTCAAGCTTCAACGATTCAATCGTTCATTCTTTTCTCTTCAAAGTCTTTCTTATTCTAAGTCTTTCAAACTTTATTGAACTCATTGAATCTTTGAACCCATTGAACCATTTTGGTTCAAGGTTCAACGGTTCAATCTTTCTTCTTTGAAGTCTTCTTTTCTTTAAGTCCTTTGAAGTCATTGAACTTTTTGAAGCAGTTGAACTTTGAACTTGCCGAAGCACTTAACTCTTTAATTCTACCAATGTCGTTGAACCTTTGAACCCATTTAATCTTTGAACCTTTGGAGGCAGGGTTCAATGGTTCAATCTTTTGTTTGGATCCTACTAACAAGTCTTTTGATTGAACTTCAGCATTAAACCAGCCTTAAAAATGCCTAAGTGTTGGGAAGTTATTCCTTTGTGAGAGCTCGCCTGTTGAAGTCATTGAACCTGTTGAACCTGCGAGTCCCTTAGCTAAAAAAGCTTGAATAATTGAAGAACTTGAGTGCTCAAAACATTTTTGAAAAAGGAAAGGAAGAATTTTGGCTTGTAGGACCAAAATAGTTGATATGTTGCTCACAAAAACCAGTGACAACTTTTGGGAAACAACTGGCTCCAGTTGGGGAACTTTCATCGATTGTAAAAACCATCAAAGGGAGTAGAATCTAGAATCTCTAGTGCCTTCATGTATGCCATTGGGCTATGGAGTCATGCTACCCAAAAAGAAAGGTGCAAAAAACAAATGAAAATGAACAACACAAAACAAGATAAAGACTATACAAAAATTATACATATGTACAAGTTGATCTTATCTGATACTTCAAGGATTGAAGTGCTTCAGATGCCACACACTATGAGGTAGTGAAAATGGTGCTCCATCTTGATAAATCAGCAAGAGACCATTTTCTCCCCAAAATTGGTGATCATCAAATGGACTTCTCCACTAGGAATCCAATTTTCTATGCCTTCCTTTTGGTTTCCTCTTCTTACCCCTTAACAAGACTCGATCTCTACCATGAACCTTTGCTCTCTTGCCGAAGAGTTTCTTTACTTGATGTTGATATGTGGCAATACAATCCACTACCACAATTCACTATTCCTTTATCCCAGTTTAGCACATGATTTTATTGTCAACATCAAACACGTGACAAACCACCAGTTTAGCATCTCCTTGAGCGTGAAGAAGCTTGATGCCTTTTGCTTGAGCGGTCTTTAATCCAAACAGTGAAGACTCATACTCAGCAGTATTGTTGGCACTGCTAGATTGTAACTTATATGCATATGGAGAAATATCTCTTTGAGGAGTTATTAAAACAACTCCATCTCCAAAAATAATTGAAGCATTGCTGCCATCAAATTCTAAAATCTAGACATCATCAGATTTTGATTTTTCCTTAGATTTTTCTCTATTTGGAGGGGAGGGTTCCTCTGGGCTTGCACTGTGCTCTATTAAGTCTTTTGTTATCTTGTCTGAACCAATTGGATTGTCACTTAGTAAGATTTTGTTTGCTATAATAGGAATGTCTTCAATAGACAAAAAATAATTACCCCTGCTTGAAGACTCAAACAAAATTTGAGCTTCAGGAGCTGATGTCTGAGTGACAACATATTTTGCTTCCTTCTCAGGGAGCAACCTCTGCATGATGTCTTTCACAGGGATCCTTGCTTAAAATAGGTACATGCTCAATTCTTCACCCACATCCTTGCAAAAATTTCATCCAAGTAGAATGCCATAGGAGGCTTGAACATCGGCCACTAGGACTGTCATCTTGATTCTCTTTTATGGAAACGCTAAAAATGCAAATTGGGCATCCTTGATTTGTCCCAGTAGTGGCACTTGTTTATTCTCCATGGAGAAGCATCTCCCAAAGGTTTTATTCAATGTAAGGTTGAGAGAATCTACCACCTTGGTGGGCATGACATTGTAAGATGCACCTGAGTCTATGATGCAATTATTCAGCTGATGACCATTTATCAGTAGGGAAACATAAAATGGTTCTATTTTCTCAGGGGCAGCTGGAGGAGTAATGACAAGGTTGTTTGGGATGGACATGTTCCTTGGGGTATCATGAGTTACCTTCTTAACATCTTGTCTTGCAGGGATGGCTTTATTCTTCACACACTCAACCAACCTGTCTAACTGCTCAGGGTTAGATTGTAAGAATTTAAATTTAGTCATTTGAATTTTGGTTTTCTTGACATGGTTGATTATGTCAAATGACTAAAATAGACTAGGAATAGAGAAAGGGAGTTCATCCTTTTGGTTTTTAAGAGGGGCGATACTGGTCTACAAATTTGAAGTTGAAAGTGTAGGTGTACTTGAGGTACTTACTTTTTTATTACTCACTGGGTCCTTTAGCTGGAAAGGTAGAGTGGTTCCCCGCTTAGCAATTAAAATTGTTGGTTAAGATCACTCTTCTATTTTTCACTTATCATATTGTTGAGCTGACTGGTTTTGTGGCCTGGTAAACACTGCGTATGATCCATCAAATGTTTTTCCTCTACTTCTAGGTTCATCTTGGTAATTTAGGAAACTAATGTTGGAGTCACCAGCTAATTCTTCTTGGTCTTCTACAAAGAAATCAGCGTCATTTTCTTGGTTCAATTTAGGATGGAAAGATAAATTAGATTCTATTTCAAGATATCTAACTGCTGAATTGACTGGAGGTGCTTCAATGGCAAGCTTCCCATGTGGGGGAGGAAGGCAATTTGGCTACCCTTGATTCTTGGCAGCATTGCCTTGGTATGAATGATAAGGGAATGTACTCCTTGGTATATCTCTATACGAAGGAGCAGAAGACATCCCTTACACTATTTGCTTTTTGAAAACTAGCAACTCATTTACCAGCTTTTGCACCATTAGGTTAGTGGTGCTTGTAGATGGATATTTAGAGGATGAAGAAGATTTACCTCTGTTAGGATCTCTCCTTATCTTCCCTACCAAGATGAGATCATATTCCACCTTAGTATCCAAATCTTACACTGTAGTAAGGTCTATGTGGCCAGCACATCTCAGCAAAAAACTCACTTTAGGCAACTGAGAGTTGATGAAGAAATATTTGAGATTCTCAGTTGTAGGTTGAGCAATTGTAGGGATCTTATTCCTCAGCTTGTCAAACTTGGCTATGAAATCTCTCATTGGTTCATGAGGCTCCTTCTTCATTTTCTTGAGTTAGGCCAGTAGGGCATGCACATCTTCTGTAGGCTTGAATCTAGCTTTGAATTTGGCTTTGAGGGTGTTCTAGTCAGTCACAGTTTTGGCCTACAGATGATAAAACCAATTTTTAGTAGCACCTTGTAATGTTTCTACAAACAACCTAACTGCTACATCCTCATACTCTACACCTATCACACCACAGGCTATGTTGAAGGCTGAAATATGTTCATCAGAATGAACTCTCCCATCACCAAAGAATTTGGGGAAATTCTTCCTTGAACTACGTGGTAGCTCATGTACAGGTGGAGTTAAATTGAGTGGGCCAAAAGAGTTACCCCAAGGGCCTTGAACTGCCATTGTATGACTATGGAAAGGGGGGATAACAAATCTCAGAGGGGTAAGTATTGACAAAGCTCTACTAACAGCAGAAATGGATGCTTTGCCTGGTAATGGAGACCTGACTTTGATAGGAAGAAAACTCCTAGTTCACTGGAGGCGAGATGGTGAAGGAAATAGATCAAAATTATTTCGATGTACCAACTCAAATACAGGGTCAACAATACCTTTATATCTCTATCTTTTGGTATACCATGGAGATGTCAGAGTGTAAAGTGAAAAATGGAAAATAACTAGGACTTCTTCAACTTGAAGCTTGAGGCTTCAAACTACTCATTCTTCCCCAGCAGAGTCACCAAAAACTGTTGGCATGAAGTTGGCAGTGTATATAATGGAAATGGAGATGGATATAAAATGGAAATGGATAAGGATCAGAATTGCTTCAATCTAAAGCTTGAGGCTTTAGACTGCATGTAACTTCCCCAGTGGAGTCACCAAAAAATTTTGGCGTGAAGCTGGCAGAGAATTGACTTTTGAAATGAAACGCTTGATCTCCAGCATCTCTAGTTGCACAGCTCAGAGTATATAATGGAAGTGGATATGAATATAAAATGGGAATGGATAAGGCTATAATGATAATGGATAAGACATAGGTGATGCTTCAATCTGAAGCTTGAGGCTTCAAATTGTGTAAAATTATTGTGTCCCCAGTGGAGTCGCCAAAAACTATTGGGTGAATATTTTGTCACCAGCTAATTGATGGACAAAATAGGTTGTTTCAACCACATCATAAGGATATTGATCAGCCAAATGTGTAGGTCTACCACATCAAAAGGGGACAAATCTCTCCTCTCATCAAGGGGAGGTTCCCTATAACTATAAGGTACTATATATATATATATATATATATATATGTATGTATATATATATATATATGTATATATGCTATAAATAAGCTAAAAATAACACTCAGGGGTAGGATAACACCATCCATCTCTCTTTTTAGAGATTATGTTCACAGATCAAAGGATAAATCCTAGTGAAATGACAGAAGGCACTCCTCTTCTTTCAAAAATGTGTCCCCAGTGGAGTCGCCAAAAACTATTGGGTGAATATTTTGTCACCAGCTAATTGATGGACAAAATAGGTTGTTTCAACCACATCATAAGGATATTGATCAGCCAAATGTGTAGGTCTACCACATCAAAAGGGGACAAATCTCTCCTCTCATCAAGGGGAGGTTCCCTATAACTATAAGGTACTATATATATATATATATATATATATATATATATGTATATATATATATATGTATATATACTATAAATAAGCTGAAAATAACACTCAGGGGTAGGATAACACCATCCATCTCTCTTTTTAGAGATTATGTTCACAGATCAAAGGATAAATCCTAGTGAAATGACAGAAGGCACTCCTCTTCTTTCAAAAATGTGTCCCCAGTGGAGTCGCCAAAAACTATTGGGTGAATATTTTGTCACCAGCTAATTGATGGACAAAATAGGTTGTTTCAACCACATCATAAGGATATTGATCAGCCAAATGTGTAGGTCTACCACATCAAAAGGGGACAAATCTCTCCTCTCATCAAGGGGAGGTTCCCTATAACTATAAGGTACTATATATATATATATATATATATATATATATGTATATATACTATAAATAAGCTGAAAATAACACTCAGGGGTAGGATAACACCATCCATCTCTCTTTTTAGAGATTATGTTCACAGATCAAAGGATAAATCCTAGTGAAATGACAGAAGGCACTCCTCTTCTTTCAAAAATGTTGTTCAACAAACAATAGGAATCTTTCGGGTAGTGACAAGCAAATGTAACAGGGTGCAACAACTAGCAGAATGAGGTGTAGTACAAAGTCTGCACTTTAACTACCAAAGAGTGAAAAATGAAGGACAATGAGGGCACAAATTCATCCCAAGATCCTTTACATAGAAATATAAAATAGACAAACTATAGACAATCATGGCAGCATAAAGTCTTCCCACAGTTGGCTTCAGGACACCTTCCTGATAACTTCCACTAGTTCTACTTATTTAATTAAATGGACAAGAATGCATTCAGGAAATAGAAATAGGAATAATTTCCCCAACAACACAAGCTATTCCAGCACAAAGTCTAAAAATTCACTTGTTTTCTCATTCAAATAATGAAATATGATTAACAATCTGAGCTCAAAGTCTCAGTAATGCCTTTCAATTTGGGTAGAGTTTTGCTTCTATCACCAAAAAGAACTCCTTAAAAAAATAAGAGAGAGTCCAATATATATCACTCCAATAAAGACTTGGGTGCTTTGTTTCACAAAAATGGCCCATACTACATTCAATGCCTTGAATGCATTTTAAATTTTGTTAAGGGGCTATGTTAGAATTGGGTGTCAGTCTTAAATATGGCATGTCAATTCATCTCAATTGTCCCCTCTTGAAGTATGGGTTGCCTGGTCTTCTTCTTGATGTGTGTGTAGTTATCCATCTCGCCCTTACTCAATGGAGGAAAAATAGGCTGTTTCCTTGAATGCTCGCGCTCTCTGATGTCCACCTGGTGGATTGCTTCACCTTCTAGAAATAACTCCCATGTGCAGATATTTTTGGTCTTTCTCCATCGTTCCCCCTTTCCTTATTGTATTTCATCCTTTTCTTTATGATCTAATCTCTCAAGCTATCTCTTCTCTTTCTATTAGCTCTTTCAGCTTCTTCCTTAGTTGGGGTTGAGTTTGTTCTCAGGTCCGCGCCACATTTGAAAATCAATGGATATTTCATTACCTTGAATTTGACGTCTGTGGGGATGTCATTGGTCACTTAGACGATTGGACTACTTTGAACCTCAAACCTTTGAACCATGAGAGTGCATTGGTTTAATAGTTTAATGGTTTGGGTGGTTCAATCGGCTTCAAATTTTGAAATTCCTTGAACCTTTAAACTTTGAACCATTTTGGTTCAAGGTTCAACGGTTCATTCTCTTTGTTTGAATCTTTTGTTCCTTCAAACTTTCTGGGTCCTTTTCTTTTTTGTTGAGCTCTTTGAACCTTTGAACCATAAACTCTTTTGGTTCAAGGTTCAATGGTTCAATGGTTCATTCTTTTCTCTTCAAAGTCTTTCTTATTCTAAGTCTTTCAAACTTTATTGAACTCGTTGAACCTTTGAACCCGTTGAACCATTTTGGTTCAAGGTTCAAGGGTTCAATGGTTCAATCTTTCTTCTTCAAAGTCTTCTTTTCTTTAAGTCCTTTGAATCTATTGAACTTTATGAAGTGGTTGAACTTTGAACTTGCCGAAATGCTTAACTCTTTAAGTCTCCCGATGTCGTTGAACCTTTGAACACATTGAACCTTTGAACCTTCGGAGGCAAGGTTCAATGGTTCAATATTTTATTTGGAGCCTGCTAACAATTCTTTTGATTAAACTTCAGCGTTGAACCACCCTTGAAAATGCCTAAGTGTTTGGAAGTTATTCCTTTATGAGAGCTCGCCTATTGAAGTCGTTGAACCTGTTGAACCTGCGAGTCCCTTAGCTGAAAAAGATTGAATAATTGAAGAACTTGATCACTCAGAACATTTTTGAAAAATAAAAGGAAGAATTTTGGCCTATAGGACCAAAATAGTTGATATGTTTCTCACGAAAACCAGTGACAAATTTTGGGAACAACACAATCTTTAAAACCACCCTTGCATAGTCAACTAGATCGACCCTGCCAACCTAGTTTTGTGTTCTATGTTGTCTGAAATAATTGGATCGACACTATCGACCTAGTTCATTTTTAGACTTTGCTTCTATATTTAAGGTTCAACCCTATCGACCCTATTCTATATTTTGTGCATATAATGTCAACACTATACCTTGTTTCAAATTGGAATTAACCTCATATCTATTAGTAATTAATCTACACTTTCTTTTTATGTTGCTTGTATGTTTAGAATAGCTCACATAGTTTAATTATGGGATTTTTGATTGATTGCTTAGTTTTACTATTTTTATTTTATGCAAACATGACCAAATCACAAAACATAAATAAGCACTTTAATATTTTGTCTACCCTAGGCCAACCTACTTCGATTTCATCACCAAAGGGAAAGCCGACTTGATACTCTAGTCAAGTATAAAGCATGGTTAATGGTATATTATGGGTAATCACCTGACACTCTTATCATTGTAGTGTGTGAAGTGAGGGTTAGGCCCTAATACCAATCATGTATCATTGCCACTACAGTCTCTTTCAATCAAAACTACCTAAAACCATCCTTAGATTGTTATCTAATACCTTACTTATAGTGAACTTCCAATCACATTTAAAATCATTCTCAATAATCTAATTAACAATCAGGTTGACCAATTAGTTAGCTTTACTTTTCAAGTTGTTTTCTTTATCTTTGTTTAATTATGTTTGTAAAATCTTTCATTAGCCAGCATTAGTGTAAGATTGTGTTTTGTGTGTTTCAATTGGATTGGCCAGCATTAATCCACGTGATTGTCTATTTCCTTTCAGTATTTACTTCTTTTCATTACTTTCAAAGTTATCTTGTTTTATTTTATAATCTATTTTTAGGCTTATTAAATTCCCTATCTATTATACTAGATTGACCCAATTGACCTAATAGCTTTTTTTCCTTCTATACATTGTACGAAATTGACCCTATATAGTTTTACAGTCCCTATTTCTATACTAGATTGACCCAATCGAACCTATACTATTTTAGTCACCTCTTTTTCCTTTGTTTTCATATCTCTCTTATTTTCCCTTCATCATGGACTTTTTGTTATATAATGACATTGATTTACAGTCAACAGACATGATGAACTTTACCAATACTAATAGGGTCTTCCATACATAGAGTAGGGCTCCTCTTTTGGATGATAGTAATGTTCATATTGCTACTCACACAATAAAATATGTTTACCCCTCCTCATTTTTCTCATTATAAGACCAATTTGAGTTAGAGTATATTCCCAAGGTACTTTTCTTTATTTTTGAATTTCCTTAATATAGAGGAAAGGATCCTTATACCATTTATAACCTCATGATTAGTGGTCTCATTCACTTAATCCTAATTCAATACTACATTTGGAGGTACCACTTTCTTTGGTTCTCAACCTCTTCCTTCAATTTTGACTCCTTATGTCATTACATCTTCTCTTGTAACCTCTTCTACCTCCATGCCTAGTATCTCAACTAACATGGTAGATTCTAAATCTAGTGGGCCTCTCATAAGGTCCACCATCCTTAATCCTTCCACTAGTTCATTATTTTCTACCCAAGGCAATCATTCTTCTATTACTTATTCCTCTCAACCATTTACTAGTCCAACTTTTGCCTCACAACCAACTTTTGCCACTAGTTCCTCAAATTCTCACAATTCTTTTCGAGCTCATATTAACACTAATAGTGTTAGGATAAATTAAATCTAGATCTATCCCAAAATCACATACAAGACAAACTATGAAATGAATTAATCAAACATATCAAAAATAAACATAAATATGCACATAATAGGAGACACCAGATTTAACATGGTTCACCCAAGATGGGATACATGCACCAAACCTATCTAGTATATTATTTCTAGTAATACAAGGGAGAAACAAAATTTCGTAACAAACCCTGTTACACCTCTCTACCTTTTCTACCTCCTCTCTATGCACAATATTTCATATTCATACATCTCAGCCATATATCAATATATTTTAGGGTGAAAAACACCTAAATAGAATCTCTACTGTCAGATCTAGAAAGCTTTAATCAATGGCCCAAATTGACTAAAAAATTATAATTTAATAAGGTAATGGTACCCCCCCTTATAACCCCCCACACCATGAGGGATTCAAATAATAAGATCCAAACCTGATTGAAATAACATCAAAATTTTAACCTCTAATCCTAGAAAACAATCAGGCTCCACACCTAACAATATCTCACCTGGAGACTGATTGCATCAATTCCACCACTAATGTATCCATTATACTATCTAGACCTAAACAAGTTCCTTAATTTAATTAACATCCATGAAGACTAATTGAATCTGAATAAATCTTAAAGTTCTCTCTTTTAACTACCTTGGTCATCATATCTACAAGATTTTCATTTGTATGTATCTTCTCCAATTTTAGTTTCTCTATCTCTATCACTAAATGAATGAAATGATACCACAACTGAATGTGTTTTGTCCTAGACTGAAAAGCTAAGTTTTTTATTAGAAGGATTGCACTTTGACTATCACTATATAGTGTACATCTTTCTTGACTATGTCCTAATTCTTCCATCAACCTCTGTAACCAAATTATTTCCTTGCTTGCTTTTGTAGAAGCAGCATACTCAGGCTCTATCGTTGAATGTGCCACAACCTTATGTAACTATGATACCCAAATAACTATTATAACACCTATTATAAATACATACCTTGTAATGCTTCTTCTACCATCCAAGTCACCTACTATATCTAAGTCAACATATCCCTATAATGTCACATCTAATCCACCATAACTTAACATTGTGTCTATGATCTCTTTTAAGTAACAAAAGATCCATTTTAATATCTTCTAATGTTCCTTTCCTAGATCACTCATGAACCTACTCACCACTCTCAATACATATGTAATGTCTAGCCTCGTACACACCATTATATACATTAAAATACCAACTACTAATGAGTATGGAATTTTAGACATCAGATTCTTTTCTTCTTTGTGTTTTAGGATATTATTCCTTTGTTAATTTAAAGTGTGTAGCCAAAGGTGTCCCAATTGATTTTTTAACTTGCATATTAAATATTTCCAACACTTTTTTGATGTAATCTCCCTATGATTATTATATCTTCCTATTCTTTCTATCTCTAATTATCCTTATACTAAGGATCTATTTAGCAACACCTAGATCCTTCATAGAAAAGTAATCACTTAACTGTTTCTTGAGTACATTAATATTGTGCATGTTAGAACTAGCTACAAGCATACTATCTACATATAAAAGAAAATAATATAACTACCATTTTCAAATCTTTTAAAATATACACAATGTTTTGAATGACATCTAGAATAACTATGTTCCATCATAAAATTGTCAAATTTAATATACCATTGTTTTAGAGCTTGTTTCCGGCCATACAAGCTCATCTTTAATTTACACACCAAATTATTCTTACCATTAAATTCATAACCTTGTAGCTTCTCCATGTATATTTCCTCCTTCAAAATCCATGAAGGAAAGCAGTCTTTACATCTAACTATTCTAAATGTAAATCTTCAATAGCTACTAAGCTCAAAATGGTTCTAATTGAAGTCATTTTAACAATTGGAGAAAATATTTCATCAAAATCTATACCATTATTTTGTGCAAAACCTTTAACCACCATTTTGGCCTTGAATTTCCTTTTACTTGCATTCTCCTCTTTTATCTTGTATACCCACTTATTCTACAATGCCTTCTTTCTTTTGGGAAGCTCCACCAAATCCCATGTCTAGTTTTCCATTAGAGCATCATATTCCTCATCCATAGTTTTCTCCCACTTATACTTGGCATCAATTTTCATTTATTATTCATATATTTTTGGCTCACCACCATCAATAAGTAATAAATAATATAAAGGAGAAAAATGATCATGTAGTCTACTTAATCTTGCAGATCTTTTAACAAGGGTTTGAGGTACCTATTCCTATTGCACATTTTGATCAGAAACCTTTAGAACATGTTTTTCTGTAATGTCTTCTAATACTATATATTCCTTTTTAGATTATTCTTGCTTCTTTTCCTACAACTAATCCTTGTACATGATTTTTTCATGGAACACAACATCTCTACTCCTAATTTTTTTCTTATCTTTCATATTCCACAACTAGAATCCAAAGTCATCAGTTCCATAACTAATAAATGTGCATTTTTGAGACTAAGATTCTAACTTATTCCTATGATATTTTTCAATATCTACCAAAAACTCTTAGAAAATAATAATCTACCTTCTTTCCAATCCATGCTTCCTCTGGTATTCCACCATCTAAAGCACTCGAAGGTCCTCTATTTATTAGATAAATTGCTATAGTTACAGCATCTACCTAAAATTATAAAGGCAAACCTACATGTAATCTCATACATCTAGCACATTCCATAATAGTATTTTTCATTCTTTTTGACAAACCATTTTGTTGTGGTGTTCCTAGAATTGTTTTTAATCTACAAATTCTACTTAATGAATAGTAATTGTTAAAAGTGTTACTACAATACTCACCTCTATTATTTGATATTAGACATTTTAGTTTTAAACCTATTTCATTTTCAACTAAAGCTTTCCATTTCTTAAATGTATCAAAAACATTAGACTTTATTTTTATATAGTATATCCAAACCTTCCTAGTTGCATCATCAATAAAAGTAACATAATAATCTGAACCACCAAGTGAAGATACCTGAGTTGGTCCCCATACATCCATATGCATAAGCACTAACTTTTGATCCTTCTTAGTTGGTTCAAACTTGAGAAACCTCACACATTTTTTTCTCATATACATAGTGCTCACAAAATTCCATATCTAACTCTTTCAGACCTAGTAGTTTATCCTTTGCATGTAGGGTCTTCATTCCCTTTTCACTCATGTGGCCAAGTCTGTAATGCCACAAAGTTACATCTTTACCTATATCAGCTATAGTACAAGATGAATTAGCATTATCTATAGACAAATATAAAGTCCTTACTTTCTTATCTTTTGCAACCACTAAAGAACCTTTTGTAACCTTCCATGATTTGGCTGTAAATGTGACCATACAACCTTCACTACACAATTGCCTTACAGAAATTAGAATTCTCCTCAAGCTTGGAACATGTCTGACATCCTTCAGCACCTAAGTGTTTCCATTCTATAATTTAACCTGAACACTTCCTATTCCAACAATGCTATAGGTTTCATCATCACCAAGGTAAACATTCTCATAATTACCTTGAACATAATCTATAAAATAATGTCTATGAGGGGTAGCATGAAAAGAAGCACCTGAATCTAAAATCCAAGATTTAACAATATTATCCAAATAAAGTATAAGAGCATCTTATAATACATCACTTGCTACATTTACTTCTTTATTACCTTCTTGTTGGTCTTTACTCAATTTTTCCTTTCAGAACCAAAACTCTTTCTTTGTGTGTCCTGGCTTGCTATAGATACAACATTCCATCTTGCCTCTTGATTTAGATATTGCACCTCTTTTTGATTTTCCATGGTTTCCTCTTCTTCTATTCTTATACCTTCCTCTATTTTCCATTTTTAATGCATTTCTAGATATGGATGTTTCACCTATGCTTTTCCTTTGCATTTTCTCGCTTAGGATAACACCCACCACATCTTTAAACTTTAGTTTGGTATTGTTAGACACAAAGTTTCTTACTACCATTACCAAGCTATTTCAGATTTTAGGCAAGGAACAAATAATAATAAAATCCCTAAATTCATCATCAGAGTCAATATTTACAAAATGTAACTGACTAGTGACCATGTTAAACTCATTTAAATGATCTAGTTTAAACCATTTTTAGAAATTTTCATATTAAAAAAAAATTTCATCAAAAATATTTTATTTGAGGAAGAGTGTTTTTCATATAACTTGCCTAATTAACTCATATGACCTTCTATTATCTTTTATTTTGATATGGTAAATGTTATAGAAGATGCAATGCACAATTGTATAGTTCCAAGGGATTTCTGATCTAATAGTTCCCAATCTTCATTTGACATTATCAATGGCTTTTTTGCTTGCCCTCCCAATAGTAAATAGAGGTCATTTTGGTAAATATAATCCTCAATCTGCATCTTCCACTATATAAATTTTTATCCATTAAACTTCTCCACCTTAGATTTATTTTCATCCACCATAATTCCCACTCGAGGTCAACCCCTTTTCTTCCTATGATTTAAAATTATGCAAAAAAACCTTTGCTCTGATACCACTTGTTAGGATAAATTAAACCTAGATCTATTGAGGTTAACACAATCATACATCTCAACCATATATCAATACATTTTAGGGTAAAAAACACCTAAATAGAACCTCTACCATCAAATCTAAAAACATTTAATCAATGGTACATATTGACTATGAAATTAAAATTTAACAAGGTAATGGTACCCCCCCTTGTAACCCCCTGTGCCATGAGGGATTCAAATAATGGGATCCAAACCTAGCTGAAATAACATCAAAATTTTAACCTCTGATCTTAGAAGATAATCAGGCTCCACACCTAATAAATAGTGGTACCCAAGCCACTAATACCAACACAAATACCAATACTAATGTTTCTAATTTTAATCAAACATATCAACTTTTATTTCAAACTCTCAATCAAATGAATACCTTTCAAGCGCATAACACAAATAAAATGACGAGAATGCAAAACCACCTTCTTAATCTTCAATCTCCTCCATAACCAATGGCTTGGGGCACACATAACTAAAATGTTCCCCCTCCTCCCCTTCAAGATTCTCAAATAAATCTTATTCCTCAACCTTCTTTATTCAATAAAACCATCGAACATCTAAAAAATTAACCTCTCACTACTCAAATTGCCAACAGTGATATAGTAAGTATAACACCTATAATTTCTTATAATAGATCAATCGATCCTACCCTTTAACTCAAAAAAATTGGAAATCTTTACAAGGATTGGGTCAAATTAAACACCTTTGCTTTTACCAAGCTCCTAGCCAAAACTCTTACAGGTGATGCCTTGGATTGGTACAATCAACTTAGAGATCATTCCATTTCTAGTTTGGAAGACTTAGTGTATGCTTTAGTTTAAGAATTTCAAACTAATGATCTTCCTAAAAACACTTTGGACCATTTCATTAATTGCAAACAACATGAGAATGAAACTACCCAAGCCTTTGTTAAGAGATGGAAGACTTTGTTAAATAAATGTGAACATAACATGGTGGATGATAATCTTTTTCATCTCTTTACAAATTCTCTCTTTCCAAAACTACAATATCAAGTCTTCACTCTCTCTCCACGTACTTTGGAGGAGGTTATTGACCAAGCTAAAAGAAAATATTTTTTAATGCATCAATTTGAGCCACCCCAACCTTCTACGAGTCCTCATTTATTAATTAAGAATAAAAACTACAACATAACCAATGATGGTGTTACTAACTCTTTTAACACCATTCACAATGTTCAAGCTATCGTTCCTAACCCTTCTTTGGAACAATCTCCTTCTCAATAATATACTAATCCTCATTTATCTTCACCCAATAACATCAATGTTCACAAACCTCTATCCTCAGTTGAATTACTTAAGCATCTACATAAGCCTCTTCCATGAGAGCTTGACCCTACCCATCCTATGAAATCTTGGTATGATCCTAACAAGTTTTATTGGTTTCACACTAGTTGGGGTCTTTCTCATGAAACTTGTAGACAACTTCATAATTTAGCTATGTATTTTCTTCTTGGACCTAATTTCAATCATTATTCCATTATCTATAAGTGTCAACAAGCCTACGAGATTACTTTCAAGGAATATAAATCAAATGACAAAACTTAAGCCTTGAATCAAGCAAATGCTCATTTGGCTATCTATAAAGATCCTTTACCTAATCATCAACCTATCCAAGAAAATCAATACAAGCCCACCCCTTCCACCAATAATGTAGAAAGTCTTGTTAAACCAACTTCTAAAGAGAATGTGGCTAGCATGACTAATATGAAAAGGGTGGTGGCTTTCATTGATTCCCAACCTATCTACACTCCTTCCCATAAGACATATCGTGTTATCGAGGATTCTTCTCCAACTCATGTAAATGAGTTGGGGCAAGAAGAAATTATTAATTTTAATTATTTAATTTATGATTCCCCCTTGGATAAAACATCCCATTCTATTTATACCACTCTTCCATCATCTTCCAATGATAATGATAATCTAGCTTCTACTAACACTTCTTCCAATTCTCAAAATCAACTTAAACTAACTAGTTCATCATCTCAACATGATTTAACACCTTGTTCTAAACCTTCTTCATCAACAAAAATTCTAATGTATTTTGGCTCCCCCTTTCGAGGACCTCCTTAACCATTATGCACCTATATCTACTAACCTTCTTATGGGCTATGATGAGTGGGATCCCATTGCAGAGCTCACTAATCTCCCATCCCAAATTCTATTTCTTGAGCTTATGAGGTCTTCCCCATGTCATAAAAATTTCCCCATGTAGCTCTTATTCGAGATGAATGTCTCTCATCCTCCCCTAGTAGGATGAGAAGTAGATTTATCTAATTTTGAAGATAGTATTTTACAATAATGTGCAGAGATGTATATTAACATTGATGAAACTATAGAAACTTCTTTTTCTCTTTGAATTCTTATCACATCTATAATTCTTGATGAGATTTTGCTTTGTGTAGATGATCCTCCCTTAATTATTAACATCCAAATTGGTGATATCCATGTTAATCATGCATTGATTGATGAGGTTTTTGGTACCTATGTCACTTCTCTTGATTTCATTAAGACTCTTGGATATTTTGAATGCAATCTCAAGTCTACACATAGCACATGCCAAGGATACAATAGAAGGCAAATGCCTCCTCTAGGTTGCATGTGGCTTCTCATTACCATCCCACATGTCACCATCTTCATGAAGGTGATGATCTTTAACTTTCCCCTTTCATATAAAATCTTGCTTGGTATGCCATGGACTCATTGCATGAGAGTTATTGCTTCTTTCACCTACCAATGCATTAAATTCCCTCACAATGAAGCTATTTATAAGAATCAAGGTGTTATTAACCCTTAGAATTTAGAACAATTCTAAGATCATGGTGTCTTCAAGATTCTCACTCTTAAACCTTTGCCAAGTGTTCCATTTCATTATTCTCAATGTCTCAAGTTTCTTGTTAACTTAACCTACAATTACAATGAGCATTTTGAGCTCATTCGTAACATTCCTCCTAATCTTGTAGATTTCAATGATGATGAGCTCGATGAGATTAATTTAAAGATCAAAACTTTTGATCTCTCACCTCATCTCATCTTGCAGCTTCCTACTTCCTTTCAACCTCATTCTCACAAACCTCCTTATGATGGCATTCCCATAGTCTTTACCAATACTAGGCATTCTATTCACCATGCTTCATCGAATGACAAGGTTAGTTATCCCTACCTATGTCATTGATCTTCATACCCTAGATTATGATGATGGTTATTCCTTAGATGATCTGTTGTTAGGTGGTCTTATATAGGCCCACAATGTTAAGATTGTATATTATCATTCTTCTTTACTTGAGTCTTTTCTTGCATCTTATCATTTTTATTCACTTATAGATCCTAATTTTTGCATTTTTTCCCTTTATCATACGGTAGAGATGGTGCTGACACCTCCAATTTTTTAAGAGCCCCATAGGACTATGTTCATGGATTATGCTATGATAGGTCCTTACCATTTTGCTAGGTATCTTGACCCTCATATTTGGTTTACCCCTAAGGTTAGTATATCTCTCCTTAGACCCTCTATAGATCTTATTCCTCCCTCAATAGAGCCTACTATAGTTGAGCATCTTCCTACCTCTGTTATAGTTGATCTTATTTTTGCTCCTACTATTGCTTAGCCTATCCCTACTTCCAATGCTATCACTCCTTCCATTGAGTCCAGTTTCATTCCTTCCTTATCATCACCCTCCCTTAGTGATGGTTTACTTCCTTTACCTTAGGCTCCTTTTCCCACTAAATGGGTTGATGAGTTTTCTTCAGCTTCTTCCACTCCTTTTTTACCTCCTATGACTATTTCTACTAAAACCACTCACAAGCATATTTGTTGCTTCCATGGGATAGATAACCATTCTTCCACCCATTGTTGTAAGTTATTGAAATATCTTGATACCTTGAATCCTTATTCCCCATCATCAAACAAAGCCATACCTCCCCTAAAGGTACTTCTTGAATATTTGCCTAAGTATGGTGAGGTATATTGTCTATAGCATCTCTATGGCACCCATCACACTGATCATTGTCACATCTTGTAAAAACATCTCAAATATCACTTGATATCCTTTCTTAAACCTTATTTTTCTCTTCCCAAAGGTTGTTCTCACAAGAAATCTCCTCCTTCTTCTTCTATGGTTTGACCTTCAGTGATTCCATCACCTCCTATGGTCCCTTCACCATCTTCTATGCCTCAACTTGTGATTCCTTCACCTATGGACCTTCCCTCACCTATGGATCCTTATCCACCTATGAGTCCTTCACTTGTGGATCCTTCTCCTCTGGTGATTTCTTCTCCGCCTTTAGATCCTGTTCCCAGACATTCTTCTAACTAACCTTTGCCTAATTTTCTTTCTCAACATGATCCCTTGATCATTCTTAATTTTTTAGTTGAGGAGATCATAAAAGAAATATTTTCCCAGTATTCATTGAAGATTGATGAAACTTTAGTATCAATTTGATTATAGCTTCATAGATACCTATCTAATGTATTGGATAATTTGTGTGGATAGATTTATTAGTATTTATGAGTACATGCATGGTGTTTTCAAATTTATATTACATTGGATGTGTGCTCTGATCTTATTTGTATATGTTATATCATTTGACACTATGTCAAATTTTTTATTATCTTCTATCATGAATTCTTACTTGTACTATATCTTGCTTATATTTTATATTTTGCATATGATTATGTTTTATTTATCACTACTTTTCCTTCCCTTTTTCCTAGAGTTTTTCTCAAAAATATCTTCTTGTATATTTATGATTGTTTTGTTTTTTATCCTTATTTTTCATAGATAATTTGTCATGGTGATTTGGTTATAGCTACCCTATTCCCCTTGGTTATTATCTCCCTTTACCATGTGATCAGTTAGAAAACAATCTATCTCATTATTATCTCCTTTTACTGATCCACTTTGGATCTCCTTTTTCCCTTCTTTTTTTTTCCACAAACTAAGCATATACACAGCTGAGACTTGAGATCACATGCTAGTTCATTGTCAAGCCTAAGTGTCCTAATCAGTCTTTATCTTTGGTTACTTAGCTTCCTTTAGCCTTAGCCTATAGCTCATTCATGTGTATCACTATCTCTCTCATTATTGGTCATTCCAAAACCATATGAAGGAGGAATATTAAAAAATCCTTCAAAATAAATTTAAAATCCAAATCATTTAAACAAAAGGCAATGATATCAAAAGGAAAAATTATTATTAAAAGTCCAATCACACTAAAAGACATGATTCAAATCACATCTCCTTTTAGTCGAAGCTCAAACTCCACAGTTGGCCTCATGATAGATATGAGGTCCTTTGGGGTGTCGTAAGCCAGTAAATTAGAAGAGAAGAAGAAAAAAAATCTTTTAGTGCTACCTAGTTTTTCATGTAACTACCCAATCTTCTTAGTATACCGATGGCTCTGTAAGGGGTCCTAAAGAGTGGGGAACACATCATGAGAAGGTAGGTTCATTTTATTTTTATTTTACTAATCTAACTTCATGAGCTGATCTTAGTAGCACACTGATTTACCTACAAAGCTTTGTGTCTATAGTGAACAGGTTTCCTTTCTACATAGATTACCACTAACCACTTAGTATTTTCTCATGTCCTTAGTATGCCTCTTACCTCTTGAGGTATTCTCATAAGATGCCTAAGTCTTTATTTTTACATTCCATTTTTCATTCCCTATATCCCTTATATTTCCTCTTGAGAAATATTATCTTGTCTACTAATCACTGCCCTTGGGATTTCATTTGTGAGTTACATTATAAGATTGTAGATAGGACCCAACCATCCTCACAAATTACCATCTTTTCTTTCATATTACCCACACCCTTGATTATGTGATTTTCCTATTTATTCCACCCTAGTGGTGTTCTCTTTTTTGAGTTACAGTGTAAGACCATGGATAGGACCTTGCCCTCCTCACAAAATTTTCCAATACCCAAGCCACCATCTAAATTACATGTGTCAAATTTTAGATAAGATTCGATCGATTATGAAGTTACACATCATTTTACATGATTCCCAACTTGATTTAGTATGTTTTATGCTTACTTAATTTTTATTTGCCTTTTATCTTCTTATTTTCTAAGTGCATGTAAGATTTCAACCATTTCTTGAATTTTTCAAACTTCTTAGCTTGAATTAATATGATTAATTTAAGACCAATATTTTGTAATTTTGTTTTTATTTCATATTTCCTAGCATGATTTAGTATGATTTATTGACTTAATTAAATATTTTTTTATTACCATTTGTGACCTTTTACATACCTTCCATTTTATTACTTTGTTTTATCATACTTCCCAATGCAATATTAGTATTATTTTACTTGTTTTAATTTGGTTCAAAAATCTTTCATATTGGATTAAAAACAAATTCCTATTTAGCATCTCATTTTGCCATTTCTTGGTTCTTTATATTTAGTCATTTTTATTATTACACGTTTCCCATCTTGAAATAGTTTGTAGGACATTTTCTTGATTGATTATATTTTTTCCAAATCCTTTTTTTGTCTATTTCTTTTTAACCATGCTTGTGTTTTTCCTAATGCTAGAAAAGAAACCACATCTCATATATTGCCATAGCATATAAACAAAGCTAAATACATGTGATAGAAATAAATATATCCTAAGCATCCATAGCCTCAACCATAATAAACAACTAGAATCAACCATGATGGAAACATACACGTCCAACAACAATATGTCAAAATGATATATATATATATATATATATATATATATATATATATATATATATATATATATATATATATATCATGAGTTTGATACAGCAAATGCAACCATATATAATGCCCCAACTCTATGGTTGGGTCCCATCCTATATATCTTGTGTTCTATCCACATTACCTATTGAGGCCTCATTTTGACTCTTTTGAATGGTACACTATAAAGAGGCCATCTGAGATCTCAATCCCTCTACCTATCCCTATACGTATGTTACCTACATCTGTGACTCCATCAGCTGGGTCTAGATCTCTATCATTTACACTACTATAGCTAGATTTACATCTCTCTAATCTATTATATCTTGCCATGCCTGTAGCTCCCTTACACCCATCACTTCTAGTGGTTGCATCCTCTCTCTCTACACCCATATCTACCTTGTCACCTCTCTAGCTAATCTAAACTAGCTCACCTGAGATAGGGTAGATGGTACACTTAGATCCTTTAGTGTCATGGGATCATACGGTTGTAGAGTCTCATCTAGGATTTAATGGAGTAATCCCCTCATTAGGTTCCCCCATCTCTCCTCCTCATCCTCACCTACACCTATAAAATCCCATAAGATGGCTATTAGATCATTGTTATATCTTACAGTATCTATCTATCCTTCTTTCCAAATAAAATATAAGCAATAATTTAACCATCTCTTTTTACCTATTTGTGTCTTGGCTACTATGCTCTTACCATCCACACAGTCTCCCCATATGTGTGGCCTCCTAGCACCTCCTTTATTGGCCACCTCCTCAGCTCAAACTTATCTATCATGGCTCATGTCAATCTCAACCTACATCTGAGTGGTCTCTCTATTATCTCCTTTAGCTTACCTATGGGGTCATCTAGGATGATAATAGTATCCACTCTTTCCTCTGACTCTTACTTCCATTGATGTTATGTCTTCAATGGTCACTACTCATTTTGTTGTGGAGCTAGAAGTGGTACATCTGATATCTCGACCTTCATATCCCTATCCTCTTAATCAGTTCCTCAACATGCCCAGCCAATCCTTGGTGACTCTTGATGTGGCTTTAGTGTTAGCCTCACTACCAGTGGCCCTAGTCCTCTCCTCCCTTATGGCTCCATCACATGTTGAGCCCACTATTCAGGCATTGGTATTACTGTTACTAGATGAGGTAATCCCATCTACCCTAGCACCCATGCGACTAGATGTGGATCTTTTCACCAAATATAATTTCTAATAACCTATATCATATCTATCACTAGTGTAACTATGTCCCAGCTAGCCCATATAGCTACTATGTTCTCATATGGATGCCACATGATGTCTACATGTCTCACTAACTATAGCACTAGAATTTGGGGCATAACCCATGCTACTTAGTCCTTTTTCCATCTTTGCACCTAAGGTAACCTATTATTAGCTACATGGGGCAACCCATCTAGCTAGTACATAAGAAACCTCTCATATATCCAAGCTATCAGTAATATGACTAGTCCCATGATCCTCTACCCTCTGACTAGCATCTCATACATATCATGTACAAGATAGACCCAAGTGATAGATCCTAGGTCATATAGAACTCACTCCTCCAAGATCATCCTACTCAAGGCTACCATGAATAGTGGTACCTTGTCATTTGACTTATGACATAACACCACTATATCACAAAGACTATCATAGATTTTTGGATATCGAGAATTTGTGATGTATAGACATCCAACATACTCACTCTCCTACCTTGTAATATCATCTTTGAGCATGTATCCCATATGACTATGACTCTCTTCTCCTCTAAACTATCTAGTATCTCTATGGTCACCTATGCTCCTACTATAGGTAGCCCCAATATGGAATGGACATCCTCTAGTGTGATATCCACCTCTATTATATCCCTATCCACCTCTTATCAAAAGGTATTAGTCAATCATTCTCAACAAACAAGGAACATGACTAACATGTTAGCACTGAGGGGGATCCAACACATCTCTACTATCCCACCTAGACCTATGGATCCTAATCTAGCCCTATCTCCATTTGATAACCTATCTAACAAATCTAATAACCATGCCACATCCACAAGTCTCTAAAATCTTTGTCATCCCTACACCCAAAAAGTAATAAAGGCTGTATCAGTTCCTCCATGTCATGTATAGTCATAATACATTCTTTATACATTATTTTTACATTTTTAAAGCAATAACAAACTAAAATTACTTTATTCTATTTTATTTAGCTTAATTTTAGCCTTCTTAGTACTTCTTAACCTTACTTGGTCATTTCAAGTCATTCTAGCCCTCTTTCATTCCTTCGCACACTTTTTGTATCATTCTAGATCTTTGGTGAAACTAGTTTGACCAAAAAGTTTCTATATTTTTGCCTGGTTAACTCAAAAATCTAAGTCAACCCCCTTATTTTACCCTCCCTACTATTGAGTTTCCATTTTGGACCTTTTAGACCATCTGGCAACTCCAAACTAGGCTTTCCACCTATAGATTGTATAGGGTTGACCCATACCTACTAGGTCAGCACTATGGATTTTTCTTATTTTCTAGTCTACTAGGTTGACTGGGTCAACCTAGTGCTTTTTTATTGCCAACCCCTTGCATTTTTTGAAAAAAGTGCAATTTTCTTGCTTTTTGCCTAAACCCTCCAAACCCATTTCTTGTCTTCCTATTTTCTACCCCTAGAATCTAATTTTACCCTATTTTGACATCTAAAAATGCATAAAATTCAAAATTACTAAAAATTCACTTAAATCAATACAAATTTCAAAAACTAGTTTGAAATTCTTAGTTGCATACCTGTAGTCCACATGTTGCCGCCCCTGGAGCCTCTCCCTGTTTAGCATGTCATCTCCTCACCATTTTAGCTTGTTTTCTCTCCAGATCTCTCTTTTGTCTCCTTTACAAGTCAAAATGACAAATGACTTGTCTTTTCCCCTATTTTAAAATACTTCTCAAAATTTAAATCTTTCAATTATTGTCCTACAAATTCCTTGTTTTGCTTCTATCCTTGTTTCTACTCATCCATTTTACAAACCATAAAATGCATTAGATTCATGATGACATAGAGATTATTTTCCACTACCACATGCCTATTTTCCAAAAAATTCAATTTTTTTCTAATTTTTGCACTAACTTATATAGGTTCGCCTAGTGTTCTTCACATTGGACACCTTCACATTTCTTATAGTCTACTTCTTTATCTGTAGCACTAAGGTAAGTTAAAGGTATGTGTTTTTCAATTTAGTCCTTTCATTTATCTTATTTTCTAATTACTACACTTTATTTAGTGTCAACATTATGTGTTATCATGTTTTATCTTGAAGCACTATCCTGTGTTGCACTTATGTGACACATGATGAGCTTCAAGTGGGACATATGTATACACATAATATTTTCAAACTTTTATTGATTACTAACACTTTGTATCTTATAAGAACCTATCGAGTCTTAATCTCTCTGAGTGCATGCCTTAAGGGGTGCACTAGGAAAGGGGTGGGTAGACCATTGGTGCTTCATAAGATTATTGTTCTTTTTACCACTTGCCATCTACACACTTATCTCCTAAAACCATTTACCCTAAGATTATTCTTCTCAGTCCTACCTCATCCAGTGTTTTTCCTCTTTCCATCCTCCTTTTCTTTCCTTAACACCCTTTTAGATAGTCAATTGTACTAGGTTTATTGGGTTGACTGGGTTGACCCAGTATAGTTTAGGGGTAATCTTTACTTTCTTATCTTGTTATCCTTCCAACTGATCTAGCTCAAACCTAGTGAATTATCCCCAAAAACACATTGGGTTGACTGGGTTTGACCCTATATAGTTGACATTCCTAAGAGGATTTAGGGCAAGATTTGCCTATATATACAAGTTCATTTCCCACCATTTCATAAGAAAATAATTATTAACAAAGAAGTGTGAATGAACATCTACTTATTGACCATTCTACTTGAGGAATAAAGCTTAGGGTTCCATACTTTCTTTGGAGATATAGATCTTATCTTGGGGATAAGTCTTTTGGATGCTTAGATACGTTGTGTGGCCTAGATCTAATTTATCTTAGTTATCCTTACATACCACAATAATCTTTTATGAAGCACCTTGGCCAAGGAAGAGATTGAGGTTCGGCAGGTTCATCTTCAAAGGTAAGTATTCCTAACTTTATTTATCCTTTGTAAGATTAGATAGATAATGCATTTGTATTATTCTCCCATGTATTAATATTTTATATACATTGACATGAGTATATGTCTTCTAATACATGTTTAGTTTAGTTGTTTATTTTATTATTTCTAACCCCCACTTTGTGCCACAAGCTTTGGTGTGAACTAGATTAGATTTACTTCCTTGTTATTAGAATAAATAAATGTTGTAAACCTTAGGACTCCATTAGGGTTGTTTTATGATTATTTTAGACTTTAGGCTTTATAACCCTTCCTAGCATGATGTGTTATGACAAGTGATCCCCTAATCGGGTCTAACGGATCCCCATATTCATCATGTTCCTACTTAATAAGTGTATCCCCAATTGGAAGTGTAAGTATGATCTATCTTCTCTAATCCAGGATTGATTTATAGACATGATGTATTTATAATTACATACACAATAAATATTCAAAGGGAAATAGAACATAATATAATTAAACATGTATGAATCAAAGGTTGTGTGTTTGCTAGATTGTTATTGCACATCAATAAGGGGGTATTATAATTCACATGTAAAAGACATCCAAATCAGCTATAGCTTAAGTTGAATAATTATATTAGCTAAGATAACTCATACCCAATCAAAGAACTAAACTACTATAATGATAGCACATCCCATACAATCGACATAATTAGAGAAGAATCAAGATTTGCACACAAACACCAAGTCAAGCAGAACTTAGAATTTATTATTAATCTTAGTAGCCAAAAATCTTCTCCCTTTTGGAATTTGGAGGATATATATATATATATATATATATATATATATATATATATATATATATATATATAAAGCTTGGGATGGGGATGTCTCATCTCTTTAAGCTTTGCCTAAAATTACAAGTTCAAAATTAGAAATATGCATCTAAGATCATGCAAAAGATGTGTGCCTCCTGTCTTTATTTAGAATAGTCTCTTCAGCTAAAAATATAATATACATGCATAGTAAATGGTTGGTAACTAAATATCCATTCAATAATAATATATAAATGTATAAATAATTTTCATATCAAGGTGTTGATTCGGTGCCACTAACTAAAGAGGTCGGTGGGGTAAGTGTAGTTATAATTGATGTAACTACTAGAGGTCCCTATGGGATCAAAATTGGGATTATTTTTGCATGATAAAAGATCCATATAATTGAGAGATTTTTTATGTTTGATATACACTAACAGTTGGTTTTGTATGTGTAACTAACCTTGAAGTTGCTTCTTTGGCTCTCAAGTCTTTGAATAAAGCATAATTTATGTCAAAATCCTTATTTATAATATCAAAATCGAGTAATGAAGGCTTCAAAATGTTAACAACCTTAGCAATAAATATTTCTTACTTAGCTTATGAGATTTTAAATTTAGTTGTAAATCCTCTACCTTTTTTACTATATCTTTTACAAAACTAATCAACTGTAAGATTTCTTCATTATTTTTATAGATGGTGCCCTCAAATTATTATTTAAAGTTGTCTATAGTCACCTAAAGAAGGTTTTCAAAATTGGGTCTATTGAATAATTCTCCTATGGGGACTATCACATCAATAACCCTCATATATTCTAAATTTTGTAATGTTTCACCCTCATGAGTGAGTAAATGCTCTATTAAGGTCTTCATTTGATTGTGCCATTTAAGGAAAGAATCCCTTCTTGTCATTACATAATTTAAGCACCAAGAAGCAGCCATACTAGACATAAGATTCAATTCATTAAAAGAACTAGTCTTAGGAATTGGACCAAAAAAATCAATCTCCTTTCTACTTATTTCATTTGGTTCCAAAATGTGATAATATTTTCCCTATTTGATGGGCTCCCTTCACTAGAAACACTGACTTTATACAAAATATTGTATAACTTGGTTATTATACTCTATACATCAGCAATAATTTTCTAAGGTGACTATATGATTTGGATCTATTGTAACCAATTCAAGGTATCTTCTTTGCTTTGAAACGTTTATTTCATTGTTACCTCTATAGAATCCATAAAAACACCAAAATTCTCAATATACTCAGTGGGGTCATTTGGATTTCTCTTGGGTTTCTTTGTTAAAGGGAAAATATTATCCTTTTATTCAAACTCCACCTCTTCTTTGGTTCTTGTGTTGATCACATTCCTCTTAATTACCCTTTGAATAGTTCCACTCTACTTATCAAACTGACTGGATATTATTGTAAGTTCAGTCATAACCAAATTTTTTCATTCATCTCTAACAGTCTACATTTCTCTTACCCATTGGGGACAATGATTTCTCCCATTTCAAAATCTTGGTTTGGACCTAAGGAATAAGAATATAAAGGAGTCATAAGATGTGGTGTAATCATGGGAGGTGCTAAGGGTGCACTTGTTTGAATATGAAATTGGAAGGGTCTTTGAACAAACCTCTCCCATGGATATGTTTCCTTCATAGGTGTAATTTCAATCAAGATTTTAGTTAATCATGTGGTAATTTGTATAGTGATTGTAGTTGCTAGCATGGTCAATGGTTGTGATATGGGGAGTTATATTTAGGTTGAGTTTTCCTCAGGATTGGTGGCATCTAGTGATTAAAAATAGAAATAGTGATCAAATTTTCAAAATGGACTACTTTTGGAGTCCTTATTAACATTAAAGAAGAAGAAGGAATACTTGAATCATTATTAATAATATAACTAGAGAAAATAGTCCTAGTAATAGTTGGGGGTAGACTTGAAACTAAGATTACAATACTATAAATTGAATAAATAAAAAGAGAGACTACCTTTTCAAGGATCTTGCTTTGTTCTTATGTGAAGACCTAATGTTTTAATATATCTCTCAAGGCTTATTTCAATCTATATTCTCCCAGATTCAAGACTTTGGCCCTTTCTAGCTCAACCTCTTCATCATCTAGTTTTTCATCTATGGGATAATAAACTAGAGATATTACATGTTTGATCTCTTATTCTTTTGTTGGTTCTATTACATCCACTACTTCCTTTGCTTCCTCAGGTTACTCCTCTTCCTCCTCTTTTATTATTGGAATACCAAGTGGTGGTCTTTTTTATAGTTTTTTATCGTTGGATGGGAGGTTAGAGTCTTTATTCATATGGTTTTACATACTCCACCTCTTTCTAGGGTGTTGAGTAGTGTAAGAACTTGAAATATAATGTACTCTTTTTGAATACAATAGCCATATATTTGGGTCCTCCTACGAATGCGTAGGGAGAAAGAATTAGAGATTTTCCCTATTTTGAAGAAGAAGACATTGTTCTTTGATAGCTAATACAATTATCTCTATGAACTAACTACTTCATTATATGGTTACTCACTGAATAAACTAGGGCTTTAAGGATGTTAGAGAGCTCAAAGATGTGATCATTGGATTGAAAGAGTAATGGAAAAGTGAATCTCCCTTTGGCATATATTTTGCATATATTTGTTGGGTGAATATTTTGTCATCAAGCAACTGATGGCAAAATGGGTATATCAAACACAGTACAAGGAGATTTATACAATAAAAAGTGTGGGTTTACCACATCATAGTGAGATAAATCTATCCTCTCATCAAGGGGAGGTTCCCTATAAACTACTTATATATTAATATGAACTAAAAATAGACTTGAGGGTGAGATTACACCATCTATCTCTCTTATATTAGAGATGATGTTTACAAAGTAAAAGATAAATCTTGGTTGATGACTGAAAGCATTTTTCTTCTTTCAAAAATGATGTTCAGTAAATGGCAGAAAATCTTCTCAGATAGTAACTAGATCTACGAGAAACCCATGAAAGCACAAAGTCTTTCATTTCTCCCCTTACTGATTTGAAATGTACGTAATAGTAGAGTGAAGTGCAGCTCAAAGTCTTCACCTAAAACTACAACAGAGTATAATATCATAAAGGATAAAAGCAGTTCAAAGCCTTTCTAATATCCTTCCCACTAAAACATGGAAAACACAAACTAAAGGTAATTATAGCAGCTCAAAGTCTTCATAATTAACTTCAGAATGTCTTCAGATAATTTCCACATACACTTTGCTTATTTAATTAAATAGATGAGAGGTTATTAGGAAAAAGAACATAAGAATGATCTCCTAAATAACACATATTATCCCAACACAAAGTCTAAAAGTAACCTGCTTCTTATTCATCTAAGAAAATATGATTTACAATCTGAGATCAATGTCTTAGGAAGCATCTCAATTTTGGCAGAGTAATTTCTCTTAATTATCAAAAAATATATATCTTACAAAAGAGACTCCCTCTATATATATAGGGACAAGCCTTCAAAATTGAGAAAATATTTAAATATTAAAACCTATTCAAAGATGAGTCTCCATTGACTTTGGGACTTTTCTAAATTTTTAAATGTAATTACACATAACAAAAGTACATGTGCAAATGTCCCAAGTCAATTAAAAAGTGCATGAGAAGAATGGAGAAGAAAGCATGGAAGAACAGTTTAATTTTTGTCGCCAGTCTTCTTTAGATGAGCATCATACATGGTGATAGCTGCCTGTATCCTGATACTGTCTAGCGTAATAGTATTTTTGAAGACCACCTTAGCCCTGACTATGGCATCTCTCACTATTATGATTGATTTTGCATGACTAGTTAACCTAGTTCTCAGAATGTCCAAAGTTAACTGATTATCTAAGATATTGTCCACAGAAGCCATTGAGAATGCTTTCTCCTCGAATTCCTTTTGGAACATTCCTTCAAAATCTTGAATCATTTCTTCTCCTAAAATGAATTAGTTGTCTCAAGAGGTAAGTTTGTAAGGCAACTCCAATTTGTGCAACAGACTGATATCACTTTGTTCACTAGCATCTTTGGAAGATTCGAGGTCGCTAATCAATTCCTTAAGCACCCAAATCCTATATATCAATGATTCTTTAGTTTCAATATAAGAATCTCTATCAGTAATGACACCGTTTGACACTAGGGTATGTATTTTCAGCTCCTTCACTCTATCCATTTGCTAAGATATTTATTTGTACTTTCAACCTCTTGAGAAATGATATTGATAAGATCATCTAATTCTGTTCTCACTTTTCTCATTTTACCTATCTTCTCAGACAATTCTATAAGTAAGGAAATCCCTTGTGCATGCATCTTATCCAAGTAGTCTTCAAGTAATTTTCCCTTTAGATAAGTCTTTTTTGCTTTCTAGATTATGGGGTCATCTATGGAGATAGCTTCTGGATTTACTTCTTCTAGAGCAAAAGTGAATCTCCTTATCACTGTGGTCAATTATTCCACCATCACCTTGTAATGATCCTTCATTTCCTTTTCCCTATCAAATTTTTGAACCATGATATCCATTGCAGATTATAAATCACTCTTAGTGCCCTCATGAGTTATCTTCCCTAACTCAACTTGTGAAATAGAGTAGCTGCTCATATCAAAAAAATTAAGAGTCGCATCTTATGGAGGTTTGGCTATTTTCAAAAATTTATGCCCCTTATCTCCAATCATCTTTGAGAGGATCTTTGGCTTCTTGGGGGTCTTAGCTTTCACCATCACTATTTTACCGAAGTCAAAGTCATCTGGAGAGATGGCTTGTTTTTTTCTTTTGGGTGTGAAAGTTGATAACCAAGGTGGGAGAGCATAAGCACTTACATTAGCAACAATCCATGTAGTTGGCGTCACTGGGGTGGAACCTACGCTACTAGTGGAAACAATGGGTGTAGTATCAATTAAAACCACACCTACTGCTAAATGATCGAGGGTAGAACTATCTCTGATGTTAAAAGATAGAGATGACAAACTAGGGATGGATCTTGATGAACGAAGAACATCTCCAAGCACTTTAAGGGTCACTAAAAATAACTTTAGAAGGAGAGGTAGCTCCAGAAGAGGGAACACTGATTGGAGAAATAGGAAAAGGAGTTACACCATGTGAGTTGGGTGGAGAAGAATAAATTCTTACCTCTGGTTGTGTAGCTTCTCGTGGAGATAGAGTTTCCGTTCCTTGTTGACCTGCAGGCCAGTCATCAGTTTTTATCTATTCTACCACTAGTTCTTCGGCACTTGGTTTCTCAACCCCCATATCTATTTCTTCTGGCTCTTTCCCTATAGCTTTTGATTTCTTCATTACAAAAATGATCCTAGGCTTATGAGGCCTAGGCGAAGAAGAAAAATCACTTTTATTCTTCATTCAATTTTCTACTCTTCTTCTTATTTCTTCTTGAAATTTGACCACTGATCTCGTAATGAACTCTTTCAAGGTGATTCCCTTATTTACCAACCAATCATTGGTGTTTTCTAATATTGGTTTGAATCTCATCCTCAAGGAGGTCAACTCTTTTTGAGACCATTGGATTGAGAGAAAAAGAGTGTTGGCAACTTGTTCAGCATGATACCTATTATTGATCAGGTCTCCATCATCTACTAGATTTGTAAGGATATTAGTGAGCCCTAGATATTCTATTTGTTTATGAGATAGTCTATTGTAGTCCATCTTTCTGATATCTTTCACTGTCTTCAAATCAATCCAAACATCTTCGATCATAGGTTCATGGAATTGGGTCTTCCTCTTGATCATGTCCTTCACACCTCTGTAGTCAAAATTGGGTCTCCTTTTGAAATGTTTCATGGTTACAAGTTGCATTTCGGTCTCCATTGCCCTAGATTGTATAGCAGTCAACACTGAGAATTAGCTAATTTTGATTGTGAACCTGAAACCAGGTTTCTTAAGTTCCATCTGCTTATTGTGTACGACAATAATTTGCCTACACAACTCCATCAGTACCAATTTATCTGAGGAAAATCTTGGGAGCATATAGGGATAACCTTGGAAAAATCCAACCCATAGATAACAACAAGAAGGGAACTATAAGACCATATAGTTGAAGTCGTTTACAATAGTCCAGGCTTCATCTGAGACTCTTTTCTGCTCTAATTGGGGGTCAAAGAGACATAGAAATACTACAAAGAAAGCATCATTTACCCTCCTAAAATGATGGATTGAACCCTTCAATGTTAGCTAAGGATAATATTGATATATCAAGGTCATTTTCATATCTCCCTCTGATGTTAAGCCTGGAAAGGTTCTCATTAAAGCTGTAATGTATACCAGGTATGAAGCCATGTATAACTTTGAGGTAGTAGACACATTTGTCAATTGCTCATGCAGAGCATTACTAGTTTATTCACCCCAAAAAATGACTTGTTTGCCCTGGAGGATTATCTTGATAAAGGGATACATCCACTCATGAAACTGAGAGGAAGAAGATAAACCACATACTCTACTGAGAAGAGTAATCAAGTCACCAACCTCTTTTATAAAATCACTCTTTGGAAAGTTTTGTGGCCATCTAGACAAGTTTGCTTTGGGAGTTTTGAGCCATCTATTATTGATCACTTTCTTTGCCTTCTCAGGATATTTATCATATTCCTATTGTGCTTTAACGAAGTCAACCTTCAACACTTCAGTAGCAAGAGGGCACATGAAAACCTTGTCAATGAACTCAGGGTCTAGTCTAATTACTATGTTTCCACTAGCATCTACCACAGCCCTGGTATCTTTGTTGTAAAATTAGGTGCACTGGAGAATAAACTATGTGATGAGCTACCATAGGAAAAGAGGAGACTAGATGAATATTGCTCTCAATTATCCTCTTCATTTCAGACCTAGGATTGTTCACTTTGGTTCTATCTATGAACTCAGCCATATATACATGCCTGATCTATGTATCCCTAATGTCGTCGACATTAGAAACAACTGAGGTGATTGTAAAAACACCTTGAAGAGAAACTGTGATAAGAATTATGATCACACAATTAGGGGAAATAATGGCAATCTATGAAAATTTCACGTTGGATGATCATGACCAAGGAAATACACTTGAAAGGGCTAAGGCATGAGTAGGTTGAAAAGTGAAAGGGAAGGGGGCTCATAAAAAAGGAAAATCAAAATTTCCCAGAGTTAGTAAAAATAGAGGGAAGGCATGCATGGGCAGCAAAAATTGCTACCCTTGCATGTAGAGGAGAGTCATTGTGCATAGGTGGCAAAATTTGCCACCTCTATACATTAAGGAAGGAAGGAAGGATTGCATCGGCAGTAATTTTTGCTGCCTATGCACGTTGGATGATCATTAGGTGGTGTATAGGCAGCAAAAATCACCACCTTTGCACAAGTTGAGAAGTTAGATGTACATTGGCAGTGAAATTTGCCACCTTTGCACAAGGTTGGCAAGTTTTCATGTAAGGTCAAAAAAATCACCGCCCTTGCATGAAGTAGCTAAGGAAGAACTGTGTGAGGGCGAAGATTTTTGCCGCCATTACATGGAAAGAGACAGATTGTGTAAGTGCGGCGATTATCGTTGCCTTTACACGGGCTAGAGTGGCCAATGGGTGCAAGGAGGGGAGGAGGGTTTAGGCACGAGTAGATTGCCTTCATGAGGAAAAGAGGAGGAAGGGGAAGAAGACAAAAACCTAGACTATATAGGAGAAAGGAAAAATGGAAGGAAAAAAGAGAAATAAAACAAAAACAAAACAAAAATTGAAAGCCTACCTAGAAAAATGTGAAACAATGCTTGAATCCTTCGAAAACATGATTCCTCTAGCTTACATGATCATCCAAACATAGGATGGGGAAGAAAAAAAAGAGGAATGGATAAAAAAGAGGCAAAAAGGGATTAAATGGGGTGAAAATTGACCCCAACCACTCGGTGCATGTGGCCATAAATGCCATGCGTGAAAACTGAGACCATGTAGGGGCAGAAAAATTTGTCACCTCTATATGTGAGCTAAAAAATGATGTAGGGGTAGAAAAAATCACCGCTCCTACATGAAGAATGTAAGGGTGGTAAAAATTGCCACCTTTACACGAAGTTAGAAAACCCACATGTAGTGGTGGCAAAATTCGCTGCCATTACATGTGAACTCAAGAAAATGCCTAACTTAAAAATACTAAAATTTTGTCATCTGATCGCATCAAGGTTGTAATGATTTTCACATTTTTTGGGAAACCATAATAGGGGAACATCACAAACTTTTAACGATGTCATTTGACCAACCATAAGATCAAGAAAAACTTGTCTCGAAAGACAAACTTAGAGTGAAAAACATGAAATGAACAAGTTTCATAGGGGTTGTTCGAAAAATGAGCATAGCTAATTTTGGGAACAATAGCTAGCTCCTATTGGAGAACTTCCATTGATCAAAAT
Organism: Torreya grandis; assembly: GCA_037957365.1. NCBI lineage: Eukaryota > Viridiplantae > Streptophyta > Pinopsida > Cupressales > Taxaceae > Torreya > Torreya grandis. Next base: position 3,369,729 of record JARHVA010000847.1, on the reverse strand, counting down.
GATCGACAAGAGTATAAACTAGTCTCTAAGTGCCTTCATCCAAGCCATTGGGCTGTGGAGTCAAGCCAAGAAAGGAAAAGACACGAAAAACCAAAAAGAAACAAATAACACAAAAACTATACAACTATTCAAATGTACAAGTGAACTCATCTAATAATTCAAGGATTGAAATGTTTCAGATGTTGCCCACTGTGAGGCAATGAGAATGGCATTCCATCTTGATACTCTAGCAAGAAGTTATTTTCTCCATAGACTTGATGAATGGTAAACGGACCTCTCCACAAAGAATCAAATTTGCCGTGCATTCCTTTTAGTTCTCTCCTCTTATCCCACAACAAGACTTGATCTCCAATCTGAAAATTACGCATCCTTGCCCTCTTGTCGAAGAGTTTTTTCACCTAATTTTGATGTGTAGTAATCTAGTCCACTACCATGGTTCATTGCTCATCTAGTTCGATTAGGCACATGATCCTTTTATCAATAAAATTTTTGAAGGTTGAATCCTTGATTGCCTTTACCAACCTGAGTGCTGGTAGTTCCAAGGTGATTGGTATCTCTACATTTAAACCATACAAAATTTGGAATGGTGGCATGCCTATCACCCTTTTGGGTGTAATCCTATCTGCCCACAAAGTGTCAAACAATGCTTTATGCCAAGTCCTTTGATTATCATCTACCAGTTTCCTGATAATAGTAACTAGATTCTTGTTGGTCGATTCTGTTTGGCCATTTCCTTGTGAAAAATAATCAGAAGAGTGGGAGAGAGTAATTCCATAATAAAAGCAGAATTGGGTAATCTCATGAGAAGAGAAACAAGTTGCATTGTCTATTACAATCTTAGTTGGAACCCCAAACTGGGAAATAATATTTTTCTTAAGAAAATTACATACCACTTTCGAAGTAGCATGCTTAGTTGGAATGGCTTCCACCCATTTGGTAAAATAGTCAGTCACGGTGAGAACATAGTCATGGCCAGTACTTGATGACGGGTTCACTGCACCAATGAAATAAATACCCCATTGTTGAAAAAGTTCTTCGATTACCACTGGCTTGAGGTGTAACGCGGCCAATTTAGGTTTCCCGACGAACTGTTGACACAACTCACACCTTCATACCCATTTGTACGCCTCTTGAAATAGTGTAGGCTAATAGTACCTTGCTCCTAGAATTTTATGGGCTATCATCGGTGCAAAAAAATGTCCTCCACAAGCCAGATTATGGAAGGACTCCAAAAGTTTACCTTGTTGCACCTTATCAACGTAGTGAAGAAATACCCCATCAAGGCTTCTCTTATACAAACCATTGTCTCACAAGACATAGTTAGTAGCCTTTAGCTTAACATTCATTTTTTTTTATAGGATAGATGAGTGGAACACTCACCATAGGTAAGAAAATGAGTGATATTGGAATACCACTCATCAGTAGTAGTGACGAAGAGGACCATAGGCACTTCTTTGACCTCTGTTTCTTCATTTCCTGTTTCCTTGGGGATATTATCAGCAATCAACTGGCAGAGCCCTTTTCCCCACACAAGTTTGGTAGGTTTGATATCAAGATCAAACTCCTAAATTTTAGCAATCCAATTGCCCCTTTTAGTACCAAACTCCTGTTGAGTTAGAATGGACTTCACCATTGTATCAGGCACCAAAACTATAGTATGTGAATTTAGGATATAGAATATGAAATATTTTACCACCTTGACTATGACAAAAGCATGCCTCTCCATATTTGAATAATTCAATTTGTGAGCTTTGAGGGGACAGCTCATAAATTATATGGGAGATTCCACACCTTCTTTGTTTTACTGAACCAAAATAGTCGAAAGTGTATGCTCGAAAGCATAGCTGTATATTATGAAGTCCTTGGTATAATCTAGGTAAACCAGAATTGGTGCTTGTGCAATCACTTTTTTGATGTCTTCAAATACTAACTTGCTTTTTGCAATCCATCAAAAAGTGGCTTTGCCCTTCATCATGTCCACAATGTGGCAAGTCTTCTCTGTAAATGCCAGAATGAATCTCCATAAAAAATTTACCTTTTTAAGGAAAGAATGAACTGCAGTCTTACTAAAAAGAAGAGCAAGACTTTGGATAGATTTGACTCTTTTTGAGTCAATTTTTATACCTTCTCAAGATACAGTGTGATCGAGAAGCTTACCTTCTATAACCCCAAAAATTAATTTCTTGGGATTAAGAGAAAGACAATTTTGCCGACAGTGTTCCAACACTTGTTGTAGATGATGCAGATGATCAAGATGATGTTTGGAAAAAATGGTCAAGTCATCAAGATATACCACAATAAACTTTTCCATTTCATCTTTGAAAGCAAGATCCATTTCTCTTTGGAAGGTAGCGCCAGCATCGATCAAATCGAAAGGCATTCTACGATATGCAAAAGTGCCCCAAGGTGTAGTGAAAGCAGTCTTATGTTGATTTGCTTTATTGACTTTTATTTTATTATACCCTAAAAAACTCTTGTATTGATAACATTTATGAACTAGTTATCATTTTTAAAACTTGGTCCATGATGGGCAGAGGGTAGTTATCTTTTAAAGAAGATTGATTCAAGTTTCTAAAATTGACACAGATACGAATTTTTCCATTCTTCTTTCTTACAGGAACTATGTTAGCAATCCATGTGGAATGATGGATTGAAAAAATAATTCTTGCATTTAGCATTTTTTGGATCTCGAAAAAGATAGTACATGATATCTTAAGACTGTATTGCCTTTATTTTTACTTGTAAGGCAATGACCCAACCTTAAGAGGAATTTCATGCCAGATCTCCTCAGGCTTTAGAGATTTCAAGTCATCATAAGAATATGCCAAAACATCAATGTAATGGCAAAGGAGAGTAACAAATTTGAGCTTTGCATCAGAAGTGAAACAATTCCCAATGTTAACCATCTTGGGGTTTTTTGTTGTACTCAAATTCACCTGATCAAATTCCTTGGAGGAAGTTGAATCCACTTATCATTGCTTGACATATCTATCGTGATTATCAAATAATTTCTTGAAAGAAACCAAACCTTTTGGAATTTTGTTTCCCTTGAGTTGAAGGAACTCTTCACCAGTTTTGGAATTTACTTCGGGAACTAATTCTTGTGGTAGAGATTCACTTCCTTCAAAATAAAGATCTTTAAAGTTGTCCATTTTTTCCAAAAAACCAATGATTTGATTGTCATTATTAAACACCTACCAATGATTGGCATTATCAGGTACACTAGGTCAAAAGACCATCTCAATGGTGTACTTTTCCCCTTTAAAATCTTTATGGAGAACCATGAGGGTTGCAGAGACCGCCAATGAATCTGTGCAATCATTAAATTCTCTCAGCACAGCAAAAATATTGAAAGCATCAAAACTTTCAATACAATCACATACAAGATTGTGATAATGTCACAATCTTTTAATTTTTGTTTGGTATAGATTTCTTACCTAACAAACCACTAGTTCAGCATCTCCCTGAGCATGAATAACCTTAATACCTTTAGCATGAATAGCTTTCAATCCAAGCAGCAAGGACTCATACTCAGTAGTGTTATTGGTGTTGTTGAACTGCAGCTTATATGAATAAGGAAAATTTTCTCTTTGAGGAGAGATCAAAATGATTCCAGCTCCAGAACCGGTAAAAGAGCAACTGCCATCAAATTCTAAAATCCAAACATTATCAAAATTTGATCTTTTAAAAAACTTCTCTTCGTTATTCAGGGAAGATCTTTTGTTGTCTGAACTTTGCTCCAATAATCCTTCCAACTTTGTATCTGAATTTTTTGAATTGTCACTAAAATGACTTTCATCTGATGAGATGAAAACATCTTCAGTAGTTAAGAAATAACTACCTATTCCTGATGATTCAAATAAAATTTGGGCTTTCAGATCTGATGTTTGGGTGACTATATATTTTGACTCTTTCTCAAGAAGTAATTTCATCATAACACCTTTAACAGGTATCTTTGCTTTAGACAGATCCATATTCAATTCACCACCTACATCTTTACAAAAATTGTGCCCGAGCAAAATGCCATAGGAGGCTAGAACATTGGCTACTAAGACTGTCATTTTGATCCTCTTCTCTGGAAAAGTTGCAAACACAAATTGGGCATCTTTAATTTGACCTAGGAGTGGGACTTGCTTATTCTCCATGGAAAAGCATCTACCAAAAGTTTTGGTTAAGGTAAGACCAAGAGAATATGCTACCTTGGCAATAATGTTATCAGAAGCTCCAGAGTCTATTATGCAATTACTCAATTTATGACCATTTATCAACAAAGAAACATAGAAAGGTTTTATTTTCCCAGGGGTGAAAAGAGGAGTAATGACAAGATTATTTTGGGTGGATTTGTTCTTGGAGGAATCATGAGTCACCTTTGGAAAATCTTGTCCTATAGGGGTAGTTTTACTTTTTACATATTCGGCCAGCCTATCAAATTGTTCAGGATTGGCTCACAAGTCCTCAATCTTAGTCATTTGAATCTTGGTCTTTTTGGCATGATCAATTATATCAAATAATTGAAATGAACTAGAGACAGAGGGGGGAAGCCCATCATCTTGATCTTTATTAGGTGTGGCACTGGTCTGAGAGATAGAAGTAGAAGGTACGGGATGATTTAAGGTACTCACTTTTTTATTAGTCACCAGGTCCTTTGATTGGAAAGGCAGTAAAGTCCCTCATTTAGCGATCGAAACTACTGGCTAATATTCTTCTCATGCTTTTTCTTTATCAGCTTGTTGGGCTAACTAGTTTTAGGACCTAGTAAAAATAGCGTACGATCCATCAAACACTTCTCCCTTACTTTTAGCTTCACCCTGATAATCTAAGAAACCAATATTAGAGTCACCAGCTAATTCTTCTTCTTGCTCTACAAAGAGATTAGAATCATCTTCTTAGTCCAACTCAGGTTGGAGTGAGGAATCATGTTTAGCTTCAAGGTAACCAACTGCTGAGTTGCCTAGTGCTGCTTCAATGGCAAGTTTCCCCTGTGGGGGAGGCAGATGATTTGGTTGCCCTTGATTTTTAGCAGCATTGCCTTGATATGACTAGTTCTAAAATGTCCTCCTTGGCATATCTTGATAAGGAGGATCAGACATACCTTGGGTCATTTGTCTTTTCAAGGCTAGCAGTTCATTTGTCAACTTTTGCACCATAGGATCTATGGTGCTCGTGGAAAAACTTTCAGCAGGTGAAGAAAATTTATTTTTATTAGAATCTTTTCTAATCTTACCTGCCAAGATAAGATCATCCTCGACCTTAGTAGCCAAATTTTGAGCTATAGTAAGATGCATAGGACCATCCCACCTCAACATAAAACTTACTTCAGGAAGTTGCGAGTTGATGAAAAAACACTTGAGGTTCTCTGGTGTAGGCTAAGTGATCATAGGAATTTAGTTCTTCAGTTTATTCAATTTTGCTATGAAATCCCTCATAGGTTCATGAGGATCCTTCTTAATTTGTGTAAGCTGAGCCAACAAGGCATGTGCATCTTTAGCCGGTTTGAATTTGGCCTCAAACTTAGCCTTGGGCATATTCCAGTTAGTTATAGTTTGATTTTGAAGGTGATAAAACTAGTCGGTAGCAGTGCCTTGCAAATTTTATACAAACAATCTCACCGCTATATCTATGTATTCCACACCTATCACACCACATGTTATGGAGAAGGCAGCAATATGCTCATTAGGATGAACCTTCCCGTCACCATAGAATTTAGGGAAACTCTTTTTCAAACTACGAGGTAGTTCATGTAGGGGTGGGGCTAGATTGAGAGCACCAAAGGAGTTTCCCCATGGGCCTTGGACCGCCATGATATGTTTATTAAATGTAGGGATAACAAATCTAAGTGGGGTAAGTACAGACAAAACTCTACTAGCACTAAGACTAGAAGTTTCATTTGGTATTGGAAATCTGACATTGGTAGGAGGGAAGCTCTTAGTATGCTAAAGATGAGATGGGAGAGGAGAGATCTCAAAATTATTTTGCCACACTAACTCAAATATAGGATCAAAAATACCTTGAGCTCTCTGACTTCGTGTGTACGGTGGATCTACCAGAGTAAAAAACTAAACAAGTCCTGGAAATGCTTCAATTTGAAGCTTGAGGCTTCAAAATGTGTGTTCATGTCAGAGTATGGATAAGGATATTTAATGGAAATAGATATAAAATGGAAATGGATAAGGATAAGAACTACTTCAATCTAAAGCTTGAGGCTTCAGACTACACGTAACGATCCCCAGCAAAGTCACAAAAAAATTGATGGCGCGAAGCTGGCAGTGTTCTTTCTTACTTCACGTTGTTCCCCAGCGATATGAAAAACTTCAATTTAAATAGATTGGAAAAGGACTGGAAATGCTTGTCGATCCCTCGCGAAGTCACCGAAAAACTGTTGAGTGAATATTTTGTCGTCAAGCAACCGACAGCAAAATGGGTATATCAACCATTGTACAAGAAGATTTATATGGCAAAAAATGTGGGTTTACCATATCATAGTGAGATAAATCTCTCCTCTCATCAAGAGGAGGTTCCCTATAAACTACTTATATATTAATATGAAATGAAAATAGACTTGAAGGTGAGATTACACCATCTATCTCTCTTGTTTCAGAGATGATGTTTACAAAGCAAAAGAGAAATCCTGGTTGATGACTAAAAGCATTTCTCTTCTTTCAGAAATGATGTTCAATAAATGGTAAAAAATCTTCTCAAATAGTAACAAGATCTATGAGAAACCCATGAAAGCACAAAGTCTTTCATTGTTCCCCTTACTGATTTGAAACGTACGTAATAGTAGAGTGAAGTGCAGCTCAAAGTCTTCACCTAAAACTACAACACAGTATAAGATCACAAAGGATAAAAGCAGTTCAAAGCCTTTCTAATATCCTTCCCGCTAAAACATGGAAAACACAAACTAAAGGTAATTATAGCAACTCAAAGTCTTCATAATTAACTTCAGAATGTCTTCAAATAATTTCCACATACACTTTGCTTATTTAATCAAATAGATGAGAGATTATTAGGAAAAAAATCATAAGAATGATCTCCTAAATAACACAAATTATCCCAACACAAAGTCTGAAAGTAACCTACTTCTCATTCATTCATGAAAATATGATTTACAATTTGAGATCAAAGTCTGAGGAAGCATCTCAATTTTGGCAGAGTTTTTTCTCTCAATTATCAAAAAAGATATATCTTACCAAAGAGGCTCCCTCTATATATATAGGGACAAGCCTTCAAAATTGAGAAAATATTTAAATATTAAAACCTATTCAAAGATGAGTCTCCATTGACTTTGTGACTTTTCCAGATTTTTACATGTAATTACACAACAAAAGTACATGTGCAAATGTCCCAAGTCAATTACAAAGTGCATGAGAAGAATGGAGAAGAAAGCATGGAAGAATAGTTTAATTTTTGTCACTAGTCTTCTTTAGATGAGCATCATACATGGTGATAGCTACCTATATCCTGATACTGTTTGGCGCAATAGTATTTTTGAAGACCACCTTAGCCCTAACTGTGACATTTCTCAATGCTATGATTGATTTCACATGACTAGTTAACCTAGTTCTCAGATTGTCCAGAGTTAACTGATTATCTAAGATATTGTCCACATAAGCCATTAAGAATGCTTTCTCCTTAAATTCCTTTTAGATCATTCCTTCAAACTCCTGAATCATTTCTTCTGCTGAAATGAATTGGTTGTCTCGAGAGGTAAGTTTTCAAGGCAACTCCTCTAATTTGTGCACAGACTAATATCACTTTGTTCACTGGCATCTTTAGAAGATTTGAGGTCGATGATCAATTCCTTAAGCACTCAGATCCTATATATTAATGATTCTTTATTTTCAATATAAGAATCTCTATCAGCAATGACATCGATTGATACTAGGCTACGTATTTTCAGCTCCTTCATCTCTATCCATTTGCTAAGATATTTATCTATACTTCCAACCTCCTAAGAAATGATATTGATAAGATCATCTAATTCTGTTCTCACTTTCCTCATTTTACCTATCTTCTCAGACAATTTTATAAGGAAATCCCCTGTGCATGCATCTTATCCAAGTAGTCTTCAAGTACTTTTCCCTTTAGATAAGTCTTTTATGCTTTCTAGATTACGGGGTCATCTGTGGAGATAGCTTCTAGATTTACTGCTTCTGGAGCAAAAGTGAATCTCCTTATCACTGCGGTCAATTGTTTCACCATCGCCTTGTAATGATCCTTCATTTCCTTTTCCCTGTCAAATTTATAAACCATGATATCCATTACGGATTGCAAATCACTCTTAGCGCCCTCATGAGATATCTTCCCTAACTCAACTCAAGAAATAGAGTAGCTACTCATATCAAAATTTTCAAGAATCACATCCTATGAAGGTTTGGCTATTTCCAAAAATTTGTGCCCCTTATCTCCAATCATCTTTGAAAAGATCTTTGGCTTCTTGTGGGTCTTAGCTTTCACCGGTGCTATTCTACCGAAGTCAAAGTCATCTGGAGAGATGGCTTATTTTTTTCTTTTAGGTGTGAAAGTTGATAACCAAGGTGGGAGAGCAGAAGCACTTACATTAGCAACAATCCCTATAGTTGGCATCACTAGGGTGGCACCTGCACTACTAGTGGAGATAATGGGCATAGTATCAGTTAAAACCACACCTGCTATTGAATGATTGAGGGTAGAACTATCTCCGATGTTAAAAGATAGAGATGACAAACTGGGGATGGATCCTGATGAATGAAGAACATCTCTAGCAATGCTTTGAGGGTCACCAAAAATAACTTTAGAAGGAGAGGTGGCTCCAGAAGAGAGAACACTTATTAGAGAAATAGGAAAATGAGTTGCACCATGTGAGTTGGGCTGAGAAGAAAAAATTCCTGCCTCTGGCTGCGCAGCTTCTTGTGGAGATAGAGTTTTCATTCCCCATTGACCTGAAGGCTTGTCATCAATTTCCATCTGTTCTACCACTGGTTCTTTGGTACTTTCTTTCTCAATCCCCATATCTATTGCTTTTGGCTCTTTCCCTAAAGCTTTTGATTTCTTCGTTACAAAAATGATCCTAGGCTTATGGGGCCTAGATGGAGAAGAAACATCACTTTTATTCTTCATTCAGTTTTCCACTCTTCTTGTTTCTTCTTGAAATTTAGCTTCTAATCCTATAATAAACTCTTTCAAGGTGATTCCCTTATTTGCTAACCAATCATTGGTGTTTGCCAATATTAGTTCGAATCTCATCCTCAAGGAGGTCAACTCTTTTTGAGACTATTGGATCAGGAGAAGAGGAGTATTGGTGACTTGTTCAGCATGATACCTATTATTGATTAGGTCTCTATCATCTACTAGATTTACAGGGGTATCATTAAGCCCCATATCCTATTTTTTCAAGAGATAGTCTACTGTAGTCCATCTTTTTGATATCTTTCATTATCTTCAAATCAATCCAAACATCTTCGATCATAGGTTCATGGAACTGGGTCTTCCTCCTGATCATTTCCTTCATAGCTCTGTAGTCAAAATTGGGTCTCCTTTTGAAATGCTTCATGGTTACAAGTTGCATGTCGGTCTCCATTGCCCTAGCTTTTGTAGCAGTCAACACTGAGAATCGGCCAATTTCAATTGGGAACCTAAAACCAGGTTTCTTAAGTTCCATCTGCTTATTGTGTATGAGAATAATTTGCCTACACAGCTCCATCATGACCAATTTATCTGAGGGAAATCTTGGGAGCATATAGGGATAACCTTGGAAAAAGCCAACCCATAGATAACAAAAAGAAGGGAACTGTAAGAACATATAGCCAAAGTCATTCACAACAGTCCAGGCTTCATCTGACACTCTTTTTTTCTCTAATTGGGGGTCGAAGAGATGCAAAAATACTACAAAGAAAGCATCATTTACCCTCCTAAAATGATGGATTGTACCCTTCAATGTTATCTAAGGATAATATTGATATACCGAGGTCATTTTCCTATCTCCCTCTAATGTTAAGCCTGGAAAGGTTCTCATTAAAGCTGCAATGTATACCAGGTATGAAGTCATGTAGAACTTTGAGGTAGTAGACACCTTTGTCAATTGTTCATGCAGAGCATTGCTAATTTGTTCACTCCAGAAAATGACTTGTTTGCCCTGGAGGATTATCTTGATAAAGGGATAGATCCACTCATGAAATTGAGAGGAAGAAGATAAATCACATACTTTGTTGAGAAGAATAATCAAGTCACCGACCTCTTCTATAAAATTGCTCCTTGGAAAGTTATGTGGCCATCTAGACAAGTTTGCTCTGGGAGTTTTGAGCCATTTATTATTGATCACTTTCTTTGCCTTCTTAGGATCTTTATCATATTCCTTTTGTGCTTCAAGGAAGTCAATCTTCAACACTTCAGTAGCAGGAGGGCAAATGAAAACCTTGTCGATGAACTCAGGGTCTAGTCTAATTACTATGTTGCCACTAACATCTACCACAGCCCTGGTATCTTTGTTGTAGAATTGGGTGCACTAGAGAATGAACTCTATGTGATGAGCTGCCATAGGAGAAGAGAAGACCAGATGAATATTGCTCTCAATTATCCTCTTCATTTTAGATCTAAGATTGTTCGCTTTGGTTCTCTCTATGAACTCAGCCATATCTATGTGCCCGATCTCTATATCCCTAATGTCATCGACATTAGAAGCAACTGAAGTGATTGGAAAAACACCTTGATATTGGTACTTCATCATCTTCAAATTCTTTGGAGAAACCTCAATCATCGAGATGAGCCTTTGTTGAAAGTATATTGATGAAAAAGGATCTTGAAGAGAAATTGTGATAAGAATCATGATCGCACAATTAGGGGAAATAATGTCAATCTAAGAAAATTGCATGTTGGATGATCATGACCAGGGAAATGTGCTTGAAAGGGCTAAGGCACGAGTAGGTTAGAAAGTGAAAGGGAAGCAGGTTCAGAAAAAAGGAAAATTGAAATTTCCTAGAGTTAGTAAAAATAGAGGGAAGGCATGCATGGGTGGCAAAAATTACCACCCTTGCATGTAGAGGAGAGTCATTGTGCATAGGCAGTGAAAATCACCACCTCTACACATTGAGGAAGGAAGGATTGCATCGGTGGATATTATTACTACCTATGCATGTTGGATGATCATTAGGTTGTGTATAGGCAGTGAAAATCACCGCCTTAACACAAGTCAAGAAGTTAGATGTGCATCGGTAGCAAAATTTGCTGCCTTTACACAAGGTTGGCACGTTTTCATGTAAGGGCAGTGAAAATCTCTACCCTTGCACAAAGTAGCTAAGGAAGAACTATGTGAGGGCCGGAAATTTTTGCCGCCATTACACAGGCTAGAGTGGCCAATAGGTGTAAGGAGGGGAGGAGGGTTTAGGCACGAGTAGATTGCCTTCATGAGGAAAAGAGGAGGAAGGGGAAGAAGACAAAAACCTAGATTATACTGGAGAAAGAAAAAATGAAAGGAAAAAAGAGAAATAAAATAAAAACAAAACAAAAACTGAAAGCCTACCTAGAAAAATGTGAAACAATGCTTGAATCCATCGAAAACATGATTCCTCTAGCTCACACAATCATCCAGATGTAGGAGGGGGAAGAAAACAAAGAAGAATGGATCAAAAAGAGGCAAAAAGGGATTAAATGGGGCAAAAATCAACCCAAACCACTTGGTGTGCGTGGCCATAAATGATGTGCATGAAAATTGAGACCATGCAGGGGCAGCAAAATTTGCCACCTCTGCATGTGAGGTAAAAAAGGATGCAGGGGTGGCAAAAACCACCGCTCTTGCATGAAGAATGCAAAGGTAGTGAAAATTTTTACCTTTTCATGAAGTTAGAAAACCCACATGTAGTGGCAGCAAAATTCACCACCATTACATGTGAACTCAAGAAATGCCTAACTTAAAAATATGAAAATTTTGTCAGCTGATCGCATCAAGGTCGTAACGATTTTCACATTTTTGGGAAATTGTAATAAGGTAACATCACAACCTTTTAATGATGCCAGTTGACCAAACACAAGATCAAGAAAAACTTGCCTCAAAAGATGAACTTAGAGTGAAAAACATGAAACGAATAAGTTTCGTAGGGGTTATTCCAAAAATGAGCGTAGTTGATTTTGGGAATAACAATATTATTCTTGAGTCTAAGTATTTAATGCATTTGTGTGCCATCAATTTAGATAACAAAATTTTCTTTTAATTCTCATTTCAATTTAAACTTGTTACTCATCTTTGGCAGGTTGGCTAGCTAGCCACATGGAAACACTTTGTTAAGTCTTTATGTCTAGTCACCACTTTGGAGACAGTTGTCGATTACTCATTTACTAGTTATTTTACCATGTTGTCAACCTTTTATATCCATGCCTTGGTTGTGTCCCCTTTTACAAAATGACACTTGTCTAACTTTCATGCTATCAACTCTTTAGCCTCCAGTCATATTTTGTATGCTCCACAGTCATGGGTCATTGTGATAAAGCCACATGGAATGATCTCAGTGGCCAAGGAAGTTACAAGGCTTGGAGCCATTAGACTATAAATTTTGGCTATGCTTCGGCTCTCCTAAAGTTGAGTTGGGTGTAAATGTGTCAAGTGTTAGTTTTTTGAAGCATGGAAGCTTAGGGCCATTAGTATGTAGTCCAAAGGTCTATCTAATCCTTCTATGGTTCCATTTGTCAGAAATATTATGCTCAAAACCATAAAAGTTCAAAGTATTAAACTATAGAGGTTTAGTACCATTAATCTTTGTGGATGAAAAAGTGAAGTCTCCATGTTTCCAAGTTTTTGGGATGTTTGGAGGATCGATAAGTAAAAATACTTATAATTTTATGAACTTTATAATAGCTTAAGGTTTTAGATGATGTGAGAGTGAGGCATGTGAAAATATCATGTACCTAAAGTGGGGCCCGCTCATGGATGGTTAATGAATCCTAGTTAATGGTCCTGTGGTCACATAAAATAGATGCAAAACTAGGATGAAAAAATATTAATATGAATATCATTAGTTTGTAAACCATAGTGTTGAAAAGAACTCATGAAAACCCTAGGCGTAACATAACTTAAGATACTAGTTCAAGATTTGATTTTCATGGTTTGATTTCTTATAAATTTTGACTTTATGAGAATAACCTCAGACTATGAATGAAGAAGAATTATAAACATGGACTTTTAAGGTTCATGGCTTCCCCAGTTAAAGATTTTTCCATAAGGGGTCCCTTTTTAAAACTGATAAAAATGGGGTGTGTGTGATCAAGGCACAACAAATGATGACTTATAAGAGAAAATACTCTTGAATATTTTGAGAACTCATTTTTTTAATAATATACTATAAAAAAACTTCATTCTAAAAAATAAAGAATAAGGAAACCAAGATTCTAGAACAAACTCCTACTTCTTCATGCAATATCCTAACCTCTCTATTTATTGTATATATGTGTGTTAAAGTGAGATCAATTTTCCTTAGTTATGAAAATTTTAACAAACAGCTGAATAAAAATTGTACGTTTCACATTGACTTCTAATTGTGAAATAAAAAAAGAAGCCTATTGCTCTATTACCAACTAGGCATCCATAACCTCGATAGAAATACCTTTGGTCACACTCAAAGCCTTGTTCTACTACTAACCAGGCATCGATAGCCCTAATAGAGATTACTCAAATCACCCATCTTTTATAAATTTATAATATTTTTATTTTTTTGATAACACAGATAGAAGAAGGGTTGGGGATTACCAATGGCTAGTTATATGAAAAATAAAACTCATTTGTCAATGTGTCCTTGTTAGTGTACACTGAGTCCTATGTTTATTATTTTATATCTAAGTTTTAGCATGTAATGGTGTGATGAACCTTCAAAAATGGAAAGAGTTTCTAAAATTTTCATGAATATATCAAAACAAGTCCCTAAAACATAGTAAGCTTATTAGATCTAAGTAAAACTTAGTTTAGTTACAATGAATACCTCAATACCAGACAATCTTGTACTATCAAAATAGATCCTCTAGAGGACTAGTGGTGCCTTTTTCATACCTCATCTCTTTGTTTTTATATATCTTCATATTTTTAATTCAATAAACTTGTGAGACATTTCTTCATTTTAATAATTTAACCTAAAAATCATAACGACTAATCTACTAAAAGTAAAAGGTTGAAAACAATAATTCTATCCTCAAAAACATAACGACTAATCTACTGGAAGCAATGAAATCTAGCCTATTTCTAATCTAAACTTGTACTTATAGTTTACTCTGATGCATCTCCAATTGGAGTAGCCATGAAGTAATGCTTAAAATATTTTCCATTGATTAGAAAGGTGAGGTCATTACCTTGAATATCTTTTAATTGAAAGATATTTTTACCAAGGATTTCTTATATCTGATATGATCCAATCCATAGGGGAGAGAACTTGTCACGTTGTCCCTTCTTTTCATGGGCTTTATCCGATAAGAGTACTAGGTATAAAAACTTGAAGGCCTTGATCTTAGATATTTTATCAAACTATTTATAAACAATAAATTGATATTTATTATAGTTGTGTAGGGTTTCAGTTTTTGTGTCTTCCATTTAGACAATATCTGTGCATATTTATATAAGATATGTCATTCTTGTGGTTTGTCTTGTGTCGATTTCTTAATGGCATCTACCATATTTTTATTCGTAGATTCATCTACTCTATTCCCTTGTGGATAATAATTTAAAGATAACTTCATTGTAATCTAATTATCATAATCACATTCTATGAGTTTAGATGATTGAAAAGTTGGACCATTGTCACAAAATAGGGAAAAGGGGGTGCCAAACCTAGTCACTATATTTTCTTACAAAAATTTGATGACATCACCTGCTCTGGAATTTTTGTTGATACTACTTTTGTCCATCTAGTGTAGTAATTTGTAGTTGTAAGAACAAACATGTGTCTTGCTAAAGAGTTCAAGTTTATTACCCAATAAAATCAAGACCCCACTAGGCAAAGGGGCATCCCTCAATAACTAGATGCAAAGGCATGGTAGCATTCACTTCTCTTTTAGCAAATATTTTGAATTCATGGTAGGTTCTGACATGGTTATGAGCATCTTTGAATATTATGGGCCAATAGTACCCTATCATTAAAATCTTATGAGTTGTGGTATTACCTCAGGGGTGTCCACTACCTGTCATTTGATGCAAATCATCCAATATATCCTTGGCTTATTATTTTGACATGCATTTAAGATAGATGCCTTCATATTTTTTATATATAAGACTCTCTTTTTTATCATGTAGTGGGCTGATTTTAGCCTAAGAGCTTGTTTTTGTTTTCTATTTAATTCAGGAGGGAACGTACCTATGAGCAAGTAATGGATGATCTAAGAGAGCCATTCACCTCTAGTTATCTGAGTTTCATTGATTTATTCAATGTTGATGTGTGGGTCAATTTGATCCATCAGCTAGATGATACCCTGGCCTCTTACCATTATTATAGGTCTAATATCTACATCAAACTCCTCTAACTTTTTCATCCACTTACCTCTCCTTTTATTAGGAAATTATTAATGCTCACATGAATATTTATATTTGTGGGTATATAGTGAAATATTAAATATTGTATTTGGGTGTCCATGAGTTGTGAGAACAAATCATTATTAGATCAGCTTGAGAGAAACTAGGGAGGAGTTGAGAAATAGAAGGGATTTGTGATAAAGTTGAAACCATGTATTAAGGAGACCTTCCTCCTATAAATTATAAATCTCTCATATGAATAAATCTATCCCAAATAAATTATAATTCAAGTTTATTATATATGTATAACTTTATTATTTATGTGTTTTATTTATACAAATCTAAATCAAACTCATCATCTGGTATCAAAGTAGGCAAATCCCTTGTGAAAAATGATTTTCTAATTTGAGAAAAGGGCAATCTAATTTCTTTTGTGTGTGCCCGAATTGATGGTGCATTGAATTTGTTAAAAAATATTAATTGGTAGAATAATTAGGAGGCATTATTGCTTTGGCACAGCCATATCAATACCATTCAATATATGAGTGAAGCATTGGTCTATCTACATGTATTCATTCTTTGTCGGTGCCCAATCATCTATAAAATTATCTTCTATCCAAACATACCACATGGAGATTAATCTTGTCATTAGATAAATTAGTCCTATAGATTGGTGTCAAGTCAATGCAATTTGAAAGAAGCATTACACTGACATATCAATGAAAAAATCAAGTTTTCTCCACACAGCATTGAGTCATCTCAAAACTATAGCCAAGCATCTCATCATGTCATCCTGACATCCAATTCTTCCAACATGTTGATCCAGTCCACTTTCTTGCATTCTATTGGAGTGCGTCTCCATTTTCCTTGGTTGCATCAATGTCAATCTTACATTCATCTTCAATATTAACACCTTTCAAATCTATGGTTTTCTAAATGAATAATAGTTGTCATTGTATTGGACTGTAAATCTAAGAGTGACTCATTCACCTGTGTTGGAGTTTAAAGTATTATGTTCAGCTGGACACATGTGTCTTTTGTGTAAGTCTGCTCATGTCTCATGCTGCTCTCCATAGTTGTCATCAACTTAGAGTATAAGTCTATTGTTTCATTATTTATTTATTTTTATCTTCAGTCCATACTAGGATAAATGTAATGATTGGTCCAAGTTTTTAGTTTTGAATGTCTATGAATCTATTTATATTGTTTTGTCATTTATAATTAAGTCTTAGTATTAAAAACAAAATCTTGTATATAAATTAAGATAAGTTTTTTAGCATTTATAAATATTATTACTATCAAAGTCTTTCATAATATCTAGAGTCATTAAATATAGTATTGTCTAAAGTTGTCCTTTGTTATGTATAGTGTCTTGGTCTTTAGGAATTGAGTCTTTAATATTATGGTCAATATTAATTTATTTAAAAAGTCTTTTTGTTAAAATTAATAGTTTTGTTTATAGGGTTAGTCAATTTTATGTTTATATCAATTGGTCATAGTTACTTTTTTTTAGTCACATTTTATGGTTATTAGAAAGTAATTAAATACTACTTTCTAGTTAATAGGTGTTATTATTTCTAGCTGTCATTTTTGGTTTATTGTTAAAATAAAAAATGAAATGAGAATTAAAATTTGATTCATTATGTTAAGATTCATTTTTACATCAAAAGAGTCAAGAGTTAGAGTCTTTCTTTTGTGTTAAGTAAGTAGCTTCACCCACTAGAGGATGGAGGAAAAAGGATGGAGTCAAGAGTTAGAGTCTTACGGATGCATTATCACTTGTACATGACATCTAAATTATGGGGGGGAGTATTGTCATCAAAAATGACATGAGCTTCATCGACATAATTTTTGAGTAAGTAGCTTCACCCACTAGAGTATGGAGGAAAAAGAGGATGGAAGACACGTGTACCTCTCTTTAGCCACTAATGACGGGGTACCATTTTGCAGTAGTGGTTAATTTATATTTTATATTTTTAGCTTGTGTTAAATAAGAACATAAGTGTATCCCTATTCATGTAATACATGAGACTTTCCAAATATAATCCCCTAAAAGTGTGATAGTAAATGATATCTAGACCATCAATAGTAAAGCAAGAGATATTCTTGATAAAATTAGTTTGTAGGAGTGTTCCCACTACTTTTTAATTGGTTTGCTTGATGTTCCCAGATTTGGTTGATGTAGTTCCCTTTGCATGGTTGGTGGTTGATACATGTTCCCATCATGGAGGAGTTTCCCATGATTGGTTGATAGTGTTCCCATTTCTTAGTTGATTAGTTCCCACAATCAAAGTGTAAGGAAGTAGCACATAGGAACGTCAAGAAATGTGTATGCCACTTAGACAAAGGATGGTGTTTCTCCCCATGTTTGCACTAAGGTGGGGAATATTAAG
Organism: Torreya grandis; assembly: GCA_037957365.1. NCBI lineage: Eukaryota > Viridiplantae > Streptophyta > Pinopsida > Cupressales > Taxaceae > Torreya > Torreya grandis. The sequence goes on along the minus strand of JARHVA010000847.1, from coordinate 3,351,876 downwards.
AAATTATTAGTGCTCATATAAATATTTATATTTATGGGTATATAGTTAAATATTAAATTTTGTATTTGGGTATCCATGATTTGTGAGAACAACTCACTATTAGATAAGCTTGAGAGAAACCAGGGAGGAGTTGATAAATAGAAGGGATTTGTGATAAATTGTAAATCTCTCATATGAAAAAATATATCCTGAATAAATTATAATACAAGTTTATTATATATGTAGAAATTTATTATTTGTGTGTTTTTTTATACAAATCTAAACCAAACTCATTACCTTTCACATAATTTTTTCTATCCCAGCATAATCTTGATAGTTGGGCTGGGAATAATGGCATATGTTTTATTTTGAAAGATGTAATGTCTAAATTTCTTAACAAATTTGATGAAGGCATATATTTATTTACCTATCATGGAATATCTTAGTTCAACATCCTTCATATTGGTACTCATGAAAGCAATGGGATGTTCATTACCTTATACCCTTTATTTTAATACAACTATGGTATGCTCTGAATAAAGTGAATAGACATAAAAACATTTAATGAAATCTAGACTTCTTAGAACTAGAGCCTGAGCAATATTGGTTTTGATATATTTTAAGGCCTTTTGGGCTTATGTCATCCACTCTATCTTTACATCTTGTTTCAATATAGCATTCAATGATTTGACTATTTTGACAAAACTAGAAAAGAATTTTCTAACAAAGTTTATCATTCCAAAAAATGACTTTAGCTCATTTTTGCTATTGGGAGGTGTTAGCTTGGATTTAGCTTAGACTCTACCTAGATCAATATAAATTCCATATTTAGTGATAATATGGCCCAACAACTTTCCTTTAGTGACTTCAAAGATACTCTTCTTCAGATTCATGGAGGCCCCATATTTTTTGCATTTATCAAAGACTCACTGCAAGTGGTAAACATGATCAGCTTGATTTTTTTGAAAACATAGTGAGATCATCTATGTATATGACAATACATTTACAACCAATCTCCTAGAATCAAAAATATATTTCTCTTTGGAAGGTGGCTCCTGCATTGATTAAGCCAAATGACATCCTTTTATATGCAAACGTTCCCCACTTGGTGGTGAATGTAGTATTCATCTTGTCTTCTGCTTCAATAAAGACCTAATTATAGCTAGAGAAACCATCTAAAAAGAACATCATCTCTGATATTTTCACAATTTGAATCACCTCATCCAAATAAGGTAGAGGTTAATTATCTTTCTCTAATGCTTTTTCAGGTTCTTGAAATCAACACATAGTCTAATTTCCCCACTTTTATTTATGACTGGTACTAAGTTGGATACCCACGTCAAGTGCCTAATTGGAAAGATGATTTTATCATCTAAGAGATTCCATGTTTTAACCTATATAAGAGGTTCCAAGATTGGATTTGTTAGCCTTTATCTTTACCTAAAAGGCTTATAATCAGGTTTGAGGGGGATGGTGTGAGTGATTACCCTAGGGTCAAAGATCCTTAGGTCATCATAATTCCATGCAATGACATCTTTGTAGTATATGAGTAATGTCTTGAGTCTATTATTTTCATTCTCAATAAAAATTAGACCCACATTCATGTGTTGTGGATGTTGATCAGTCACTAAGATTTCTTTGGTGAACTCAAATTCAGTTGCCTTGAACTGCATTTACTTTTGAGCTTATGGATTGATATCAAAGGCTCACATTAAATAAATCATCCCTATAAGTATGTATTTTTATTTTAGCTATAGAACACCCTCTTATCCCATATCTTCAATTTGTATAAGTTTGACATCCTTTTCATCTATTATTTGGGACTCAAAGGATCTAGAATTAGTAAGGAACTACATGATTTTTTTATCATCCTTGAACACCTAAAAATGGTCTATATTGTTGAGAATAAGAGGATAGGGAACTAATTACATAGAAAACCTCAGTATTATTGACTCTTGTAATGGTGCCAAATTATCAACTAATGTTTTTGGTGAATTTTTTGTCTAGTTGCCTTCTCTTGGAATAGCTTTTATGTTGAAGGTATCAAAAGATTCAATTAGGTTCCAGGCCTGGTGCTTGTATTACTTCAAATAAGTGAGTTTACATTGCTATTTTTTTATGATATGGTTTACAACCAAATTAGAATCACCAAAGACCTATACTTTCTTGGCATTATACTTTTTTACAAAATGGAGATCAAGGATTAGAGATTCATACTCAGACCTATTGTTCATGCATGGGAACTACAATCTGTAAGATGCTAGATACTACTTCCCTTCTAGATTTGTGAGGGTTATGCCCACACCTGAACTTATTTTGACCTAGCCTGACTGAAATGGAGTGTCCATAGCTGGGAAGGACCTTCATATTCTCATTCATGCAATGCATGTTCCTATTTGGTGGTGAACATGTACACACTTACATGTGAAGACACAAAGTCTATATTTTCATTGGTGGCACTATATTATATGATCATGTGTTTCATTTTGGTTTCATAATCTACTTGTATTTGATTGGGTTCCCCTTCCATGGCAAACACATGTGTGATAAGTCAATATCCATGTATCCATTAAGTGTTTTGGACCAATCCCTACTTAGCAAGAGGCCATAAGCTTCTAGAATATCAATGACCAATATATCAATAGTCTATTGCACACATGGTTCAGACACCAACTAGATACGCATATTGGTTAATTAATCAACACATGGTATTGGGGATTTGTCTAATTGAAGAACCACTCTTTTTGACTTGTCAATAGTAAAACATGGTTTTTTTATATAGCTATCAACATCACATTGGATGATGATCCATAATTTACCATAAAGTTGTGCACATTATTTCCAAACATTTTGATAGTCAGTAGGAAAGGTAGTACTTTTGGTTTGTCTTTATATACCATTAATTTCATGTACGTATCCTTTGATTTATCAAGAGAAGGCCTTCTAATTATGGTTTTGAGTAGCATCTCCCTTTGTTTGATGATCTGAGCCAACTCATGTAGACTAATATTAGCCTTGATCTTATTAATATCTTCAACAATGTTGTATCCCCCTTTATTAGGGGGTTTTATAGTTTTCAACTACTCATCTTTTTTGGGAGGTGGTGGATTGTTGTTAGCCTTCAAATCTATAGGAGGAGTAGTAGTATTATTCAAAGGTGTTTAAGTAATTATAGGTTGTTTACTCCTTGAATTATAATTATTCCTAGCTTGGTGATATTATTGGAAGGCATGGAAATCATATATGTTATCCTCTAGTTCATTATTACCTTCCTATGTAAATGGAGGGTCATACATTTTGAAAACCATTATTTTTTTTGGGTGGCCTAAATCATTGAAGGAATATTCCTTTTGATGTGTAGGACTTTCTTGCCTTTTAGCCTCCTACTGGAAGATTTCAAAAGTAGTGCATAACTTGATACAATCTAACTCACCATGCTATGTATTTTTATGAACTTGGCACTAGTTTGGAAGAGCTACATCCATGATATTGATCTCAAGTATCTTATTAGATGGGACTCATTGTTCTTGATTATATCTACACCCATTGAAAGGTTTTGTATATTTTTGTAATCTAAAATTTTGGTTAGTATTCTATCTGCCTATGTTATCCATACATTCTTACATGTTTAAAAACTTGTTACTCAATTTCTGTGCCATCCTTTGGATTGAATCTAATTCTCTCTTTATGGAATCAAAATTATTACCATGTGTAGTAGTTATATTGACTGGGATCGAGGGTTGACTATAATTTTTTTGGTTGGTGACAGATGTATAATTATTCAAGAAGATAAGGTGTTGGTTAGGCATAGCATGGGTCATGGGTCAAAGGCACTTAGATGTATACTTGGTTTTTGTTTTGGGATATAGTATTTTTATTCATGCCTGGGATTGGAGTGAAAGCTATAAAAACTAGGCCAAGATCAAGCGGGACCAAGGATTACATCTATGGATTTAGTTTTTTGTCAATATTGATGGCTTCATCGTAAGCTAAAGTCAATGAAATAATCCCACAACTATGCGTAAGAACACATCAGAGATGGGATCTAAAGAATTTTTATACATCTTGAGAGCCAACACCTCATTTGGTTGATAGGCAATATCTAGTTTGTTATACATCTTTTGAAATTTGGCATTGAAAGCTCAGGTTGGTTCATTGGGCTCTCACCTTATATTGGCAAAGTGTTGATAAATAAAACTTTGACTAGTGACTTGGCCAAATTATGTCAAGAAATTATCCTGATAATTAGGTAAGGTCATGATATAATCTTTTAGAATTGTTTAGGAACCAATCATAGGCTACATCTTACAATGTGAAATGGAATAATCTACAAACCATGTCTTCTGAGTTATATTCAATATCTATAAAGCAGTTTTGAAAGCCTTGATATGTTCCTCTATAGTCCTTCATCCCAAAAGAAAAAAGGTAGGGAGCTATTTCTCCAAGTTTTTAGGGTCATCATGAATGACTCCATTAACATTGATAGTTGAACCTCTTATCTAGGTTGGAGCCTGAGGGGGATGTGGTGGAGGATTATTCAATTTTTACTATTGTTGTTGAACCATTGGGAGGATAGGAAGATGAGGTTTCCTACCTGAGGATAATGATTGGGCTCTAGATCCTCTCTTGAATCCCTTATCAAACCTTACTTTTTTATGGATTTTCAAAGGTGTTAATAGCAAGTTATCATCTTAGGAGATCTTGTTGATCTTCTAGGCACTTTTAGTGCATTTCAAATGGATCTTTATAAAAAAAGATAGACGTAGAGGTGTTGGCCTCTTTATAGCACCAATTCAAGTGTACTACTGATGTGTTTTTTATGTACACCCTAGTAACCTTACGACTTAGCCTCTAACATTTTAGGATCAGTGAAATATTTCACTCCAAGGCATGAATTATCGAGTATTTAGTTTTATGACAACCTACTGGAGGAATAGAGGTGAACGATATATATAGTTTACAATGGGGGAGTTAACTATCTATGGACCTAACTCTACTTAAAGTGAGTGGAAAGATGATGGTTTTAACTAAAGTTTGTAATCTTTCCAAAATAAACTCAAAAAAGAAAGGAAATGTAAGGCAAAAAAGAGGCTTGTAGACTACACAAGATGAAAAACCCTTCAAGACTAGCACTTAAACTAATGTAGGACAAGAAATCAAAGGACCAATATTTTATATAAGTTGTTGTATCACACCAAAAATAAAACACATTAAAAAGTCAAATGGAAATAGAGAACATTATAATTAAACATGCATGAATTAAAAGTTGTTGTGTTTGTTAGATTATTATTTCACATCAGCAAGGGCAGAGTATAATTCACATGTAAAAGACATCCAAATCAGTTGTAGATTAATTTTAATAATTGTATTAAATAATATAACTCATACACAATAAAATAACTAAAATACTAGAATGATAGCATGTCCCATACAGCCCACAGAATTGGAGAAGAATCAAGATTTGCACACAAAGACCAAGTCAAGCAAAACTTCTCCAAATTTATTATTAATCTTAGCAGTTAAAAATCTCCTCCATTTTTAATTTGGAGGATACATATATATATATATATATATATATATATTGGGATGGGGATGCCTCATCTCTTCAATCTTTATCTAAAATTACAAGTTCAAAATTAGAACTATGTGCCTAGTATCATACAAAACATGCATGCCTCATGTCCATATTTAGAACAACCTTTTTAGATAAAAATATAATATACATGCATAGTAAATGGGTTGGGAACTAAATATCCCTTCAATAATAACATGCAAATATATATCTATTTTTGAATCAAGGTGTTGATGTGGCACCTCTAATTGAAGAGATCAGTGGGGTAAGTGTAGTTGCAATTGATATAACTATTGGATGTCTATTTGGAATTAAAACTAGGCTTATTGAAATATGCATGATAAAAAATCTAGGGAATTGAGAGCTTTGTGATGTTGGGGAGACACTAAAAACCAGTTGTGTATGTGGAACTAACCCCAAATTTACTTCGTTGGCTCTCAACTCTTTGAATAATGTGTAAGCTATGTCAAACTCCTTATTTATAATATCAAAATTGAGTAATGAAGGCTTCAAAATAGTAACAGCCTTAGCCATCAAACTTTCTTGCTCAACTTCTAAGATTTTGAATTCAGTTGCTAAAGCTTTTAACTTTGTTACTTTGTATTTTTCAAAACTAATCAAATGTAATATTTCTTCAATAGTTTTATAGATGATGTCCTCAACTTCTTGTCTAAATTTATTTGTAGCCACCTAAAGGAGATTTTAAAAATTGGGTCTATTGACAAATTTTCCTATGGGGGTTATCACATTATTAACCCTCATATCTGAAAAAAAATGTAATGTTTCACCCTCATGAGTGAGGAAATGCTCTAGTAAGGTCTTCATTTTATTTTGCCATTTAAGGGAAGAATCCCTTATTACCATTACATAATTCAAGCACCAAGAAGAATCCATACTATACAATAGATTCAATTGGTTAAAATAATTATTCTTGGATCACTAGACCAAAAAATTCAATCTCCTTTCTACTTATTTCATCTAGACCCAAAATGTGACAATAGCTACCTTATTTGATGGGTTCCCTACCATGAAAACCTTGACTTTATACAAAATACCATACAACTTGGTTGTTGCACTATATACATCACTAACAATTTCCTGAGGTGCCTATATGATTTGGCTCTGTTTTAACCTTGTCAAGGCATCTTATTTACTTTGAAACATTTATTTCATTATTTCCCTTGTAGAATCCATAAAAACACCAAAATTCTCAATATAATTGATGGAGTCATTTGGATTTCTCTTAGGTTTCTTTGCTAAAGGGAAAATATTCTCCCTTTGTTCAAACTCCACTTCTTCTTTAGCTCTTGTGTTCATCACCTTCCTCTTTCTTACCCTTTGAATAGTCCCAATCTACTTATCAAACTAAGTGGAGACTATTGGAATTTTAGCCATAACCAAATTATGTCTTTCATCTCTAGCACTCTGCATTTCTCTTACCCATTATGGAACAATGATTTCTCCCATTTCAATATATTGGTTTGGTCATGAGGATTGAGAATATTAAGGAGTCATAGGAGGGGATGTAATCATGGGGGGTACCAAGGATGCACTTATTTGAATAGAAAACTAGAGGGGTGTTTGAACATCCCTCTCCCATGAAGATGTTTCCTTCATAGGTGTAACTTTATTCAAGAGTTTAGTCAAGTCCAAGGTAATTTTGTAATCATTATAGCTATTATTATGGTCAATGGTTGTGGCATGGGGATTTCCAATAAAGCTGACTTTTTCTTCATGGCTGGTGGCATCTAGGGATTAAAAATATAAACAATGACCAAATTTTTAAAATGGACTACTTTAGGAGTCCTTATTGACTTTGGAGAAGAAGGAATAGTTGAATCAATGTTACTAATAGAACTAAACAAAATAGTCCTAGTATTAGCTAGGGGTAGACTTGTAGATGATATTTTAATACTATAAATTGAAGAAATAATAGAAGATATTGCCTTGTCAATGCTCTTTCTCTATTCTTGTGTGAAGACCTAATGTTTTGATATATTTGTCTAGGCTTATTTTAGTCTCTATTCTCCCAGACTCAAGATTTTGTCCCTTTCTAGCTCAACCTCTTCATCATCTGCTTCTTCATCTATGGGATAATCAACCATAGATATTACATGTTTGAGTTCTTATTCTTTTCCGAGTTCCATTACATCCACTACTTCCTCTTCTTCCTCTTATTCTATGAATACAAGACCAAGTGATGGTCTTTCATCTAGTTGATTATCCTTGGAGGGGAGGGGAGAGTCTTTATGTTTCCTCTAATAAGTGAAGATGTGTGGAGTGGAAGGGGTGAGATGGGGGGATAGTTTTAAGGATAATAGTGGTAGGAATTATGATTGGAGATGGTGGTGAAGGAGTAGTAGATATGATTAATGGTGCTAACATGGTTATGGAGGACATGGATCTTGCTCAGGGAGACTTAGGGGATTGGGGAGAACGTGGAGAAGTAGGAATAGATAGGAAAGCAATCTATAAAAACTCTAGGAGACTCACTTGAGTGACTATAGTTAGGGGTAGATAAGGTGTCATCACTAAAGAATTCTTCCTTTATTCCCCTAAATAATTTGTTGGCATGTGCCTTGTAGTGGTTTTCTCCAAAGTTTGAACATTAATTTCCACCAATGTAGAAGAGACTTGGGGACCTGGGAGACCCCTTTGAATTTCCCTCCTAATTTGAGGGTCTGGTTCTCTTTGAGTGCCAAAATCCTCTAGTTGTTCATCTATAGGCCCTCCTAAAGGGGAGGGAGGTATATCATGTTGTTGAGTGTTAATTAGTTGACTTGGAGGCCATTGGTGGCTCCATGTAGCTTGTGATTTCTCCTTAGTTATTTCAGGATCATATTGAAGGGCTTGAGCCCAAGCCATAAATATTGATATATTCCTCATTTTCATCCATAATTCAATATCATCAGCTACATTTAGAAAGAATGTGTCATGGTAATTACTCCCCATGGCTTTAGGAAACATGTACTTTCTTCTTCTCCTTGAGTTGTAGGCGATACCCCCTTACCTTGTTCTTGGGGTCCCATTCCCTGAAAGGTGCAACCTGTAGATTGTATTGAATCCTGGCCTTGCCATCATGAATAAAATGTGATCTGAAAACATATTATTTTTATCTAATGTTCAAAAGGGTTTTGAAATAATAGGCCAAATGCGTTTGACCTAGTTCCTCATCAATACTATTATAAATTTGGCATGCAATTTCTTATTCTGCTTTGTTGGCCTGAACATGGTGTGGTAACAATATGAGAGTGTCCCTTGTTCCTTTTACCCTGATAATAGGGATGTTTAGGTAGTACCATTAGTCTCCCATTCTATTTAGTATTTTTCTTATATTCTTAGATAATCTAGGCATTGCAATGCCCTATATGGCCTAAAATATTTAAGGATAGACCTCCTCACATATCTTCTTGATTTCAGTCTTATATCTATGTATAAACATAAAAAAGTAGTCTTCACCTACCCTATTTGCTAAATACTCGCTTGAGGGATACCATTATTGACCATAGGGCTTATATACCATGCTAATGACTACGTCCAATAGGTAGGACATCATATAAAAGTTTATTTAAGTTATTCTTTGATCAGGGTGAAGTAGTTATGACTTTAACTTGACACTAATAATTTCCCCCTGTGCCACTAGTCTAGATCAATAGTATATCCAACAAAGGAACCCACTCAACCTAGATGCATACAATACTAGGAAAACCATAAAACCTATTCAATAATAGGGCCATAACTATCATAATTCTAGGCTTAAATTTGATGTTGCAATTGGAAGAGATAGTCCCCTTTGGATTCACCCTCTCGTCTTTAGCAAGTCATTATTTCAATTTCACATCTACTATATTATGCTCAAGGTAGAATTTAGCTGAGACAAGATTATAATTACTTTTGGGTCATATGAGTCTAAGGTATCTCTCAAATGCCCTACCCATTATTTAAGTATTAGAATTTTTAACCTTCCTAACATGCAATATGTCCCCAAAAATAGTTGCATTAACAAATAAAACTATGAACAGGTCAATGCATAGCATTACCTCAAGTTTGGTTATGGATTAGTGGAGGCCTTGTTCTTTGATTGGTAGGAGGTCATTTATGTATTTCCTATCCTGGGAAGATAGTTGATCCTTGGCAAAATATGATTTTATATACTTCATCTCTTCCTAAAACACTGAGTAGTGTAGGAACTTAAAATCTAATGCACTCCTTATGAATATAGTATCCATGTATTTGGGGCCTCCTATAGATGAGTAGGGAGAGGGAACTAGAGATTTTCCTATTTTGAAGAATAAACAATTGCTCTTTGATAGCTACTAAAATTCTCTCTATGAACTAATTGGTTCATTCTATGGTTGCTCATTGAAGAAACTAGGGATTTTTGGATGCTAGAGAGCTCAAAGATGTAATTATTGGGTTGAAAGAGTAATGGATAAGTGAATATCCCTTTCACATAGATTTTTCATAGTTTGTTTCAAACCTAAGTATTTAACTCATTCATGTTCCATCAACACATATAGTGAACATTTATTTTAATTCTCATTTTGATTTGAACTTATTACTCAGTTTTGGGGGGTTGGTTAGCTAGACACATGGCATCACTTTGTTAAGTCTCTATGTCTAGTCACCACTTTGGAGATAATTAATGATTACTCATTTATTGGTTCTTTTCCCATGTTGTCAACCTTTTTTAATCCATACCTTGGCCACATCCCCTTTCATAAAATCACACTTGTCTAGGTTTCTTCCTGTCAAATAATTAGCCTCCAATCAATGATCTACATTTATGGGTCAACGTGATCAAGCCATGTGGAATGATCTTGATGGCTCAGGAAGTTTGTGGGATCAATACCATTAGTGTATAATTTGTCTATGCTTTGGTTCTCATGAAATTGAGTTGGGATGTAAATGTGCCAAGTGTCGATTACTCATAGTGTGAAAACTCAAGGCCATTAGACTATAGACCAAAGGTCTATTTAATCCTTTCATGGTTCTATTTATTAGAAAGATTACTAAGTTTTAAATCTCTCAAAACTATGGAAGCTCAAAAGTATTAAACTACAAAGGTTTAGTACTATTAAAATTTGTGGATGAAAAAGTGAATTCTTTGCATTGTTGGTTTCTTGATATATTTGGAGGATCTTTAAGTCAAAAGACTTAGAATTTTATAAAATTTATAATAGTTCAAGGTTCTAGATGATGTAGGAGTGAGGCATGTGGTAATATCATGTAACTAAAATGGGACCCCCTCATTCATGGTTAACGAATCTTGGTTAATGGTCCTATGATCACATAAATTAGATACAAAACTAGGATGAAAAAAGGTTAATACTATTAGTTTATAAACCATATCGTTAAAAATAATTTGTGAAAACCCAACTCGTAACATAACTTAAGATACTAGTTCAACCTTTGATTTTCACGGTTTGATTTATTGTAAATTTTGACTTCATGAGAATAGCATTAGATTTTAAATGAAGAAGAATTAGAAACATGAACTTATAAGGTTCTTGGTTTCCCCAATTAAATATTTTACCATAATGGGTCCTCATTTGAAACAGTTAAAAATAGGGTGTGTGTATTAGGGGCATAACAAGGCTCAAATATTTAGATACACAAATTGACTCAGATTTCCATGGTTCCATGATCTTATCAGATATTGGTTTTGATACACATTTACATTACGTAAATATCAGGTTTGGGGCATGATGCAAGGTACATGTCCTCGATCCCACAAGGTTATACTAGATTATATAGATGGAATGGATAGTTATACCATTATCTATATTCAGATTACCATATTACACTTAGATCGGTACCAAGATGTCACCAAGATTTCCCTAATTTGGGTCACATGGCTGTGTGTAATGGTTGATCCATAGTTTGTCCCCAGACCTAGATTATGTAGGTTGAGCAATAATTTTGACCACCAATTATAGATTACATACTAAGATTTAGTCTAGATATTAGAGTGGGGGAAAGTAGGTCTTGTTTCTTTATATTCATAGATTACATTTTCATATTCAATCTAGATACCAAAGTCGGGGCAAGCAGGTCTTGTTTATCCATAGTTACAAATTATATTCTCATATTCAATCCAGAGATTTGGGTGGGGGAAAAATAGGGTTTTATTCCTCACAATTCAATTCATTATTTAGAATTAGTATAGGGGGCACCTACATTGTGTATTTCCTCTTCACATACATCAGTCTAGTTCTAGTCCACTTGTCTAGCCAAGAAGTGGGCCAAGTCCAGAGCACATCCACACAGGTAAGTATAGGTATGCATTTCTCTTTTTCTTTTACTCTAGTACTTTCAATTCATTTCATTATAAGAATAAAAGGGAGATAAATGTACCCACCCTAATTTGGTCAAGCAATCACAAGTACTATGTATTTTGTTGTTCTTTCACATGAAGGTCTTAGTGATGGATGTGACTCTTGTTTGCATGGTTATTTTGGGATTTTTGGTATTTCTTGCATCTTGTTTTCCCTATTTATTACACCCCCAATGTTCCTATGTCATCCCCTTCTAGTCATAGGGACCCCTTGACCTATTATGCCCAATCTTTACTCAATTTTGGGACCTCAGGTCATTAGTGTTGGTCTTGGACACTAGCATCATTCACTAGAGTCCACTTTTATCACTAGTGTCCAATAGTCACTTTATCACCATGTTTTGGGTCCTAACTCTTCTTTGAGCCTTCTCTTATGATTTTATCTCCCTTTTGTATCTTTTTGGCCAATAAAAAAGGGTATTACATTCAAAGTAAATGTCCTTATATATAAAGAGCCTCAAAAGGCATTTTACATCTAGCACTTACTATCTTGGCACATAATTACATAAAATTAGTCAATAGTACAAATCAGCATACTACATATTACTCAGTTATCACACCTATATTTGCATAATTGATCAAAAGAGGGCCTAAGCAAAAGTCATTCTAGTATATTGTGTGCATTGATTATTCACATTCCCTAAGGGAGAACTACATGCAATCTAAGACCCATATAATTGGGGTTAATGTAGCTAGCAGCCAAGATAATAGGGGTTCTTTACCATGCAATCATAATATCCCATAACCTAATTTTTCCCTTCATTTTGAATTTGATCTTGTTGTTGTTTAATGTGTGCAAGTGTTCATTAGGTTTTGGAGAATATCCAATAAAATATTGACATAAATTAATGATTGGGAGCTAAAAACTTGCCTAAAGGTCTCTAAAACTCTCTTGTAGCATCCCTAAAAGTCTCAGGTAGTGTCTCCATATAAGGGCATTAGTGTCATAACTAGACACTATCATTGTAGCACTATTGTCCTCCTAACGACACTATTTCTTGAACCTATTTTTAAACTATAGTTCTGGAATGAAAGACTCGTGACTGATCTCCAAGCTTATTCTAGACTTGTTAACATATGACAATGCCTATTTCACTTTAGATAAGTACATTTCCTCATTGACTTTACTATTTTAGGTAAATTTATCTGATTAACTATTTGTAATATTTATATTGATTTACCTACTTTACTCAACCCTTTAAAAATCTAAGATTTGCATGTACTAACTCTTAAACCATTAAAACACACGCATTCTCTTTTGATATTTTTGATGGACAACATGTCTTCATACATTCTAAATATGTTCTATCAGACCACAATCCCATCACTTATAGAGTGGAGTGGAGTGAAATTCATTTCAAACTGCCACATAATGAATTCTTCCTAAACACTTCCCTCCTCTCCCATGATGGAAATATTCATCTCATTCCCAAAGTTTGGAATCTTGTGCCATGTTTTCCTTACACCACTAACTATATTAAGTAGTGGAATGAGGCCATCTTCCACACCACCATAATTATCTACCATTATGGTAAATATATATCATATGTTTAGAAGTGGGATAATGGCATTGTGTTTAAATAATACCAAATAATATCTTCTCTCCTTGAGTGCAATCCATTTAACTCATAAATGCAGTCCTAGTCACCTCTCTCAAACACCAAATCAAATTTGTAGATAGTCATGGGGCTAGAGAGGCACAAGTTTGTGCTCACCTACATTGGCTTAAAATTGAAGCTAAGGCCTCCAAATAATTATTTAAATCTTTCAAATCCAAACAAGCTCAATACCAAATCAAGGCCATCAAGTCATCTCAACTAAGACTTACTAATCTCCCTGACATCTCTATTGATTTTTTGGACCACTATAAATGAGTGTTCCAAGCCAAGGAGGAAATAGTGGAGAGAGATTAAGTTTTGTAAGAATGCTTATATTTGTTCCTCTCAAGCTCAGTCTACTTGACCAAACTTTATGTGATTCACCTCTATCTCTTAATGAGCTCTTTCATGCTCTGTAATGCATGAGTAATGATAAATCTCTGGGCATTGATGAATTCCCTTGTGAATTTTATAAATCTATTTGGAACTTTATTGGGCTTGATTCACTTTAAGTCTACAAAGAAGCTTTATATAAAAACTCCTTGGGGTCCCTTATTAATAAAGGAAGCATCACATTTATCCCCAAGGCTAGTGATCCTGAGTTTATCACTAATTCGCATCCCATCACCCTTATCAATGTGTCATATAAGATATTTACTAAGGCTCTTTGTAGTTGCCTTTGGCTCTTTCTTCCAATCATTGTCAAACTAGAGAAAATGGGTTTTATCAAGAATATATATATCTTAGAAAATCTCATTATTGTTTGTGAAATAATGAAGTGGATGGGAGCCTCTTGTTAGTGAATGGTTTTTTTTAAATTAGATTTTGAAAAATACCATGATAGGATCAAGTGGCCTTTTATTCTTTCCATGCTTCAGGGCCTTAGATTAAGCTTATTCTTTATTTCAGCTATCCAAACTCTTTTCTTGGATGCCTTATTCTATCTCACTATTAATGGGGTTAAATTTAGTAGTTTTGGCCTCTCCCACTCTATACGACAAGGTTATCCTCTTGTTCTAGCCTTATTATATATTTTTTATACTAAAGCACTTGGATATTTTTTGGTCGATAGGTCTAAGTGAGGTATCATCAAGGGTATTATTCTTCGTGTCAGATTATCTCAACTCATTAATGGCCATTTTATAGATGATATTTTTCTTACTCTTGAATAACAATATTAATCTTTCACAGAGGATGTACATTACCTGGACATGTTTTGTACAACTTTTGGCTCTAGCTTGTAGTGGATTAAAACCTAATGCTTCAGCCAAATTATGATGCCTATAACTAATAGGTTACTCCAATACAAGTGGAAATAGATTCTTCAAGGGGATAAATTAAAAATTTTGGGCATTTTATTTAACTTCAATAGCTCCCCTATGGAAATATGTCATGAACATAGTCAAGAAAAAAATTAAGTATTAGATCACCAAACCTCTCTCTTTAGTTACTAAATTCCAAGTGTGCACTAAAATTTTGGTTGTTACTCATGTTTGCTACTCTTCTTGTTGGGTCCCCTCCAAAGCCTATTATGACAAGCTATAAAATATTTTTAGAGACTTTCTCTAATCTAATTCTAAACAAGATCAAGGGTTCCATAGAATTTCTTAGGATATTTTTTATCTTCCTCATAATAAAGGTGGTATGGGGATTATTAATATTTACAAGTACATATTTCACTTTGTGCTAAATGGGTTTTTAAATTTTTTGAAGGTAATGAATCTTAGAAAATTATCCTACATCATTTTATCTCCTCTAGATTTCCCTATGGTAAGTCTAGTTGTAAAATTATTGGTTTCCATACTTTGTTGATCACTCCTACCCCAGTCAAAATTGAGGGCTATTTTTTGGTTAAATGTCTTAGGAAAGATTTTGAATCTATCAAACCCTATTTTAAATGGGTTGATGATGGCTTTCATAGTGGTCTTTCCTTTAATGACCATAACCTTTGGTGGTCTCCTATTATGACAACTACTAGTCTCCTTCTAATAGAGTTACGTGGCATGAAAGCTTTGAGGCTTTTTAGGAGAGGAATTAAAATTGTGAAGGATTTGGTTTCATCTCATTATTGGGCTCCTCATCCTTTTCTAAAATCTAAATTCAATTTTAAAAAATTATAATTTCCAATATTTTGTCATATTCAAAAGCTAATGCTATATGTTATGCTTCACAAATTGGGCCTACAATCCCAATGTGCTTGGTGAAAAGATTGGAGATGGAACCATGATACTCATTTCAACTAGTCCCTAGGCCTCCTATATCAAGTTATGATCCCATTCTCTCTGGATTTTGATAAGCTCAATAGGCATTGGAGTCCTAATTCCTTGCCCATGACTTGGCTTTCCTAACTCAAGAGGATATGGATTGGTAAGCTTGAACCCAAGTTTGCTCATTTTCTTTGGTGTCTAGTTTATCAAGGTCTTCTACTTAGAGAGTTTCTTTTTCATCTTGGATTTGCTCAACCTAAGTGCCCAACCTACTCCAAATTAGAATCCTTGAATCATATCTTTTGTACATGCCCCAATTCTCAATCTACTTGACAATGGATTTGCATTCTCTTTCAAGCATTTCATCATAAGCCTTTTTATTGGCATTTGGCCCTCTTTGGGGTTTCTTCTAATTGGCTGACATATATAGAATTTTTATGAAATTTTTTAGAGTTGTCATTATGTTTCAATTATGGAAAGTTAAAAAATTTATTGTATTTAATAATTAAAAACATCTTTACATTTCTCTATTAATGACAAGGTGTTTGTGTTATCTTAGATCTTTATGTAGATTCAAGTTTAACTAGAAAAGGTGGCCATGGAACTCAAGGATTTATAAGAGTTTTTCAACCATTAGGGGAGTGTTCCCTCTACCATGAGCCACATCCCTCTATATCATCCTCCACATGGTTCTCCATAATTGGCACCTAGACGTCAGTAGATCCACTCTCGTAGTCATAATCATTTCTCTACCCCTTCTCATCAATTTGGGGGTAGGGGGTTAGATTTCACCACCTCTTCATGGGAAGTATATCTTTGGTCCATCTTAATGGGGTTCACTTATTGGTCTTAGACCTATTGGTAGTGTGGTATTACCTCCTCTTGGGTGGGGCATTATTATTTCTTTGGCTCACCTAGACCCTATAGATGGATGGGTGGTTCATGATCCTTCATCGGCTAAGCCTTCATATTGGATTTATCAATCATCGAAGGAAGATCCTCAATGTTCTCTTTTTGGTGTGGCAGCATGTATGTAATTTCTTATTATTCCTTTTGTAGTTACTTTAGTATTTTGTGACTTATCATGCTTTATCGGTGTTTCTTTGTTTTAAACTAGATTTATTCCTCCAACGAGGAGTGTAAGACATGAATATTAATCGACTACCTTACTATGTAACCTCGTGAATATTATTTTTTTATTAATAATAATTATACTGCAATGTTCCAATAGTAAAACACTATAAAAAGGTATGCCATTCATACTTTATTATATGGTCAATTTATCTCTACTTGAGATAGCTTTCTCCCTGCTTTGTATGACAAATTTTCATGCACTTTATTTCACCAAATTTAATGTTTCTTTTGATATTTTATTTAATTCAAACCTTATTTATAAGCACCACCTTTCTTGATGCTCTAGTGTAGAAAGCTAAAACACATGGGGAGGTAATGGATCAGATGTGAATCTGAGAGGTCACAAAACTAACAAACAAATGAAATGGAACGGGTAGTGGAACCTCAAACTGATGCAACCATTGATGAGATTATTTCACCACCTACATAGAAGTCTATTAAAATACATAATACAATAATGTATGAGTAATAAAAATCAAAAATTGCACCATCAATACACACAAAGTTGTCATAAACATGAGTATAACGTTGTTAATGACCAAGGATTTACAATATTTGATAGATATTAATAATAACATACAAATCACCTTAAAAAAATAAATATCATCTTAACACTGGAAAATAATAAGTACTCACAATAAAAATTCTAAAAAATAACTTTTTTTAAACTACGTAGTATTTTTTACTCAAGAAACTAATCTTTCTCCTTAGTAGGGCAGCCATGAATTTGGAAATGCACCCTCAAAGCTCAACACATCATATCGAACATAGATATCTACTTTAATACCATATCAAATAATTTTAATGATCCAGTTTATTCATTAACAAAGAATTACATATAAATATTTTTTTTCACCTTCAAAGGAGTCAAACCTTGTCTCCAAAGAGTCTCACCTAGTCTCTATTCTATTCTAAAGGTTAGTTGTTGGCATAACTCATGTACAAACATTATCACTCCTTATATCACTAATCTAAATTAATATAAATAATTTGTTTTATTAACTAAGATTATCTCTAAGAGGGTTCTTATTTGGCATAAGATGTAAGCATGAATAATGTGAAGAAAGTTATAATTAATGATTGAGCAATGAGATAAGAAAAATGAGATGCACATCTAAAAATTAGATATAAAATATAAAATCAAAAATCAAACCCTATGAAGGAACCCTAAAAGGTGTACATGTTTGAAGAATGAAAGATCTCATCAAAATATGAGAAGTAGGTGTAAATATGAGGAGCAAATGTGAAAGGTGAATGAAAACACTAAGATAGGGCCAAACAAAGAAGTCAAAAACCAGTCACTAAAATTAGAAAATACCTTAGAAGGTGTAAGTGATCAAGGAACGAAATATTTCATCAAAATATAAGGAGCATGTGTAAATATGAGGAGCAAATGTAAAATGTGAATGGAAACATTAGGATAGGTCTAAATGAAAAATTAAAAATGGTCACTAAAATTAAGACCCTAGGGGGATAAGGGTTTATGAAACCCTAGGTTAGATGAACGAATGATATAGTGCACCAATATGTTTTATTGAATTGTGAGCACAACGGTATAATATTCCAATAAAATGGTAAAACTAAGCACACAAGAGGGATATAAGGTAATACAGTCCACAATAGTAATTCAAAACCCTAATGTACTATACTTAAAAAATAAAAGCATGACAAATAATTTAACACGTACTGAGATTATGAAGGGAGATGAAAACTAACACACTTGATGACTTTACTAGATTTATAAACCTTGATTTGGGCTTTGTAGTTAATTGTACTATTATGTGAAATTTGGATTACTGAATGTATGGGGGATAAAATTAGCATGATGTCAAACATGTATGGTACATAATTGGTAGGTTATTGAATGTGTACCTCTATTATTATTGAGTCTATACCCTATCATTAAATGTGTCCTACGTTTAGTTTTAGATTCTATAATTTTGTAGGCATGTGTGGTTCCTGATGGTGAGTATGGTTATGTGATCAATTTGTAGAATTAAAATAAGTGTGTTCAAGACAGCTCAATTGGGCTACCACTTGAGAAGTTGTAGCTAATTATCTCACAAACTTGATGTAGTTATTTTGTAAATGTAATTGAAGTGTAAATAGATAAATGACTTCACCTTTTCTCCCTATAAAATACAATGTAACTACATGAAATTTCACCTAAATTATGCTATGGAATAAGTTGATGATGGTACAAAACTTAAAAATGGTGTAGAATCTTTCTAACCTCAATGTGCAATCTCATTCACAAGCATGGGTCAATAGATTTGATCAATGTGCAACTCAATGACTTGAAGTGAAATGTATGTAAGAGACTCCCTTATAAATTATCTTTAAATGGATAAGGATTTAATTTTATATATAGGGTTCTCTAGGACATCAAACATTAAGATTGACCATGGAATAGTGTGACAAGCAAAATCAAAGGCTTCTGAAATCATGCTAAGGCAAACAAACTAAAAAGAAGAAGGGGCAAAATTGTTAAGTTGTTGATTATGCACCATGTAGAATAAATGCTTTTAATGAAGATGAGACTGCTCAAAAAGTCAATGACTGGGATCTGTAAGTTTCCAACAGATAAATATAACATTAATATGAGGATATCTAGATGGAACAAGGTTGAAGAAAGTCTAAGTGGGCAAAAACATGTCTAAAAATAGAAATATACATAAGTGATCGAGTATGCTAAAACATAGAAAAAACATAAGGGAAAAGGGTCTTATACCAAAATTATTTGTATTCACTACTTAAATTTAAATATTTTTTTAATATAACCACTTATTTTTCTTGTGTGTAACAAGAATGATGACATGGACAAATATTAAAGAGTGTGAGAACGAGTGAGATCAATGGATGTTGGATTGTAAGTGTATGATTGATATAGATAGGCATGAAACACAATAGTTTTAGGTAATAGAGATAATAAGTTTGTCTTGTGAATAAGTAGGCTATGTTTTTTCCCCTAGATCTATAAAGGATGTTCTCAACTAGAGAAAGAACAATGGTGTACCTATTATGCAAAGGCAAGATAATGAATATGGGAACAGGTGAAAGGGAGAGAAAATAGGGAGGATACATGTTTAGATAAGGAAAATGGGTTAGAATCGGTAGATTAAATTATTTCAATATTTGTGCCACCATGAAGGTTTTTCAAATGCAAGCAAGAGGTTAGAATATTGGATGTGAGAAGATGAATGGTGGTTTTAACTTTAATGTGGAAAAACCTTCACACAAAGGCTAGATGATATAACAACCTATTCAAAATTTATAAATAGTGATAAAAGTATTAATTATTTAATATATTAATGCTTAATCCCTTCTTATTCCATGAATTATAAATAGGTTAAAAATATTCAACTTGATTTACAATCCCAAAGTTCTCTTCTTTGGTTTATCATTTATTTTTTAATTTTAGTTTTTTGATCTTATCTTTCTATATTCTTTCGTATATTTATTTTTCTTATTTATACATTTAATTTTTAAATATAGATTTAATTATTTTTGAAAGATACGTTGGTTTTATTTTAATTTTTTATTGACATCTCACATTATTACACTCTCTCGGACCCTCCTCGGTTGTCACTATAGGTTACACCTCTTGGTGTAAAGAGTAAATCATATTTAATTTATAATTAAGGAATAATTTAGGATTAATAATAAATGACAAGAGGAGATTTTAGAATAATATCTGATTTGTCACAAATATATATAAAATCATCCCAAATAAAAAGTAGAAAATAAGTCAGAACAACAAGGCAAACAAAACCTAGAAAACTTGGGTTGAACAAAGATAATTTTTTGGAGTGCACTCTTCTAGCAAAGTGATAAAATTTTCAAGTGCAAATATATGAAAAATTATTTTGTGAACTATTTTGTCTACTCTAGAGATCCAAAAGTGTTGTTTAAAATTTTCAAAATTTGCACGTAAATCATTAGTAAAACTATCTTTTTCTCCACAACCATAATAACTCATCACAAACCAATAAAAATAGGGGATCAATTGGGTGCATGTGTTATCCCTCCATTATTAACAAGCCCCTATGTTATAACAAAATTGGAAAACAACATTCAATGCAAGTCAACAAACAAAATGTGAATGTAGGACCTAACCCTATATAACATTTTCATGTTAATGAATAAGTGACAAAGGAAATAAATGCTTCAAATTTTTTTCTTCAATTATACTCTAAATGATTGAATTTTGATCTTACATTTTAATATCTCTAGAACATATAATTTGTATCTTATTCAAATATTCCTTATCCTTTCGTGTCCTATATATACTAATGTACTTGTGTATTTATAGACTTCTCAAATACAAATTAGGATCCAATCAGCATAAGAGTTGACACAAAACAAGTGGAAAATGTTGACAAAAATGGAACACAAAGCATGAGAGACCCAAAATAAGGGTCATAATGGCCTACACTAGGGTTGTACACTATATGGTCTTAGTGCCCCATAACTCTATGGGAAACAAGCCCACAACCCAAAAAAATAGATAGGGAGGAGAGCGAAAGGAAAAGAAGGGGGGGAAGAAGGACAAAAACAAAACATAGTGGAGAGTGCAAGCCAATAAAATCCTAATGTGAATTGATAATCAACAAACATATAAGCACCCTAAACTCATGTATATCTACAACTGATAATTATCCTTAGATCAAAATTGGGTGTCTTCATATACCTCCTTTACGTAAATTCATGAAGAGAATTTTTTTGTATTTAATGTATTATTCAACAAAGCTTGCATATCATGCTTATTCTAAATTTCAATATATGACCCAACTCTAAATTTTAAATTCAAGCCTAAACAAGTTTAAGAGTAAATTCAAGCTCAAGAAAGATGAAGTTCAAATTCAAGCTCAAGTAAAAGTTAAATTTCAGATTCAAATTTATATAAAATTTATTTATTTCACATTCAATTTGATTTTTATATATTTAAAAAATAAATAAAAAGAACAATCCATAAATATCATATATATCCTAATAGATACCTAAATCTAGTCACAATTACTTGATAATGTTAATTATTGACACATCCTAAACCATTCAGCTTGGGCCCAAATACATGACACTTATTTGTCATTCCTCTAAGCCATTTATCAATGTGAGGTCAAACCATAAATTTATCATTACTGCTACACATAAATTATCAAACCCTCTATATAACTCTTAGGTAGCTTCACATCTCAAGATAGTTGTCCTTGATTATTTGAGAAAACTCTACCCTAGGTAGACATGTCCACTATTGTGGACATTTCCAGTTGGAGCAGTCTTGTCCCCTTACCAAATAACTATTAGATTACAAATTTGAAATATTATTTTGATTATTTTGACAAATTGTTCAAGGGTTCACTATATAAGCAAATCAAAACCTCTGTAAAAGGGACTTGATTTCTATCTAGCATTTAATATTTACACTATTGCACATTGAGCAAATTTACCCTATTCTTTTCAAATTCAATATAAATCACTAGGAGAAATCTCAAATCAAGTTTTAAATAACCTTAAATCAAGTCAATAGTTGTCATTATCAAGTATCAAATCCACACAAATCTAGATGCATACATATAGTCAAGGAGCACAATTGCACAATTACTCGAGGTGAGAGAACTATGTATGCCTTGATTCCCTCTTTAGAGTATCTACATATGCAGCAATATTCAATCATTAAGGAGGTGATTGGGTTCATCTCATCCCATTACACTCCCCCTCTCTTTTTTAGGTTTTAGTTATCATAATGACCCTTATGATTTTCAAAGAAAAGAAGAGGAAAATAAAAACATATGTGCAACACAAATAGAATCTAAATATCTCAACCCACTCACCATATGCATGCATAAAATGAGGAATAGGTACAATTTTGTCACATTCAACTCGGACAAGTCTATTTCAACATACACTTTCAACCTACATTTTTTGTAAGGAACACGGTCCTGTCTAGGATATATTTTAGATTTTATCCCTGGTCAGGCATAGTCATAGTCTTATTTTTTTATTGGTTCTCATTATCAAGCATAAAAAATAGTCAACGAAAATCTAGATTTGAGCTAACTACATTTATTTTTAGTGTTTTCCAAAAATAACATATTTCATATTTATCAAAATTACAAATCATAATTGTTAATAATTGTATATTGTTAGCATTCTAATATCCCTCAAGTTTTATACATATTAAATAAATATTTTAATTGTTAAATTAAAATTAGGGTAAAACATATAATTGGTAAACCCAAACATTTTCAAGCATTGATTTTATAATTTTTATTGTAGTGTTTTAGATTAATTTTTTATTTCTATATACAAAAACATTTTCTTATAATTTGATTTTCAATTTCAATTTATTTTTCTTTCTTTTCTTATTTTCTAGAAATTGTGTTCCAATAGTTTTAAAACTCATAAGAGCTATTATTCTAGGCAAAGGGTATTCAGTTTTACATGAGTCATGGTACGAGGGGTACTACCCCTATACTCAAGTCATTAAACAATGTTATATATAGATTTTAATTTCCATGTAACTCATGGTATATCGTAAACACTTAGATTTTATTTTTCAATCATAGGAAGTCTTCGACTGTTTGTTTTTGTGGTGCACAGTAATCATAGGAACTCCATGAAATTAATTTACATGTACCCTATATATGAGATAGTGTTGCTACAAGACAATTAAGTCCTTTGTAGTTAGTTCTCTTTAGGCCTTGTTCATTATTTACGACTGGAGCCTACAAAGCAAACACACCCTATCTAGTTACACCCCTAATACCATTTGCAAATTTAAAATTTTAAACTCAAATCATAGTTATTGTTTTACCCTATTTTTGATAAAATATAATGAATTGTATTTAATTATAGGTGTAAAATTAGAGAATATCATAATGCTAAATATATACAATATTCAACTATTCTAATTTTAAGAAATGCATATTTTGGAAAGTTGTTAGTTTTAGAAAGTATCAAGAGGAAATATACCTAAACATAAATTTATGTTGATAGTTTTGACTATCTAAGATTGAAAATCAGAAGAAGAGATGATTTTATAGGATCAAAATTAGAAACAAAATTTATATAGGTCCATTGTAATTGGATTGTAGAGCAGTGGATTTGATTATGTTGACTGCAGACTTGTCCTAGTTGACTTTGACATGTGACAAATAGAAAAGGATAGAGAAATCAAAATTTTGTAAATTATAGATCAGTTTCTATATTTCTAGACATAACCATTATAAGTGGATAGCAACATAGTGCCTTCTAATCCATTGAATGTGAACTTGTCCCTATTAACTGTGATAGAAAATTGATCACTACACTACATATGTCTATCTAAATTAGGGTTTTTGATGCACTTTTAGATCTTCAATGCATCTCAAAGTACCTGTAAAGATAAAAAATTATATTCTTGCACATAAAAATTGGAATCAAATGGGGGGTGGAAATTTAGCGAAATGGATTGAGTTGGACTAATCTTAGTCAATCCTCATTGAATGACCAAGCAATGCACTAAATTACCAATAATTTAAATATGACTCAAACTCAAATGTAGTTCTCCCACTTACATGTATGTGTTAAATTATGAATGTAAGTCTAGATGTTCTTTCTCTTATTTTACCCTTGTCATAAGTATGAAGATGAAAATTCACCCTTCAATATAGCTTTATCAGACCTTTAAATACAACATGAAAACTATTTGAATATCCTTTTTAGAGTGAGGAGAATCATCCTTAATGGCTTAGAGAAGCCTTGTATTTATACATGTTTTGATTTTGAATTTGGGACTTATTGACACACAGAATCCAACACAAAATAAGACCCAATGGACAAAACTAATAAATAAATGAAATGTGACTTTAAAGAAGTTTTGAAAGTTATTCTTATATTAGTCCATACTAAATGGACATGGCCACAAGTTGGTTCTATCTAGTTACCATGGACTTGTCCAAAAATACAAATGACTAAAAATGGGGATAACCGTAACAAAGCAGTGACATAAAAAACCAAAATACAAGGCCATAGACTAGAATCGAGAAATGGACTCAACTAGAAGTGTCAATAAATACCTCATCACTATCAATATTCTATACATACAAAGTTACAGTAAATGACATAAAAGATGGACTTGTACCAATCTTGGATGTCTACATTTGAACCCCTGTTCCCCCCCTCTAGTAATGAAATTGCTAAAGTAAATGAAAGAACTAAAACATGATTATATATAACACACTTTGTCTTTTTACTTGAGATTTTTTATTTTGTGAGATACGTCGTGATATAATCTAAAATAATAAATGTAGTGGTTAATGTCCATATATGAAATATAAGAGCTTTAATTTAGACTTTTTTAAAGGTAAAGAGAAAAAAGATAGTACATTTTTATGTGTTTTATATGATGAAACTAGTGGAAAATACTTGTGTTATGCCAAGTCAATAGAGGATGTTTTTGGTCCTATTCATTTCCTGGCCATGGAAATGGATAGTCCCATGAGTGATGAAGGTAGAGTAATCATGTTTTTGGATGTTGTTATACCCACGACCATATTTACTAAAGTAATAGAGAATGGAAAAATTGTGCCCCCTTGTTGAAGCACTTGGAGAATTTAGTTGCTTATATTGAATTGTTTGAAGAGTTAAGAGTGATTAAGTCTCAAATTTTATATTTAACCAATCAATCCCATGATTTGGAAATATGTATTATTATGACTCTTATGAATGATTAAACTTACTCCATGTACTAATCCTGGAACCATGATGAGTTCACTAGAAACAATGCTAAGGCCGTTGAGTGTCACTAGACTCAAATATACATCATTCATAACAAATTGAATCACACCACTGTAGATGGATCTATATTATACTTTACATGATCAAAAGGGAATGAATAATATTCATGCCCACATCATGATCACATTTCTCATATATTTATTTGAATGGAATATTTTGCCTTTGAATTTATGACTTTAAATTTTGAAACATGTGCTTGAATAAGTAACATGCTGAAAAGACCCTAAACATGCCCAAAAAGAGGCCAAAGGGAATACGGGAGTTATTGATCCAAATATTTAGCATAAAAGGTCATGACCCAAAATGTGGGAACTCCAAGAGTGGGACCATCATTGATAAGTGAAAGATCTAAATCAGCACCTCTAGAGGCATTTGTAGGGGATAGATTAATAGTTGTGATGCCACGATGAGGAAGTCATTATGAGGGAAGATGCTCAACACTTGTGAAGACATCTTGAAAGAGGTCTCATAAGAGTGAAGAGCCACCTTGATGCTTGAAATAAGAAGGGGTGAAGAAGAGTGTGCAATGGGCAAAAGAAGAGTGAATGTTGATTGATAGTTAGTAGGATCAAATCGTTCATCCTTGAAAAATTAAAATTCATCAATGAGCACCTTGGGTGAACCAGCAGGGCCCCGTGAGGAGATGACCAAAGCCTCATTAGATGGATTTTTATTAGAATATATCCATACCTAGGCATATGGGTCAACCTCCAAGGTATTAACCTCACTTTCATGCACAAATTAGACCATGTTAAATGTTACTGACACAACAACGTGCATGGTAGTGGTCCATGGACTTCCAAGGATCACATTGTATGAGAGATGTAAGTCTAACACATAGAACTTAATCCTAGAAATATTGGGTTCAAATTTGAATTGGAGCTTTATGTTACCCACTGGTACAACTACATCATTATTGAAACCAACATAGTTTTGGTTAGAGTCCCTACAACTAATACCCATCTCATTAAACACCCATAAAGGCATGATGTTCAATGTGACACCATCATCGATGATGCATCTCTCGATGTGTAAATCATTGACTGAGGCAATGTAGAGTGGGAATATATCCTTGTTTTCCAGAATGGAAGGGTTTGGCAAAGAGTTGGGGTCAAAGGACAAGGTATGTAAGTGAGGGAAATCAGGGATGTTTGAATTCAAAAACATCCCAGTGTCATCTCATAGTGGCATATCATAGGAGATACCAAGCTCATGAAAGATGAGGCCCATTTGCTTAGGACAAAGGTAGAGAAACTCCTAGATGGAGATCTAAGTAAAGAGGGATTGTAGCTCCTCTATGACAGCATAAGGGCACTACCTAGCTTGGGGATGGATATTACACTAAAATTTAAACTTGACTTTAGGATTCCCTATCCCTGTGGGTGGGCCTATGAGACCCACTCCACTAGTATATCAACTAGGGTCAGTCTCCCAACCTAAGCACGTGTTGAAAACAAACTCATAACCAATAGAGGCTATGTCAATAGTAGTAATCACCTTACTAATATCACGTTTGGCCTTCCCTTTCATGTTAGTCGATCAAGAGGAACTAGAAGAGGTAGAATATGAAGAATTAGAGTGATGGACCTTCACCTTGGATTTATTCTTCTTATTCCTCTTCTTATTTTCCTTGTCATGGTTTGAAAGAGGCTTCATGAACACATCCAAATTGTGGTTAGGATTAGAAAGTGGAGAGATATAGGGAGTGAACAAGGTCTTGGCACCAACTTCCTAGGCAACACATTCTTTATCCAAATGGCCCTTTATCATGTGAAACTTGTGTAACTTGGTGAAATCCTAAGGATGCAACACCCATTACCTATTAGGTTGTGGAGCTAAAAGATTCAACTATGCAGACATGGAGGAGGTTGTTGAGTTCTAGGGATACCGACGTCGACAGTGTAATTGACGTCGGTCATATACAGTGCAAAGGGCAATCGACATCGGTAGGAGGTCAGCCGATGTCAGTCAACTCCAGGTAGACAGGGACTGACGTTGGTCACCTGTGCAGTTCCAAAACTATTTTTTGCATGAATAGTTAGTTCGTTGAACCGATTGTTTGCATGTAAAAGGCTATTTTTGGTCTTGAGTTGCAAGTCTAATTATTGTAAATTAGAAGTCTAAGTTATTGTTTAAGTGTGGGATCTATTTATAGACCCATTGGCATGTATTGTAAGGTGTGCTAGATAGCTAGTGTGCTAGTTAGAGTTGAGCAAGTGTAGCTCCTTCTAGTTCCACAGATGAGCAAATAGAGGAAGGCAAGGAAGATCCTTCCAATTGTAAGAACAGGGTGATCTGCAGGTTGTTGCAAGATCAAGGAGAAGTTCTACATGTGTAAGTAAGATCATTTGAGTTACAGGTTGTTGCAAGCTTATGGGAGATCTACTTGAAGTACTTTGAGTACTTGTGTACTGGCAGGGTTATTACTGACTGGTTGGAGGTGAACACCAATTCTGTGTTTGAGTTGTGTGTTGGGACCATTTTTGGTAGGAGAGTGAACTCTTGAGGAGAATTACTATACACTTGGTGTGGGAAGCCTGAAAGGTGTGGAAGAGTGTGGCGTCTCTTCATTGTATTCTTTTATGGATGAGTATTAATACATATTGTGTTCTCTCATATTCTGTGTCATTTGTGAATTCTAGTTACTTATTACTTCTAGTTAATTATGCATGTTTAGTTGCTTATACAAGGTAATCATATTGTGCTCTTATTGAGGAGCAAAATCCTAACAAGTGGAATCAGTGCTGTTGTTGTTCTTGATTCCCCATCAACTGGTATCAGAGCATTTGGTTGGGTTACTAACAAGTGTTTTAGATCTGGTTAGTGTGTGTTGATTACAGGTTACTCATAGGGTTTCTATTTGAGTGGGAGTATAGCAATGGCAGAAGAAAGTAAGCTATGAATGGAGAAGTTTAATGGCAAGAACTATCAATTATGGAGGATGTAGATAAAAGATTATCTGTATCAAAAATATTTGTACTTACCGTTGGGTGGGGTTGCATGCAAGCCCCTAGATATGAAGGTTGAAGAATGGGAGGTTCTTGATCGGAAGGCTCTGGGATCTATAAGGTTGAGCCTTGCATCATCTGTGATTTTCAACTTATCTCAGGCTAAGACGATGGTAGAGTTGATGGAATCTTTGACAAATTTATATGAAAAACCCTCAGCTTCGAATAAGGTATTTCTTATGAAGCACTTATTTAAATTGCAAATGTTGGAAGGTGGATCTGTTCATAGTCATCTTAGTGATTTCCATGGTTTGGTAAACCAGTTAAATTCAGTCAATATTGTTTTTTATGATGAAATTAAGGCTCTCTTAATCTTATGCTCATTACCTGAAAGTTGGGAGAGTTTGGTAATGGCAGTTAGTAATATTGCATCTGCTTCAAAAATCTTAAAAGTGGATGATGTTGTGAGTGTAATTTTGAATGAAGAAATTTGCAAGAAAAGCACAGGTGAATCATCAAAAAATGCTTTGAGTGTGGAAAGCAGGGGAAGGTAAAGAGAGAAGATCGAGCATGGGAGATCAAGGTCCAAGATAGGCAGGAGATCCAAATCCAGGTATGGCAGAATAACCTGCTGGAAATGTGGAAAGCAAGGGCACTTAAAGAGAGATTGCAAGTCAGATGAAGATCAGCACTAAGGACATGAAAAAGCAGATGTTGTAGATTTCATTGCACAAGATGCTCTGGTATGTTCCTTGGATAAAGTAAAATCTTGGGTTTTAGATTCTGGTGCCTCTTTTCATGCATCCCCAAATAGGGAATTTTTTCATGAGTATGTCCAGGGAGACTTTGGAGAAATTTATTTAAGGGATGGTAAGCCTTGTCAGATGGTTGGCAAAGGGAAAGTGAAGCTGAAATTGCAGACAAGGAACACATGGGTGTTGAAGGAGGTCATGCATATCCCAATCCTGAAGCGAAACTTGATTTTTGTTGGAAAGTTGGGTGATGAGGGTTGCACAGTAACTCTCACAGCGGACTCTTGGAAGGTTACCAAGGGTGCACTTATTGTAGCAAGAGGTAAGAAAGTAGGTACGCTTTATCTATCTACTTGTATTATTGATTCTCCTTCTGGTTTATCTACTTCAGCTATAGATTCAAAGATGTGGCTTAATAGGCTTGGTCACATGAATAAAAAGGGGATGCATGTTCTTGAGTCAAAGGGTATGCTTTCGGATTTGAAAAGCATGGATTAATATTTTTGTATGCGGAAGAAGAAAGTGATGTTTCTTGAGAAATCTGATGTTCGTGACAAGAACAGGAAAGCCTTGGTTTTTAAGGAGAAGGTGACGGACAAAGATCAGTGCAAGGGGCTGAGGAATTCTGAGCAGAGTAAGGTTGATTTAGATAAGGGTTTGATCCAAAAGGAGCTTGCGACTAGAAGTCATCACTCACAAGTAAAACACAGAGACTGACATCGGTTAGAAAACTAGCGTCGGCATCTAGACAGGGACTGACGTCGGTGACTTTGGACAAATAAACACTAGTGTCGATCAGGGGGAATCGATGTTGACGATGAGGCAGTCGCATGGAACCAACGTCAGTCGGGTGCAGACTGAGATGTGACCGGCATCGGTCACTGAGACAGATTTTGGGCAGATAGCAAGCTATCAAGGAGTCTCAAGTGCCCATATGGAGGACTTAAAAGGTAAGTAAGCCTCAAATTCATCATTTTCCTTCTTTACACTACTTATTGCTCACTGATGGTCAAGAACCAGGGAGTTATTAAAGAAGCAGAGCAGGTAGATCCAAGAAATAGTGGGAGCTTGGCATGGATGAAGGATGTGATTCCTTGGAGAAGAACAAAATGGGAGTTTTTTGGTGGAGTTGCCAACTGGAAGAAAGCACTGAGAGACGAATGGATGTTCAGGATAAAGAAGAGCGAGAATGGACACGTGAGATGGAAGGCCAGGGTATATGGTCTTGTGTTAGCTGCAGGACAATGGAGGTTTGACCATTGTGTTTCTCTTTACCAGGTTGGATAATATTAGCTACATTATCCTGTTATTGTATTATGTGCTTGTTGTAGGGTTACACATACAGGGAGTTGTTGAACTAAAGGTAAAGCTAGTTCAGAGGTGTGTCATGAGGAATCTATGAGCAGCAAGATTCTTTGGCATGAGTGTGTTCTAGAGACATGGAAGGTCACAGGTTGATTTTGTCTCTGGATGATTGTGTGAAATTGGTTAGCATGCCGATGGTTGGACAGTTCTATGAACAGTGTCATGATTCACATAATGAGGTTAAGTGCATGGTATGTACTAGACCTGAGATTTCCCAAGTAGTGGGAGTTGTCATAAGTTTGGAGCCAATTCAGGAAAGAAGCACTGGAGGACAGTTCAGTGCATTCTTAGAGGGACTAGTAGTAGGTGCACATGCTATGCAGGGTCAAGTTCTTTTCTACATGGGTTTTTAGATGCAGATGTGGCAGGGGATTTGGATGACAAAAGGTGCACCACAAGATTTATGGTGGTTGGTCTTCAAGAGTGATCTTGAAGAGGGATACAAAGCCAAGTGAACAAACTAGACGGTGTATAGGTACAGGTACAGTTGCAACTGTTTATCTCCAAGTGGGAGATTGTTAGGTTGTGGAGCTAAAAGCTTCAACTATGCAGACATGGAAGAGGTTGCTGAGTTCCAGGGATACCGGCGTTAGCAGTGTAATCGACGTCGGTCATATACAGTGCAAAGGGAAATTGACATCTTCAAGAGGTCGGTCGACGTTGGTCAACTCCAGGCAGACAGGGACCGACGTCGGTCACCTGTGCAATTCCAGAACTATTCATTGCACGAACAGTTAGTTCGTTGAACTAATTGTTTGCATGTAAAAGGCTATTTTTGGTCTTGAGTTGCGAGTCTAATTATTGTAAATTAGAATTCTAAGTTATTGTTTAAGTGTGGGATGTATTTATAGACCCATTGGCATGTATTGTAAGGTGTGCTAGATAGCCAGTGTGCTAGTTAGAGTTGAGCAAGTGTAGCTCCTTCTAGTTCCATAGATGAGCAAATAGAGGAAGGCAAGGGAGATCCTTCCAATTGTAAGAACAGGGTGATCTGCAGGTTGTTGCAAGATCAAGGAGAAGTTCTATATGTGTAAGTAAGATCATTTGAGTTGTAGGTTGTTGCAAGCTTATGGGAGATCTACTTGAAGTACTTTGAGTACTTGTGTACTGGCAGGGTTATTACTGACTGGTTGGAGGTGAACACCAATTCTATGTTTGAGTTGTGTGTTGGGACCATTTTTGGTAGGAGAGTGAACTCTTGAGGAGAATTACTATACATTTGGTGTGGGAAGCCTGAAAGGTGTGGAAGAGTGTGGCGTCTCTTCATTGTATTCTTGTCTGGATGAGTATTAATATATATTGTGTTGTCTCTCATATTATGTGTCATTTGTGAATTCTAGTTACTTATTGCTTCTGGTTAATTCCGCATGTTTAGTTTCTTTTACAAGGTAATCATATTGTGCTCTTATTGAGGAGCAAGATCCTAACAAGTGGAATCAGAGCTATTGTTGTTCTTGATTCCCCATCATTACCCTTATACACTCTTTTTAGGGGCCTTCTTTTTAGTTGGCCTCTTACTCAGAGTGTTGACTTCTCAATCATCCTTCTTGTCCTTCTTCTCTAATGGAGAGTCAGTGACACCATTATCAGTCGCATTGTGGTTGTGATCACATGAGGAGGATGACTTTTGAGTAGGTACAAGACCAATTCCTACATGCACATAGAAGAACTCAATATTTAAACACTCTTTAATATTGTCATCATAATAATTGGGATCATGCTTTAGTACCTCAAGGTTAACCCCCTGCCTCAACTCTCAAGTGAAAATATTGTAAGTATGATCATTAGTGAACCTTATCCTACATGTGTGGATGGTTGAACACCATATACACACAAATGCAAAGTTTGAATCACCCTTAGACTAGACCATGGAAGTGAGAAATTAGATGTTGATGTTGAATGATCTAGAGATAGAAAAGTACTAAAGGAAATCATCTAGCAAGGTCAGGAAAATAGATAAAGAATATGGCAACATATTCTAGAACCACACCAAAGCCGTAGTTTCTAGGGTGCAAATGAAGAGCTTCAAAATCATGCCTTGGTCATGTTCCTAATCCATACATGACATCATGAATGTTATGATATGCTCTATGGGACTAGTGTCCTGAATTCTATTAAACTTGGGAAGTTCAAGGATTGGAGTTGGAATGGAAAGGCCATGCACCCAAGGGTCTAGAGGATTCCTACCAATCTCATGACATGGTTGATGGTTAGTTGGTGATGAGATCCCTGAAGAGGATCATGGGGACCATGATGTTGTCGATGTAAGGGTTAGCATGACTTTGGGCATAATAGAGGTGATGTTGAGGCAACTCTCAAGCTGGGAGATGAATATGACAGGGATCCTCCCAAACATGCAGTGTCAAATGGCCATGTAAATGGAATCATTTACATAGGCATGATAAGGTGATGTGACTCAACCTTGGGAGGGGTCATAATGACCCAAATCCCCATGCCATTGGTCAAACATGACAATATGAGGGTTCACCCAAGGGTGTTGATGCTTTTGATAGGCATCTCATGGATCCTTAGCCCATAAATGGTAGTCAAAATCAACAAGATCAATTAAGACCCTAAAAGAAGGACTAAGAGGATGAGAAGGATCTAAACAATGTGGATGATGAATTGGGTCTAGGTGTCTACATATCTCAATGGGGATGATAGGGGGTTCTTGTTGTAGAGTCTCTTACTAGGAAGAGGGTGGGGAACTCAAATGTGATCTAGAAGATGCACTTGAATGGGAATGGGTGTTGGCTTTATCTCCATAGGCAGCACGCTACCTCTCTTATGGGAAGAGTGATGCTTAACATTCACATGAAGTTTTTTGTGATAATCATTGATGATCACACGTAGTTATTCAGACATCAAATGTGAAAGGGGGTCATCTTCACCCCTTTTAAGTGAATGTAGAGCAATATGAAGTCATAGGGAGAAATCATTAGACTGGTAAAGCTTGAACTAATAAAAAGGGTAGTGAGTCCATTTTTTATATAAATACCACTCTTGTTCCATGTGAAACATGAGAGGTTCATTGTTGTCTGGATAAGGTATGGTTATAGCTTGGATCCTATAGGCTCCATGTTGTTCCATATCAATCTCGATTTGCTCAAGATTGAGCTCAGGGGCTTGTCCTTGAATATAATAGGAATGGCATCCCAGAGGTGGGAGACCATCCATGGGTGTCATGAAAAAAGAATAGATAGGAAAAAACATAAGAGGCAAATTGTCGAATAACCAATGGGCATGAGGACATAAAACCAAAACAAGATCAAACAACCATAGAGGAAGCCAAAACATAGTTGAAAATAAAGCCTTGTGACTAATAGTAGGAAATGGGATAGGGGATCTCTAAACTAAATAAAACTAAAATGAAACCTTATAAAAGCTCCCACTAGGCATACTAGATTGTAGCTTCAAGAATCCAAACGATCCACTAGGTTTTGACAGAGAGGTAAGAAGCAAACACCTATTAGGATGAAGGACACATGAAGCCACTAAAGGTCTAAGGTAGTTATCCATTTTATCAGCTTGTACTAGGCCAAAGATAGACTTATAGAACTAGATTAGGGCTAGCGTGATCAAGCTTAACATAAAAGCAATTATCTCTAACAGTATAACAATAACAATGTAGGTAACTGAAGGAAAGAAACAATGTGTTTTAAATAGGAAAGCAAATTTATCTAAACAAATAAGCAATATCAATAAGAAATAATGATTTAGAAACATGCAACCCTAGGGTATGAAAGACATTTTCAAATGGAAATGCATAATCTTTTCAGAATATATGTCAAATGCTTGTTTAAAATGAAGTTGAGCCTAGCATGTAATCTATAACCCTAGCAATAACACTACACTAAGCCAAAATAACAATTTCACCTTGTAAGTAAGGCGCCCTTAGATCATGCTCAACAACAATGCAAGAAACTACCAACCAAGAGTCCAAGTTTGATCCTAATCAGAGGAAAATTAAGCTACAAGAAAAGCTTTATCCAATCCTCATGCTAACAATCCAAGAGAGACAGTGAGGCGAGATGAAGGAAGAGGTGTGAGAGCCAATGCAAGTGCACAAGTCAGGTCCAATGCTAACTGATATAATATCAAAGTAAACAACAATGAAGGTAAGAGCAACTATGGAGCAAAATGGTGAATCCAATCCAAATAACAAGTAAAAGTGTGAATTTATCTCAAGAGGGAGGAGAAATCAAAGTAAAAGAAGAAAATCTAAATAAGAAGAGATCAATAAAGATGAAGAGTTATCCAAAAGGGGTTGTGAGGCAAGTTTGAAACTAATGTAGAGCTACCCAAGGTCAAGCTCGTTGAAAAGTGATTATATTATAATATATAAATTTTCAAGACAAAGATGTTGTATATTATGTAACATTTATGATATTTACCAAAGTCACTCATATATGTTAATATTTTTTGAATGAAAATTTTAGCTTTTAAATAAATTATTTTATGGTTAAAATATAGTGTATTCTTATTATACCAATTTCATTTTGAAGTTGTTTTTAACTTGTTTTTCCAATTGTAAAGCGGGGTCTGATTATTGATAATATTGTTGAGAAGGAGAACCTTAATTCTTATGAGTGCATTTTACATAGGATTATTCAATTTGTAACTAATAATAGTGTAAAATAATTATTTATGAAGTGAGACTCTAGTATATTTTAGATATTATTGTACAGTTTATATCTAATAATAGTGTAAATTAGTGAATCATATCATGAGATATCATATTTCTGTTGTTTAAGATTGATTTTTTTAAAATATATTTCAAATTTTATACTTTAAATCAATTTAAATGTAACTTTATCCATTTCAACACAAAAGCAAAAAATATATTAAATAAGAATAACACTATATTTGCATCCCCGATGGTGAGTGGCAATGACAGTGTTGGTGATGATTGTCAGGATCCCTACTCACTAAGAGCACACTTGATTACCTTTGTATAAGCAACTAAACATGAAATTTAACCAGAATGATAAGTAACTAGAATTTAGAAATAGCACAGAATTTGAGAGACAATACACAATTGTATTCTACTCATCCAGAAGGAAATACAATAAAGAGATCACACTCTTCCCACACCTCTTGGGCGTACCAGTAATCTTCCCTCAAGAGTTCTCTCTCTCAATTACAAACAAAACCAACTCAAACACAGAGTTGTTGTTTCAACCAGTCAGTAACAATACTGCCAGTACCACCGAGTACACACGCATACTCCAAGTCTGAGTACACCACGTACTCCAAGTAGATCTGACCTGATCTTGCACACCTGCAGATCAACCGATCTTACTTACCATGTAGATCTCACTTGATCTTGATATACTGCAGATCAACCTGGCCTTGCACACCTGTCGACCTAGATTCTTACACACCCGAAGAACCCTTGTCCTTGCCTCACCAAGTCCTTATGATTCTCCCTTGGATAGAACCCTTCTGATTCTACAAAACCCTTATGATTCTACAAATTACAATACAGCCCCATGAGTCTATTATATAGATCCCATGCAAACAATAATTAGACTTCTAATTACAATAATTAGAAACGCAGCTCCAAGACTAAAATTAGTCTTTACATGCAAACAACCTGTTCGTTAAACAAACTCTTCGTGTAACTAACAGTTCTAGTACCGCACAGGCGACCGACGTCGATCGTTGTCTGTCTGGAGATGACTGACGTCGGCTGATCTATGACCGATGTCGACAGCTTCCTGTCCACCTCTGACCAACGTCGGTTGGCCTGACCGACGTCGGTTACTATGACACTCAGCAACCTCCTCCATGTTTGCATCAGTGAAGCTTTTAGCTCCACAACCTAACAATGATGATGGTAAAATGACTCGTAACAACGGCAGGGGGAACAAGGAAGGTTGAAGAGAGCTTAAATGGCTCCTAAGTGCAATAACAGGGCATGTGGCCCTTGGTAAGAGGGAGGTTTCTATTGGAGAAGATTTGGAAGCCATTGTCAACGTGGATGGCTTAGGTAGTGGTGCAGGTTTGCATGGTGGTTGCAGGTCAAGCGATGGAGCGATAACTATTGGGAAGGCAACATAGAACAAAGTGATGGTGTTTTTAGAATGTCAAAATATGGCAAATCCATTTCACTTGTGTGGGGATTTATGTAAATTAGCTATTATATATGCATACCCTAACATTGAGCCTAAGTTGGTTTAGAGGCAAAAACTCATAAATCTTGAGTTTTTCCATAACATCGTGGTGAAAGATGTATCCATTTATAGTCCTAAGGTGAATTTAGAACCTGAAGAGAAGCTTTAATTTAAATTTGAGCATGTTTGCTTTGGGGATGTCCCCTTGATTTTCTCTAATGATTCCCCTATTTTAAAGGTCAAAAATGAGGATATTTCAGCCATTAATACCGGTATGGGGTGTAAAACCATTATTTACAAATGTATGGGGAAATGCCCCTCTTGGGAGGAGCTCTTTCAATGGTCAAAAGTTGTCTGGCCTAACTTATCAGGTTTCCCTTTCTCTGCTTTCTAATGGCTTTTCTTGATCAATTGTCAGACAATGAAGGATTAGGATTTTGTGTGGGGCGATGGGACTTGATTTTTTGGAATGCTTGGTGTGTTTATGTGCCCTTGGGCTCCCTTTTTTGACCTAGCAGACACTGTGATTTTGAAAGCTCTGATTTGGATCAGATTATACAATCTCCCTTTGGCCATGCGTGATCCAGGGTTGCTTCAGCAGTTGATTAAAAAGATTGGGGTTTTTGTCAAAACTGATCAGGGCCTAGGTGTTTAACAAAGATTTGTAAGGGTTTGTGTTTTGGTTGATTTTTCAAAACCCTTTCACCATTCCATCAAGATTTTGTCTTCCCACAGTTCTTGGATGTAATTCATCAATTATGAAGGGTTGCCCCTTAGAGGCTTTAGGTGTAACTAGAGTGACCACAAAGTGGCAAAGTGTCAAAGGAAAATTAGTGCAGGGTTTGATTCCCCCTTTTGTATAAATGGGTGAGAAAGATTGGATGCCTTAACTTAGATCTTGTAAACAACATTCAAAAACTCACTACTTCTTGTAGCCAAACTCGAGGTCAATGGAATGATACTTTCATTGGATTTGTTAACCTAGGTAAGGAGTTTTTAGACAAGTAGGGTTGGGCTTCACTTGCATCTGAGAAGAAGTCTCCCTCTCCACCAACAGTTGGCCATTTGTGATGGAGGATGGTAATATTTTAATGAATAATGTCAAATACATTTAAAACACTTAAAAATAGATAGGGCAGGAATAAAATATGAGCATTATTATGAATATAAATTTTTTTGGTCTACACAATGGCCATAATATTATATAATCTCTCAATACAGTTGAAACATGATAGAATACACTGTGAAACATAACAATTTTCTTTGGATCCAAACCTTTGATTATGGAAACACTACTTTCAGATGTCATTTCTACCATCAAACTTGTTATCCCCAAAAGGCATGCCCTTAAGCAACTAAATCGAAAAAAAATAATCCATTAAATCTAAAAGTTCGTAACCGTATGAACATCCTCTTTCGAAAGATGAAGAAAAAAAACTCTTAACTAATATGAAAACATTTAAAGTGAAAGAAAAAATGAAAGATGAAACAACAACAAAATTTGAAACAAAACTATTGAAAAGACATTTCCA
Source organism: Torreya grandis (assembly GCA_037957365.1). NCBI lineage: Eukaryota > Viridiplantae > Streptophyta > Pinopsida > Cupressales > Taxaceae > Torreya > Torreya grandis. The sequence goes on along the minus strand of JARHVA010000847.1, from coordinate 3,313,555 downwards.
AATAATGTTACATATTAAAAAAATAAAAAATCGCATGAATCCATAAACCAAGACTACCTCTACATATTACCAAACCCAAATACGCTAACTTAGAACGTTTTTGTTTGAATATATGAATCATTATTGAAAACTAGAAGCATGCAATATACAATCATACAGCGCAACATTTAAGAAAACAATTGAATGACTTTATTCAAAGCCCTGGTTTTGTACAATCACACCAAATGCACGCAAATTCAAGAAATGTTCGGCTCTATGGCGTGGCTTCCACATCTATGCCTAAATCATTGAAAAAGCCTTCCGATTTCCACGACATTTTATGAAATATTATTCATATAAAGTATTCGAACTCGAAAGCAGGATCGGTTTGCACGGAAAAAGTTTCCCTCGTCCTTCAAACCTACTGGCTTTCGGATCCAAATGGGGTATACAATTCTGTTGAACGGAACCGTTAGATATTGGGTTGCCGCCGCCGGCAAGGTGTTTGAATTGGCGTAGAATGGGAAAATGTATGGTGAATCAGCAAAATTGATGGAAGCGGTGGGGCAGCGCAAGCATAAAGAGGCGGCGTCGAGGCTCGAGCCGCCGGCTCCGGCGTGTCGTATGATCCGAGCCACACGCGGGCCCTGCGTTTGGCAATCCTGATCTCCGCCGCCCATTTTTCGCTAAAGGCTCCCTCGTCCTCAACGAAAAAGACAACGGAGTATGTAAAAATGTTGGTCGTGTCGGAAAAAGTGGCTGCCACATTCATTATGGAAGAGAGTGGACTCTGGGATAATTCTAAATTAAGGATAGATGGAATACAGAGAGGCGATGCTGTGGGTGTCCAGGTTGTACAATCTGATTGGATTGCCGACATTAAAACCAAGATTGAATGCATGGCTGCGGAGTCGGGGATTGGAGACATCTTCAACTATTTTTTTTCAATTAAGATATTGATATTCATCCTGCAATTTGTGGGCGTGAAAGCGATGGTTTTGAATGTTAGTGTCGGGAGTTACAACTTGAGTAGGTACCTACGCATCGTTTTCCGTCCGCCAAATTTTAACCACCCTTCAAATCTGATCTTTTCAAACTTTCCAGTGTTGGATCTCTCTCTTAAGTCGCGACAAATCTCTTTCCCACGGAACTTTTTTTGTTTTATCGATAACATTTTTTTGGGGTGACATGGCGATTTGTGTTGATCCTGTAATATTGATGTGACCTTTTTGTAATCCATCATTTGATCCTACTTGATGCAGAGAGGGCAAGGTGGATAGCACCAAAGTGAGTATGGTAGTTTACTGATCTAATGATATAGATAATTTTATTTATAAAGTATGTAAATATTATTGAATGAACGAATGAGTTATAATAACGTTTACGAGATCAAACAGTCTATGGGATCAAGTGTCAAGATTATTGGAAAGTGCATTCTGTTATGGGAAAGTGTACTCTTAAAGTTATCAAGGTTTAAATTTTTATTATAAGTTTTTTTTTTAATCAATAGTTAAATTTTTGGTCGTTTTACATGTCATAATTATGATATATTTTATATAGTATCACTTCAAAAATAGGTTTGTGTAGAATTAGAGCATAAAAAATAATTGAATGGATTTTATTTGAATAGATTACTATTGTTTCATTCAAAAAACTTGTGTACATCGATCTATCCAATTTTATATCGTTATCAATCTCCCAATTAATAAAAAAATAAGAAATTAAAGTGAAAAGCAAATAAGAAAATCAAGCCCATATACACAAAGGTTAGGTATTATTTAGTAATAAGGAAACACATTAGGAAAATCAAAATGAAACAAGAAAGTAACAAGATCATATTGGTTTGGTAATAAGATGGCATAACAAGGAAAGGGTTTTGAAAACCTAAAGCACAAATCAGAGCCAATATGTAGTATAGATACAATCTAACCCTAAGATATGTAATATGACACAATCTCATATATATATATATATATATATTCGTTCTTAGGTTAACAAAAGTACTTTAAAATTATAATATATATGTGCACAATAAAAATAGGAATTGAATACAACAATATAATAACAAGAGCAATTTTTAAATGTCCAAAGATAGATTAATATGCTTAGAATTTGATAAAGAAAGTTTTAGATAAATCACTAAATTGTGGCTTACTTATATAATGTAAAACGCTAAAATCAAGTGTAAAAAGATTTAGAAGTAGTCTTGAAGTAAACCCCAAAAATTTGTGGACAACTAAAAATGCACGAGAATTAGTCAAGATCGTAGAGGTTCAATCTTGGTCATACCAAAATTATAAGAGGTTGACCTTCGCAGTGTAAGTATGACCCTGGTCATTGTGGTTGATCTTACTTCCCCTTCCTTGTAAGCCTAACAAGTTCAAATCAACTTACAAGACCATACAAAATGGTTGTAGTTATAAGGGGCCTACTTTAATCAGACCCCTATTCTTTGATAAATTGGCAATCAACACTCATGCAGTCCAACAAACAATATAGTGTAGTATGAAGATCCATAGTCTTATACCTATGTATGAGATACAAACAACTAGTAGGAGGACTATATGCCCTTTCATTAATTCTTTAATTAAACTTTTGGTAGAAGGGGTGCATGCGCTTCAATAGATGGCAATAGTAATTAAAATAAAAGTGCAATAGCTTATATAAACTTAATTATTTTTTTAATGTTTGTCCCTTTGTATTATAAATGCATCACTGCATTCATGTATTTATAGACTTCTTGAATTCAAATTAAGACCTTATTGGCATGCAAAGAGACAATCAAAAGATGGAAAAGCTAATAAATTAGGCATAAGAAACCAAAAATAAAGGAAAAGGATCGAGGCACCCAAAAAAATAAATGACCATGATTATGCTAGTTTGATCCTAATTAGGGAAACCCAAAAAAACCCTAAAACAATGATTTGGATATTCTATTAGCATCAGATGTCTTACGAAGACAAACAAACACTCGATCTATGATTTTTCAAGCATTCTAGATTGAATGGTAGTGATATTATTGATCTAAAATGAACAAAAATTAATGTTGTAAGGACAAAACAAGGCAAGGGAAGGTAATACAACATTGAAAGAAGGGAAAACATGTCAATAAGAACCTAATCCAAATCAATGATAAATACCCAGATAAACACACCAATATGATAGCAAACAACTAACCTTGTACTCAAATTAGGTGTCTACATATTGTTCTCCTTTCCCTATTATATAAAATTGTAAGATTTATCTCAACAAGTACTTCAAAACAAAAAAATTGCATAAAACTTGAAAGAAAAGATTTCCCTACTCATAACCCTGAAAACCAATAGTATCTCTTTGTACATAACCCTGAAAAACATTGTTAAAAAATGTGGATACATTGTTTCAAAATGTGGATTGATGAAATAAAGATGGATTTACAATGTTGAGTAAGTATACATTTAAATCAGTGAGCCCCTTTCGTTAAGCAATCACAAGTAAGGAATGTGAACCACAAGTAAGGGGCATCCATGTTGTAAAAAATGAGCCCCTTTCGTTAAGCAATCACAAGTAACGGGCGTGAGCCACAAGTAAGGAGCATCCACATCATAAAAATTATCAAATGCACGATCTTGAATTTAACCACTTGACTTTTTATATCAAATATTTAGAAAGATTTATACTTTAATGAGTGGATGTAAGCAACCAGCATCCTCTCAAATGAATATACAAATCGTACATTAAATTAAACAAACAAAATTTCTTGATTATCCATAATTATTTAGTTAGAAACATTTTTTTTAATAGTTAAAAATTAATAGAAATAAGATTGTATAGTTCAACCCAGGGATTCATAAAGTGAGGCTCACCATAACTTTATCATCAAATAATTAAACACCGAAGACATCTTATGGGGAAAATCATACCCCTCCCGCTGATTAAATATCGGATTTAACCAAATGCACGCCAATTCAGGGATATTCCAGATCAATGCCTAAATCCCTGAAAAAAGGTTTCCGCAGCATTTTCTGAAGAATCATTCAGATCAAGGAATTCGCGGGCCGGACCAGTTTGTGCGGAGTAGGGTTTCGCTTGTTTTTGACACAACGTGACTTTGGGATCCAAATCAGCCGCAGGTATAGAATTGTGTTCAACAGAGCTGCTAATTTTGGTGTTTCCAGTGGCGGCAGCGGCGGCGAGGTGTTGGATTTGGGGTGGAGTGAGAGCGGTAGTGATGGTGGAGTAGGGAAATGCGTATGCCGAATCTGCAAAATTGAGGGAAGCGGAGGGGCCGCGCAAGCATAAAGAAGCGGCGTCGTAGGCTCGAGCGGCCTGCTCCGGTGTGGCGTATGATCCGAGCCATACACGTGCCCTGCATTTGGGAATCCTGATCTCCGCCACCCATTTTCCCCACGACCTCTGTCTGATTCCCCTGAATCTCCTGCCGCCGCCCTCCTCAACGCCGCCTCTCGTAATCGGCTCCCTCATCCTCAAAACTATTCTCAATTTCCAACACACAAGAAAATTGTCTGCGCTGTCACATAAAGTGTGATGCTTTGCACATTTATAAGAAAATTATGCCATGAAAATGGTAAAACAGCTGGGTGTTGCTGTTGCTGAGGCTGTACAATCCTATTCGACAAAGATGGAAATTGGTATGGAGACGGCGAAACCGAAAACTGATGGCAATTGTTGATTTGGGTACATTGCACTTATGTTGATAAACTACCCTGCAATTTGTGGCGTGAAAGCGACGGGTTTGAACGTTAGTGTCGGTCGTTGCAACTAATATTTTAAATGGAGTAAAAATAAATATATTTTATAAACTATGCTCAACTAAAATTATATCATTTTATTTAACTCGATACCAAGATACATTCATGGAATGATTTGGTTGAAAATTGGTAACTTTCCATATGGAGAAATCGATTGATAAAGATTCAACTTTTCTTGCCACACTCAAATCTATTTTATAATTTTTTTGGGTTGTGTAAGAAGTGTCTCACACGTATCTAATTCCATACCTTCGTAATTATTCATTGTATATGTACAAGTTTTTGCCTATGACATGAAAGCAAATGATCTTCATTGGAATCCTTTTCAATAAGGTTTATTATGCGGTAACATGGGAGAATTGTGCCAAATAGTTCGCTCTCTAGAGTTGGTGTTGGAATTTCTTTATATAATTTGGGTGATGTGATATGAGCTTTCATTTTCATTATAATTTAAGTTAAGATTCGATTTTATAATTAAAATTGAGACTACCAAGATAAAGTGAACTATATTTTATACTTAAAATTATTACGTTTTAATCTTAAGTTATTTTTTTTATGAACATATATATATGGTAAAATTATCCTTATCTCTATAAACAATGATCTCAAATTAACAACATCCTTTTTTATTAAAAAAACTCTATTGACAAGAAATTAATCATATTTATAATAGTGTAGATGCTTTAAAATTGTTGTTGTTAGGTGAAGACAATAACATTTAAGTCTGGTATTACTGTTTGGGAGATAGAAACACAAATTTGGTGATTTGAAAATGTTTTAATAAAATGTTTCACTAATTTAGTACAAACTGAAAGGTTCATGTGAGTGATTGATAGTAACTTAGAATAGATCGAGATTATAGTGAAAAAGAGTTGTTTGGAGAAGCACAAGTCATGTAGGATAAAGGTAGATCAAAACTGGCATTCCCAAGTGTCCAATACCGGATTTCAATTTTTACAAATGCCACCCTTTTATTCTAGTATTACAATGCAATGAAAATAATAGAGTTAAAGGATAAAGATATTCCTGAATTTGTACTATATAATTTGTCTTTGGGAGAAGGCTCTAAATGTGCAAGCTTCTCCAAACAAAATGTGCAATGAAAATGCAATAGTCAATGTCCACAGAACAAAAAATTAAGATCTAAACTATATTTGAAACTTGAAATTTGAAAGAGAAATGAAGAAGTACACATGTATATGAGTAAATCAGGTTGCCATGTAACATGTTGGAGATGGTGCTTACTTGTCGAAGCATTGGAGAATTGTGCTTCCTCATTGAAACACATGGAAAACATGATGAAATCAAGGGTGGTCAATCTCTAATTTAGAATTTAACTAAGGCAAAGGCCATAGCTTGGAAAGCAAATGCCCCCAACCCACATGTAACTATTCTAACATTGATCTTGTAACCCCAAAATGCAAGGAAGGAACCACATAGTGTTTTTGTGGGTTTGCTACGGGTAATTCCATGGCCATTGGGCATTGTTGAATCTCAACGTACATTACCTCAAAATTTATGAATCAACTAGTGTAGGCGAACTTATAGATTCAAGTTTTCTCCATACTTAAAAATACTTGATAAATACAAGTGTACAAATGTGCATGACCCAGCATCATGCCCCACTGAATTGGTACCAACTGTAAACTATCATGATGTGCATGAACCAACACCATGTCTAACTGAAATTTGAAGTGGTGTATATGTGCATGAACCAATATCATGCCCAACTAAATGTGTCCTGTAAAATGGAGTACATATGCCCTACACATAACCCCAAATGTATATGAATCTGTATCAATTTAAAATCTAGCATTTGTGGAGTGTAAAATGAAGTACATATGACCCAAAAACTTATCTAAAAATTATAAGTAACTGTCCCAATTTGATATTTGAATAACATCAGAAATCTAAAATCTATATAATGTTCTCAAATACACTCATGGAGGATTTAATCTCTATGAACAATCCCAATAATATGCCTCCCTTTTGGGGTGAAGGATAGATCCTGCAAGTCACTCATCTCAAAAGAAAAGTGAGCTATATCATTTCGTGTAGAAAGATAAAATCATGTCAACATGTGGAGAATGTGTCATCATAGTAACATATATAGCATCAAGGCATCTATGTAACATATGGAATAGAAATGATATGTAAGTGGTATATTAAGATATACGTATCTATGAGGAATGCAATAATAATTGTCACTAAATAAGACTATGCAGTAAGGAAGTGCAAGATTTAAATCATGATGCAACACACAAATGAGAGGTGTGTGGTACAGATCACAACACCTGCAATCATACAAGCCCAACAAGATGATCATGCAATGTCACATAATAACATAAAATGTCACACATAAGACCAAGGGGCACATACAAGGGACATAAAGTTGACATTAACAAGCAATGCTAAAGAGCCACAAATAAGGCAAAACAAAGGCCACAACAAACAAGGCTAAGAAGCCACAAATGAGATACATGAATGCCACAACCACCAAAACTAAGGTGCCATAAAAAAGGCCTAGGGGACACACATAATAGACAAAAATAATAACATATCGTGTAAAAGTAATAACATTGAGCATTTAATAAGTGAAAACTAGTCTATTGTTGGACGAAGAATGGAGTTTGCTAAAATCACAAAGTATATAAGATAAATGTGTGTGAAGTGTATGATTTTGTCTTTTGTATAACTATTTTACGTATTATGCCTTGTAATCCTAATCATATATTTGGAGAATGTGAAGATTTTTTCCTTTTGTATCTCAAAAGACTAGAATGTGAAGAGATAACATGATTGTAAAAGGCTATAAATAGCACTTTGATGTAATAAAATCTAGTTCAATGTGTTGATAGAGATTAATAGAATTATCCTATTATGGTTTTCCTTATCTTCTTTTATGTATGGTTTATGCATAGTGAGTCCTCTATTTTTATTTATCATGTGATATGATGTGATACTGGTTATGGTTCTATTTTTGTTTATATTTGCTTCATCTTGCTCTTTGGGCTATTTTAAGATGTCGTAGATGGTTTATACTATTGTCATCTCTTTGGTACCTTTTTTAAATCTACATTTCATAAGTTATCCATGTAATTAGCATGTTCTGGTGTAATTCTAAGAACCTATGCTAATAATGGTACAGTGAGTGTGGAAAATAATTTGATGAATTATGCTGAGATGGTTATTAAGGCCGAGAGACATAGAAGCATGGCTAGATGAGAGAATCATAAATTTTGCAGAGCAAGAATCATGAATTATTAAAAAAACTACAAAGGAGATTATCCAAGAACACCTCTATGGTAAAATCTATAAAAAAATTTGGTGTGAATTGCCTGGATTGCTCACTGTGTGGTTAGCCAGATTAGAATACTATTGCTTTAGTCTGAGGAGAACAAAATTTATAGTTTGGACTAAGGACAAATTAGAAAGATTGCACAACCTAAATATTGATTGGTCCCGAGTAGTATATTACTGGATGAAGACTACAATTAATGGCTATATCATAGAGTTTATAGTATAGGGATATGTAGCTTTTAAAATTGTGCAAGATTGATTTGTCCAAGGAAATAGAGGGAAATGTTTGCAATGACTACCTTTGTTAATCAAGATGTTGGTTTTAGAAAAGGCCATGGTGCTTAATCTATCCAACATGGAGTAGTCATTTCAGGCACCATCGGGGTGTGTGCAAGAGAAAGTGGATGATGAAGAGCTGAGTAAGAGGAGCTTGAACTTGATCCCAAAATATGGAAGGTGAAAAGAATCAGATCCAAAAGAAAATTTTGGGATTGGAAAGAGAACTATGACAATAAAAAAGGTGGA